>JAUZNJ010000091.1:165857-176293 GCA_034780135.1 Jordanella pulchra
AAGTCCATTATCTGAGGCCATGAGAATATCATTAGTAACTTTCACCAGAGCTGTTTCAGTGCTATGATGAGCTCTAAGAGAAGACTAAGTAGAGAATATAAATTATTTGAAAGTACAACCTTCCACGGGAGTTGCTAGTTATTAGTATAATTGTTCCACGTCCATCACTGTGCCTTGGCTCAATTAAAAAAACGGTACAGGTCCAAAATGGATCATGGGGCTGACCATCCCTCTGTCCAAGACCTGCACAAATTTAGCTCCAAAAAAGAACAAATATCTTTGCTAATCAAACACATCCTGATCACTGTTCAAACTCTTGCTTTCGGGGAAGCACTGCAAAGCACTAACAGTAAAAACAAACCTACAGAAACACTTTCTTTCCCCAGACTCTCTGTGTTAAACACGATGAAAACCCCATAGCCTGGATAGTCAGAAATTTTGCCAGAAAAACTGATGTTATGCCACCTGTCAATCAGTTCAGCAGGTTTGTAAGCAACCAATCAGCGACCGTGGTTTGTCCCAAGGTGAAATGTACCTTTCATATATGAGCTGCAGCCTTTCTGGCACCAACAACATTGCCAGTGTTACACGTAATTTTGCTATCTGTCCTAACTTCACTGGACTCATACCTTAACCTAGGTGTCATACTCATAATTAAACCTGAAGAAGTCCATAGTGAAATACATGTAGCACCCACTTAAGTTGCAATATATGAGGTCACAAAATGTGCTATAACATCAAAATTTGGTATAATGAAGACAGTTATTTAGGCCAGATATGTGAGGAGCATTGGTGATGGCTGTGGCAATGACAGATTCACCCACCTGAGCTGTGGATCTTGGAAGCTTCTCCAGAGTTACTATGAGACTTCCCTGCTTCTCTAATTAATGTCTGGCTTGTCAGTTGAATTCTACGGCTATGTATTGCAATGTCAGCAACTGGGTCAAAGCCTTTCCATTTGCAGATGTTGGAACACTACTCTGTGGAACTTTGAATCTTGTTTAGTCAAACTTTGCTTTAAACCTCCACCAAACATTCACCTTGACCTGTCTTGTGTCTCTCTTTTTCTTCCCAATGATTATCATTCAGAAATGAAAATGCAGTACAGTCAAAATCAGCACACAGTAAAGATCTAATTTGCCTTTTCTCCAAGTAAAACTTTGATATTCTAGGTGCTTTATACTGAGAGATGTTATTAACTTCCAGTGTTTATCACATGACTACCCTAGTTCCCTCCCACCCTTTTCCACTCTTACTGCAGGCTAAGAGAGTGACAACTCGGTGCAAAATGCCAGTCTCAATATTATGTTAGGGACATAGCCATCCATTACAGACAAAACAATGTTTTGTCTGTCTCCAGTGCTTTGGGCCAACAATTAAAGACATCACGCCGCCACAGAGGCACTAGAGGGGGGGAGCAAGCAGACCTTATCAGAGCCATTCCATCAAATATTGATGAACCTAATTGAGGTTTTTAGGCTCTACAAAGCTTCCTGAGGAGAGTATCTGTTTTTATGGCAAAGCACAGCCTCGGTCTGCTGGAGCAGACACTGGCAAGAGTGCAATTCTGTGTGTAAATTGCATGTTTTAGAGAGTAACTGCAGGCAATTGCATGTTATTGAGATGGAGAATAGAGGAAAAAATTGTACCAATCAAATTGTTCTTCCATGGATGGAAACTCTGTCAGCACCAAGGTCTGTAAAAAACAGCAAATTTGTACATCTTAAAGGCTAGTAAAAATAATAAAAAAAAACACTTAAAATTATGATCATGGTATTTTTTTGAGTCTTTGTTTTTTTATTTATTTATTTGTTTCTCCAGTAGATTCAGAAAACAGAAATACCATCTTAAATACCAAATACCATTTTAATTGGTGTGTATATACACTGTCTATCTTCTCCCTTTTAGTAATTTTAAGAGAATTCAGGATTACATTTCAGTCTTCTGTTGCCTGAAATATAAAACTTTACGGCTGCAGTTCTCATCCCTCTGTCTCCCACTGCTGCTCCCCCGTGACATCAGCCAGAGAATGACAGCTTTAATTTGCAGCAAAACAAGCAGAGAATATTGATTTCAAAAAGTTGTCTGTTTTTCTCCCATGGAATAAAGAGGGGGGAAAAAGCTGTCTGCTATGTGAAAACCTGTAGCCTTCAATTAAGTGGGGCTTGTAGGTGTGTGTGTTTTCATTTGGGCACTGTGTTCACTTGAAATGATACATTAAAGGCAGTGTTTTACTTCAATCAGACTATGAAAATATACACACAGACCTAAGTATCTCTTACAAGGTTGGCACCTTACAGCACCAGACAGATGGATGGTATTTAACTTAGAGCAAGACCCATGTTCTGCACCAAGATGGGAAAACATTTATTTTTCTTTGCTTCTGAAGATGACACATGTCCTGAAATTCATGTTAGTTTATGTTATGGAGGTGTCTGAACTTTCTCCTCTCTGGAAATGTTTTTTCTAAAGCTGTTTTATGAAACCACATTTTCCCCCCTAGCCTTGAATTTAAAGCTTTTCTGCTTGACTTCATCCACATGTTGGATCATTGAACTTTTGCATTGTTGTTGGGTTTTTTATGTCTCACAATGAAACTGCTCCAATTATTTGATCGCACTTGGTGAATAATACCAGTACCAATAGTATTTATAGTCCCTGTGGTAAGGCTTATCCCCTTTAATGCAAGGCCTATTTGGGTTCTGATCTGGTGCTCAGAGCTGTGCAGAGTTTGGGTATGAATGTTGGAACTGACTGGAGCTGGTAGTTGTAACATCCCATCCCAGAGGCTTTGGAAGTCATCCTGCTAATACAGACATGAGTAAAGCTCCCTATCATCCCCCACAGAATGACACTGCACGGGTCCAAGTCTTAACTCTTACAAAGAGCTTAAATATCTTAGATGTGTAATGCATAATGGAGGTGTGTTCTGTACTTTGGGACGTAGGGTATTCCCATCACTATACCAGGCTTTAGTACAAAAGCATGCTGGTTTCTTCATCAAACCACGCAGCCCTGTAAGAAGTGCTTATGAATGAGTGAAAACTAAAGGGATTCTTTAATAAAAAAAAGAGCAGATTAAGTCCACTTACATGGTAAAATAATATTTTTGTGTTAACAGGAGGATTACAATTTTTTTCTCTTATTCAGCATTTCTGTCTTGATTGAGATTGTGTACATGTATACACATGCTCATCTATATTTGCATTCATGTTAGGTAAAAAGAAGGTTAAGGCTCCCCTAGTGGTTTCTCTGGAGAATTACCTTGGAGAGTTAAAGCTCTGCTCAGCAGCAAACACACTAATGACAAGAAAAATAGCAAGCACATTACTTTTTTCTGTTTGTTTCTTTATAAGCAGATCCAACTGGGCAACATCTATTTTTATTTCCTTTCATATGTATGTGATAAGAAAGCTTGTTTGTGAAACATAGTGTAATGTACAACAAGTCTGTTGGTATTTAGTGTTGGCAATTCCAAAAACAATGTTTTCATCAACTACTACTAAATAAAATAAAGGTTTTGAGGGAGGGCATTATTTATTGTCATATACTTGTTTTCCTATGCTTTGAAGATATGCTGTTCCTGCTTCACTGTGACTATAATTTTAGCTATTCCGCTTTGAAGATTAAAAAAGTAGGAGGTAGAACACTGTCAAAATGCATCTCTTGTCTTTTTTAAGAATTCTACTAAATAAAAACTGAATGGTATCAACGAGAAATCCACCAAGGTTTCTTTTAAAGCACTTGGTGATAAAAGGGAGAAAAAGAAAATCTATGTGAATGAAAAAATCTATGTGAAGAGTGATTATCTGCCTGGAGAGGCAAGAGATGGATTATTGTGAAGCATTTACTTTCTGAGATCTACCATGTAAATACCATATAGTCATTTTAAACTAAAATAAATCACATTCTCAGTCATTAAATGTTAATGACCATCACTTTGTGTTTTTAAGCCAAAGCTAGGCTAACTAAACAATCAGTTATTTTTATATTTCCTTCTTGTTTATTTATGTTGCCTTGCAAAAGTATTCATACCTCATGAAGCATTTATCAAAACCTTATTCCTACTGCTTTGGTTGTGTGTATTTGCTTAGATTTACCTGAAAGGTATACCATTGCCCCAGTCAAGTCTCTTGCACCTTTTAAAAGTTTTTCTTCTTGAACTGCCCCTGTATTTACCTCTATCATTCTGTCCATCGATTCAGATTCAGATGTTCCCAGCCACATGATTCTGCTTTAACATTATTTCACCACTTCATATCTGTTTTTTGGTCACTTTTTTCTGACATTCGTTCACTAAAGTTTTCCAACAAACCTCTGAGATCTGGTGGACTAACTAAGCAACTAATTATTGGTTGCACTTGATTTTATATTTAAAAAACAACAACAGATAAATAAAAATCAGAATAAATGGGGTGAATAATCCTGCCAGACTTTTAAGAATTTTATTTGTAAAGAAAATTTGAAAACCATGTTCTAATTTCTTTCTTGGTCTGTCTGATGAACCACATTAAAATCAGTGAATTGTGTTACTGTTATCTATGAAAATAGAATACAGTTTAAAGGGTACAGATACTTCTAAATGGCCCAGTATAGTGACCTTTAAGTGAGTGCGACACTGTCTTCATGTGTTACTTTGAAACAGTTAATCTGCCTGCTTTGTTTCTTTGGTCTTTTTCTTCCTCTTTGCATTCTCAGTTTTACTGGCTGACTGACTGCATCAGGAAGCGGTCAGCAGCCCAAGGTGTCTCGCTGGCATTTGCTTTAGGGAGGATTTGCAGGAGGTGTGTACATTAGTGGCTCAGTACAATTGCATTTGTCAGCATGATTCTTTTTAGGAGCAATCCAATTAAGCTGTGATTCTTTGATTTCATTATGCCCTGGCCTTGCTGACAAAATGTTCAGTGTTGCTTCGACATGGCTCTGTTTAATGTACACAATTTAATTTTCCTAATGAGTTAATGTGCTTTTCATGTCCCAATTTTTTAAATAATCTTTGATTCCACTATGGGCTGTGGTAGCATTTAAATAAAAGGGGGCAGCCTTAAACATCTGTTAGGACCATGATTAAATGATCTGTAAAACATCCACATTTATGAGGGGGCTAAAATGCTCTTGCACCCTTCATCTGTTTTAGGCAATTATCCTATGCGATTAGGCTGATGAATATAGATTTGTTTTTTGTGGTCAACCTTCTTATCTGGCTTTTCCTCTGCTTACAGCTTGTCTATAATGCACCAGAAGTATTTTAAACATATTGAGGGAGGCAATCCTTGCTCTCTGATATTAGAGTATTATCAGTCTCTGTAAACGTATTTCTGAAAGGAGTATCTGAAGAAAAAAATGTTTTTTTTTTTCACATTGGCAAGTGGTTAGGTAATTAATTAAGCTAAATACACATGCACAGACAGGTACGCGGCAGGCACACCATGTTCCTATACAGCTCTGTACTAACACATGGAAGTGTCAAACTGTTTTCATACCTGCTGGCATCACACAGTATCACTGGAGCACCAGCAGAAATCCTCCTGGCAAACTGCAGACTGAACCTGAGACTCTCTTTTTTCTGTTCCTATTTTACCTCTTTATATATTTTTATCAGGAGACACATAAAACAAAGTATCAAATTTAATCTATGATTCTGTATGTCATTCATAATAACATTTCATGCTTCTGATCCTTTATATTTTCTGATTATCATTTTATCAATATATTCATCTGTCTGTTTACAGTGAGGGAGCCAATCACCTACCGTTTTGCCCCCCTCATCATATGACACACTGCTGAGCAGCACGGCTGTCAGCATCCCCCCCAAGACTGAATCAGGTGGCAAGATCATCTTCCTGCTGGCTTCAATTTCCGACTTTCTCATGTGCTACACTGACAACAGATCACCCAGAAACCAACCCAATGACCAACGTGTCCAAGATTTCCACATGATGTGTCATAGAAATGGTAATGTTGGACCTTGATGACTTAAAGATGTTGGCACTATATTTCCTGTTTAACATGTTTTGTTACAGCATGTCAGACATAACATATGGTTAAGCTAATTGCTTATGTGCCATATCAGCTTTGCTTTACAAATAGGATATCTAACAACTATACTCTAACTGTGTGACTGTCTTAAGTTCATGAATAACTATTGTCATTATGGACTCATATTATTATTATTTTTTTGTTGTTGTTGTTGAGATATTTGGCTCATAATGCACTCATATAGAACACAGACAAAATTAAAACACCTTGTAGAGGATTGAGCATCTGTAAAAGTCTTTAGGAGTTCCCTAAAAAGTCCAGCGTAGGATCAGACATCAGTCATGAAATGTGCCGTCGAGTGTCTACAGGAGGGTGATTGGTTTAAAACCTGGAGGAAATACACAGTTTTTAAGTCGTTTTGTTCTGGATTTAGTGCAGCTGAGCCATTCTCCATGCTAAGTTACATGCTTGTCATCTCACAAAGTTTTTGTATCTATGTGTTATGCTGTGACACAGGATGCATTCAACCGTTTGTTAGTAGCCAAACTGTTTTAACTGAGAAAGCGAAGCCATTGTTCAGGTGGGGACTGTTCTCAGCCCAGGAGAGTTTCAAGGAGATGTAAATGCCTGAGGTGAGACTAAGTCATTCTTCTGCAAGACACAAGTCAGTCTCGGGTCTTTCCCCTAAAGTCCCAAGTCATGACATTCAAGTCCAGAGGCAAGTCCAATTCATGACTAAAAAGTTTCATGTCAAGTCCCAGGTCCCACACCTTATGTATACATCTATATGATTTTATTACAACAGGTGCAAATGAAATTGCAGAAAGAAAAAGTAGTGCTGACATTGGATACACACAACAGGTCCACAAAAAACAGCTAATGAATAAATAAGGAAAAAAGTGTTGTGGAAACAAAGTTTTTTTTCAATTATAAATGGAAGACAGAAACAAATTATGTTGAAATAGGATAAAGGAATGCTATTCAGTTGTTTTTGGTTTGGTGGGTAGGTGGGGTGGGGGGTTAAATAGGTCATTTTAATTCTATCTGTCTTATCTATCCTATCTTAATAGCCCTTTTTCTGAAAAGAATTGGTAAATCTTTCTTCATTCATCCTCTTCATGTAACTTCCAGAGTTGACCTTACCCCCACGCTTCTCTCTTCCCAGCATCTGGTCTTTGTAGTTAGCCTCCAGGAATAGACCCATCCACCTACCATCTCTCCACAGATCTGGTGGACTATCTGCCGAGCGTCTTCCTCTGATCTACCACTGTCTTCTTCCAAACCCCTGTTAGACAGTGCACCAGAGAGGAGCAGAGTTAGCGGACCTAACCCTGCCCTGGGGCACTCTGCCCAGTGTCCGATCTCCCAAATAAATATCGGGAACTCAGTCAAGAGTAGCAGAAAATCAAAGCAAGAGCCCACCACAACAGGTGGGGCAGGATGGGGCAGAATTAGTGGAGTACACACACACACTCTTGAGCAAAGAGAGTAAAAATGATTGAACTCACAGTGATCTGTGTCAGTAATTGAGATTAACCCAAGAAAACAAAAACAACAACAGGGCATATGATAATATTTAAACACAGGCATATTATAATGTATGTGCACAGCATTTTCTTCTACTTCCCCTTTTATGAACCTATGATGAAGAATATTTGGAGGGCGTAACAAATTATGCATTAAAGTGGAATAATGAACTGACCTGTACAGTTTTCATCATCAGTGCTGGGAACAGGTCCACTATCCTTCTTGGATTTTCTGGTTTTGAAAATGTTAGTAATGATTCTAAAGATAGATAAGAGGGAAACAGGAGTTCAAAAATAATGTCACACTTTATTTTCCCATGTGTTATATTTAAATGTTCTCGTTTTGTAACATTTATCACATGTAAAGCCCAATAAAAATTTCCTCCTCTGAGCTCAATTAAGTTTATCTCATCATCATGTATATTTTTGCAGACAAGGTGTAATTTAGTGTTATTATTATTGTTGTTCTTGTTCTTCATAGTAATATTCGACTGACTGCCTCAGTTGTTTTCTGCATATGGAGACCAAAAAAACCTGTAAGCTAACCTGCTAATATTACTCTTTTTTGCTTTCTAGCATTAGTCATGACCCATACGTTACCTTATGGAGTCTGGTAGAGCTGAAAAAACAGTCAGTAGGTAAAAATTCACTTACCGCTATGCCAACTGGGATAAATCCTCTTCATCACTTTAGCTGACCAATAATGCTTATCTTTGTTGGATCTGTTGGTTCTGGCCAACCAAGGGAATTGCTATTAACCAATGAGTCTTGTGTTTGAGGTATTTAATAAAATCTGCTTGTTTTTTGTAGTTTGTTGAATCCTTTTTTGTTTAACTATGCTCCAGTTCTTGCTTGTATCAAATTGTTTAATCTCAATGGAATTCTAGTTTGGCTAAATAAATGTTTAAAAAAGAAATAGCTTAATTTAAATTCTATTGTTTTTCTTTTTTTAATCAAATAGAGTGCCCAAAGATCTGCAAGTTGAAACCTCTTGAGTAGCCAGATAGAGGTTATTTTTTGTTTTTTCTGTCATAGTTATATACATGGTCGTTCTTATGATGAACTAATGACTTGCATAAGCACAAGTTAATATTGAAGAAGGCTATTTTCCTATTCTTCAATTAGGTGAAGGCCTTGCCAACCCAAACAGCAGTTCTTGAAAAATGGAGTTTTCTCCATCTTGTTCCTACTTATGATTGTTAGCTTTTTTATATAACATGCTTTGTTTATTTTCTAAGTGCTTTTCTGCCTGTCTATTTTTGTAACTTCTCTTTTATCAGGTGGCTCTGCACAAGCAGTTCACTAGCATTGTTCCCAGTACTGGTGTAGATGGTGCCTAACTGGGTAAAAGGAACTTTTTCTTCATCCTTAAACTGCCAAGGAACAACCCTAAGACTAATTGTACCTTTTGACATTAAATTATATTTAAGGAAAACAGAAAAGTTTTAGAGCTGAAAAAACAGTAAACTTGGTTTGTACTTAAGGGACGAAAAGGGTCTAGCTGAACACAATATGATTTAAAAAATTTAGTCCAAACTGTTTGATCCACCAAGGCTGACAGAGCTAAAGAAGAATTATCTTCTGTGGTCTTTTGGATAGAACACATTCCCTCCGGTCCAAGACCTTATGAAATGCTGCTTTAAGTACTCTTCACTTCAATGTGTAAAATGTTTTTGGCAAGGGCCACAGAGAGCTTCCAGCACCATCAGCTTATCCTTCACTGCTTGCCTTTCCAATTGACAAGTCTCAGAGACAGTTTGTACAGGCAGATCAAATCCTTGACCTGCCCCTTTTCCTGTGACCTCTCCCAGCAGAGTGGAGTGCTGTAATCTGACCAGTGCACTCTTTACAGACACAGTCAGGTTCCCTCTGTTGTGCCATTACCAGCTGAGTGTTATTACCTCTCTGTGCAAAGGAAAATATGCCCTGATTCCCATCGACCCATCACGGAATCAATGCTTTTAAAAATCTTAGACACCTTTTACTTAAGAGCAAAAGCATGCATTTTATGTTTTGACATAGTGATATTGATTTGGGTGGTGCTGGGAGACAGTTGGAGTGTGGTGTAAAGGCGGCATGTTAGTGGCGGGTGATGTGTGTTGACCTCTCGCTATCGTTGGTTTTTCTTTCTCTCCTCCAATCTTTGCAGTTCTTTGCTCTGCACTCTATGTCATTGCCCGTGTCTGGTAACACTGCCATCCTTAATGGCTTTCCTTTACCCCATCTAGACTCCCTCCTCCTCACTCAGCAACTCCTATACCCATCTCTTTTTAACATCAATTCCACCTTCCTGGCCACCTTCCTTCCCTTGTCTTCTGTCTGGAGACTACCCCCACCCTGCACCATCCACTACACCCCTCCACTAATCAATACTCAGTGCTTCCCCTGGTCCAAACCCCACGTCCCTTGCATTTGGCTTGTTGATAAATTATGAATGGAGACCCTCTCACATCACATCTAAAATTTCTATTGTGTTTGTCAATGGATGATCAATACTTCACCTCGCCAAATCCTCAAAGCTCCTTGTGCTTCTGCTCCCCTTTCACTTTCATTCCCTGACTCTCTTACCTCTTTTTGTTTGTTTATCATTTTGAGTTGCAGGAAGTGCAGCATGTGCTGAGGTCTCCTGGGCATCTGAGATTACGAACAGGTAATCGTCAAATAAATGCATCCACCTCTGCTCTTTCTTCACCTCCTCACTCTGCCACTTGAATTCCTTATTGTGCCCTTCTATGCTGTCTTATTCTCTCCAGAATATCGTTTATCATATGTCAAGGTTTGGTTTAGTTTTGAACATCAGGGTTTAAAATATTAAGCTGAAAGCTGATATGATATGGCTTCCTTTATTTTAAAGGTCCTATATTTGTCCAAATACTTGTCCTATATATGTCCATAATTCTTTTTTAAGCCTTTCAAAGTCAGCTATATATA
>JAUZNJ010000091.1:176393-191281 GCA_034780135.1 Jordanella pulchra
AGTTCAGTTTTTTGTGTTTCCTGAAAAATTGCAAAAAATGACTTAGGCAATTATTTTAAGAAGGTGACGATATGCAGATTCCAATCTTCTGTTCTTTAAAATCTCCTTACTCCCATGGTCTGCCATAAGAATGTTTGTATCTGCTCTATGTGTGTGTGTGTGTGGGGGGGGGGGGCGTGTGTGTGAGTGGGAGCAAAAGAGCTATATCACATAAAGTGTCACAGTAGTGTATCACAACATGAATGCACAAACAAAAGATCAATGCTTCTGTTTACCCTCATAAGGAAAAAAAGGGGTATAAATTGGGGTCTGAATGCACTCACTTCATTTATCTCCTAAAGATGATTAAACATGAATTTAAAGATAACTTCTGAAAGATTTTATATGTAAAACACCAGTGTATAACTCATTGAAGAGTTAGAAAACACGAGAGAACAAACAGCATCATTAAGACTAAAGAACACCTCATAGATGAAGAAGAAAGCTGTAGGAAAACTTAAAGCAGCCTTGGGTCAGGAGGTCTTGCATTGTTCCAAACTTAAAACAAAATCGCCATCCACCTAAACTGAAGGAATTGGGTCAAATCTAGAGAGAAATGTATGCTATTAATCTGATCCCTACAGAAGAGTTCGAAGTAAAAAGCTTTTGTTCAAAAAAGCCAAAGGCAATCTCATTTGCACTTTGCCACTCGCCATGTATGGACACAACGTACATGTGTAAGGAGGTACTCTGGTTAAAGATAACTTTTGAGACCAATAATGCTGTTCAGCTGCTGTTCAAATAGTACAATGATCCTGAATGTGCAACATAACCCATAATGGAATGTTCTATAAATAAATCTAAATTCACTCCTCTTAGAAATGTTTTTTGTAAAACAAAATAAATATATTTTCATGTTTGTGATTGTAAAAAAAACAACATTAATCAGTTAAAATAATATTGATACTTTTGCAGGGCTGTATTTTCTTTCCCATAAAAATAAAAATAATTTTTCTTTTTTCTAAGAACCCCCCCACCCCCACCCCACCACCCCCGTGTGTGTTTTAATAATAAAATGTCTCAGTCAGAGTAATTATATCTTGCAGTTCAACCCCCTCTATTGGCAGGTTTTGGCTGATAGTCAGAGTTTATGCTGATTAATGCTAGTAATGCTTTCAAAAGGATGAGTTGGCATTAGCCACACTGACTCGTCTGTTAAGGGGAGTAGCTTTTAATTAGGGTGGAGACACCATCTCTTTCCCTACTCATCTTTCACCTGGGAGACATAGGAGGAACTTTGACACCAGCCTAGCATGCAGCTGATTAAAGCTGGGCCTCATTTACCGTTGCCTGCTGTCAACAAAACACCTCTAATAGCATTATGTCCAGGCCCTGGAGTCCAGGCTTTGGGACTCTCCCCATCCAGGTTCAAACGGAAAGAAAACAAACTTTGACTAATCTGTGATACAGGAGCCTAATCTCCCTCTGATCTTATCAGGAATAGGTCTCATATGTTGCAGGGCCTTACTTCACCAATTTGGATATTACTTAAGCAGGAAAATGCTGCCTTGTTCTTTTGTGTTTCTTTTGTTTTGGATTTTTTTTAAAGTGAAATATGACTCAGAGTCTGTGTTTAAGGTGACTTAGCCTTCTTAAGAGTATGACAGCTCCATATTAAGAAGTCATTCAATGACCCTGCACTGGTGAAGTATAAGTATTTGGTCCTCTTTCATCACCAAGTAGATGCTGGCAGGGATGTTCCATGTATTCTGACAATGACCTCATATATCCATCTCTTTTCATCCATCACTTCTATATATAGGTGGGAGTCATTGTTCAAATAGCTTGGCATTTTCCTTTGATGCCCTGGCAGTACAATGATGACACGTCCTTACACTCTTAGGGAACACTCAAGCATGGAATCCTACAAATGATAAGTTTGTAAACCTGTCTATTAACACATCCATGCTCCATGTGATCTACAAGTTAAGAATATCTGTTACACACATCTTGCTGTATTTCTTGGTATTTTATTTTGAGAATGTGACAAGCAAGGAAAATCCAGCAGTTTCACTTTGTCGACGAAGGATTAAAATTTGACTTGCGTTCGGATCTAAATTGCAGATCTTTCTTTCTGATTACAGTGCAACCAACTATACCATTAATACTCACTGCTCATACAGGACATTGTTAAAAGTGACATTGTAAAACATGAGCAGATGGGTGGTATTAAATTTACAACTTAATGCTGGGTCACTCCTCTTTGGTGTGCATTGTGCTTTTACAGTCCTCATATTAGCTACCCCAGAACGGAAAATTTTACAATGGATTTTTACTGAATTGCATACGTAGTCATTAGCTGGATTTTGCCCTCCACTCACCTTTAATAGTGGCATACATCAGGTCTAAAGCAAATTAAAAGCTTGAGGGTTATTCACACAATGAATAATTAGAAAAGTTTGTCTCTTGTAAAGTGAGGGTTCTTCTTTTAGCAGCCTTGTAAAGTTTTATAGAACTGTATAGCTGACCTCAAAATGGAAATTTGCGTTGGAAGCCACTTGAAGCACGATTACAGCTCTTGACTGTTGTTAATTTTATATTTGTCCAATAAAAGAACTGGTGGGTACAGATATACTCTGTATGCCTCCTCATAACTTACTTCCCTTGACTACTGTTCTTTCTTGTGGTTGTTGAGGTAATGAGGGGCTTCCTGGTTCCTAATACATGGGTGTAAAGGTTTTTTAGCATTAAACTTCCATGAAAACGTTTTTTTTTCTATTTTAATAGAAAATTTAAGGGTGTAATTTTGAATTAACAAAAGATATATTTGTATTAACAGAACCTAAACTTGAGCATAACCAATTCAATCAAACATGGTAAAAAGTTTTTGTCATATAAGGACTTTCAGCCTGCCGTTCTCAGCTGTTTAAACCGAGGTCAGCAAAATCTGAGCAAGCAGATGAGGAAGTCCACAATGAAGCTTCTTGATTACCGCCCTGGGGAGACTCGACTGTGGAACCACTTAAAAGATAATGCCCAGAATGATGTTTTTTAAACTCTGGCTGCTGATGTTGCTAGCTGAAACAATATCAGTGATGTAAAGGAAATGAGACCTGAATGGCACTGTTTACAGTTGTTGAATGTTCACACATAAGCAGCAAGTTCCAGTATAAACATCCACTTGGAGCATGTAAATCTAAGGGCTATTAATAAGCCCTTTTATGTTCTCTTTTGGAGAACGGCCCTAAAGGCCCCGGGTGAATCTGGCCCCAACTGAAGAGCTCTCCAAATTGTTCCTTTTCTCTCTATTTTCTTTTTAACCAGTGCCTGTGCCTTTGGGCTATGGAACTAATTATGAAGCTTTAAACACCTCTGTTTTATATTGCTTGCTTGAAAAAAGTTTGTTTTAGTCATGTGTTTACAGTGTCTGTCTAGTCTGCAGACCTGTGTATCCAAAACACAAACCTACGAATGTCTCTGTTGATGTGGATGGGTCTTTACTGAAGGCTTCCTCGGCTCAGTTAGCTTTCCAACAACCTGTCCCTTCCCTCTTGTGTTCAGCAGGACAGTGACAGGACTCATATGGTTGCATCTCCTTACATATTTTCCCTCTGCAGACTGAGTTCTGACGGAGCGAATGCCTTTGACTTGCGTTTTCTCTCTCATGCAGACCCCCTTTCAACCGTTGTTTTTCTTATTCCTGTCGACAGAAAGTTGTTTTTGCTGCCTCCCTTCCCTGCTTGTCCGTGACAGGCATACTTCCTGCATTCTGCGTGAGTTCAGGTGTGTGTGTGCCTGAATAAGTGTGCACGTCTGTCTTTGTTACGGTGCATGTGTGTAGATGCTAGATGTGTGAGCACTTCAAGTGGAGTAGAAGTAGCTTTTATGTCAGTGCCAAGTATGGAGAATGGTTCCGCAAGTGAAGGACAGCCTCTTTGCTGCACTGGGCTTCCCACCCTGTTCCCAAAGAGCCAAATTCCTTTATCTGATGTTGGATCTTTGTTATTTGTCCATGAAACTACAACTGAGAACATCTTATACCTGTGGGACTGGTTGAGCGATCTCCTCCAAACCAGCATGTGGACAGGAACATAAACGGAGTAGTTTGCATCTCTGCCATCCTATATTGTTATTAGGTTTCGCCAGCTTCTTCTGTTCAACAAACTTTGATATATCAAATGCTGCTGCGTACAAAGTCATAGTGTGATGGCCAGACGGGTAATATCCTGCTCAGCCTCAGGTCTGCTGGCATCTATAAAAAAGCTTAAATGTTCCTGTCACCATGTCATGTCTACCTTTCTTTCATATTTCAAATCTACATTTTTAAGTATGATAGTAGCTTATCTGGTCTGGGTTTGTGAAGCCAGTTGCCATCATGAGTAATGATTGAGGTGTTCAGCCATTGTCTTGCTATTTGGGTCCATTTCAGGTCTCAAAGCAGATGGTTGCATGGTTTAGCTTGCAGCCCTCCAATGGCACAACCTTTCCTTTCCAATGAAGTACAGCCACCCCAAGATTCTCAATTTTTTTCCTTAATAACGCTAGCATTTTTGTCTATCGATCTTTAATGTCCTACAAGTACTAAGTCAACATTGCCTTCCACAATGGATTGTTCCTTCTAGCGTGCTAGATGCTTTGAAGAAAATGACTGCAGGTAAGAATAATACTTAACTCAACCTAGGTGTTCAGCTGAAACTGAATCTTCTTCAGAGTGCCTTACTTTTTACACACTTATGTTACAGAATATCTCCAAACACTATCAAATATATCACTTTCCTCAAAACTAAAGACGAAAGAATCCATCACAACAATGTGACTTTTTTAAATTAGTTTTTTTTGTTGTTTTGGTTTATTTTAGATTGTTGCAAATGCATTAAAATTGAAATATAAGAAACACACATACATATCTATTCTTAGGCTTTGTTGTTTTACCTTTGGCAGTAATTACAAGCTTAGCACACCTATCTTCAGGTAGCTTCAGTTATCCTTCATGTACCTTTTGTCAAACTCAATGATCACCATATACTTTTTATAAAGAAGTGGGTTTTGTCTTACCATACAGGCCTGATTAGGAAATTGCTGCAGTGGTGGTTGTCTTTCTAGATCTTTCTGTGTCCGCAGAGGAAAACTGGACCTTTGACAGTGTGACCTCCCTTCCCGATCACTCAGTTTAGAAAGCTGGAGAGCTCTGGGAAGACTCACAATGATTCAAAGCTTCTTCCAGTTACTAATAACTGAGGCCACTGCATGGTCATTGCGACCTTTAAAGCGGCAGAATTTATTTATGCATCTTCCACTAAATTTATACCTCAAGGTAATCCTGTTTTAGAGGTTGATAGTTAAATCCTTTGATTTCATTCCTGTTTTTTGTGTTCTGACATGCACAGTAAAACTCTGGGACTTATCTTAACCTAACTGAATTTACCACAAAGAAAGATTTTGAGTTTCAAATCTGCCCTTTACGTTACTATGTTAAAGAAAACACCTGTTTTAATATTTTTGTTTAAATAGTAGTGAGATTTGATTTAGTGACTTTTTTATTTTGGGGTAAACTCATGATTAATAAGTAGTGAAAGATCAAGAACAGCTGCAATGTTTTAGTCTACCAGATCTATTTACCTTGCAGATACTTTTATGAGGCTATTTACATTTTATCTGTTAAAGGCAAACCAAGGTATGTGCAAAATGACAAAGATTCCAACACGTCTTGCAAATGAAACCCAGACTGACCATAAAATTCTAAAATTTGTTCCATCCTAAGTGAAATATTTGCTTTTTTATTTCTTTCTCCTTTGTACTTCTGCCGTACCTCATGCTTGAGATGGAAAGTACATTCAAGCTGCCAGGATAGACAATCCAGGAGCATGCTTTGATATCTGTATATGTGTCTTTGATGTTCAAAACGTGAGATGTGCAGAGATATTTACTAAATCAAAGTTACTTTCCCCTGAGCAGCTCCATAGAATTTGAAATGATGAAACCGTTATATTTTCCTGAAACTCTACAATAATAGCACTTTGAAGAGAAATGGATGTTTCAGTGTACAAAGTTAGAAAAATTTAAAAGGAAGATTATGATCAACAAGAATAAAAAAGAAAAAAGTAAAAATTCTACTTTTTAAAACATTTTTTATTAAATTATCTAAACATATGTTGACTGTTGAGTAATTTTGTAATCCCATTGTTCAGTTATTCTATTCTATTATTTAATGTATTTTACATTTAAAGTATTTTTTTTATAATTTGAGCCACATCTTACATTTCTTAGAAATCTGTCTGCTGCCATACTGGTTTTATCAATCTTAGTAGCTGGTAATAATCTTAATGGATCCAGGTAACTATAACTTGCCAACTGTTTTGGCTGTTCTTCCTCTGTATGTTCCACTCTCAGTCTGTCAGACCAGTTTTTATTTTTAGAGACTTTTTAGTAAAGCATTTGATTCTCTTTAGTCTTTAATGACTGTTTAATGACATTTGAGGTCTGCAAAGGTAATATAACTGGTAATTTATTCTTCATTTAATTCATTAGAGTTAGTCAATTCACAACACTACTGTTTCCATTATGAAAATGTGCTGAATTTCGTGCAGTCCTCCAATTAAACGATAGCCAATACAGCAGAAAAAAATAAAAACAATGCCACCACACAACAAGAATGGCTCCAGAAGAATGATCAAACAGGACACAAATTCAAATGATTTGATTGGAGCTGGTGTCAGTTTGATGCTAACAGTCCTTCTTGCAAGTGCAGCAAGCCGAACAAGTCTTAGGATTGGTTAGCTTTGTACCCCAGTGACTAAATTTATGATCTCCATCTTTCTAATAGGAATAACATCACCACACAAATATGTTAGGTACACGTAATGTTTAAAACAATTTCACAAAAAAAATAAAAGGGATAAATAGTTAAATAAGAATAGGCTACCGAGAAACCAGCCTTTGAACTAGCATTATTACCTACCAGTAGGTCAGCGAGAACTCTGAACACACCCTCTGCATTCGTCCACTAGCAATGTCCTCCAGCAGTACCAAGGCTGCCATCCTTACAGAATTCTACATGCCTTTATGCAGCTATTTATGGACATCTGTGATGTCTATAGCTTTTTTACCTGGTTAATTATCACATCTGACTTGTTTGGAACTGATTACCTAATTTACCACCTTTGACAACTACCCCTTTGAGGATAAAAATGGTTTTTATGCTCCTTGGCAAACAGAGGAATATGCATTTACATAATCTAATCAGAGAAATATTTACACCTTATATCTGACTGAGGCTGGCTCCATAATATTTTTAGGTGTTTTATGTTGTTGAGGCTAAACTTGTTTAATTTTCATCATTCAGCTTTAAATTATAAAACATCAGCTCATAGAAAAACATCAGGTTTGATGCTCCTTCAGTTTATTTAACTGAATAGAGTCAAAATACATTTTATTGGGTAAGTTTTAGTGTTTTTTAACCTACTGATTTTTGTGTGTGGACACGCTTTGTACATGAGGCACAGATCTTAATTATGAACATTAACGGGTGATGATGGAACAACGTACCTGAGTGCAACATAGCATGCTGTGATGGTACTTAATAAAAATTACTAATTACTACTTTGAAAGCAAAGCACTTAATTTATGAAACAGTTTACGTTTTGCACATGCAGAGTTAACAGAAGCTGCTAAGAAACATGTTTTCATCTTAATTAGGGCCAGATGTTAAAAGAGTACAAAAACAATGTGCTCAAGTAAAAGTCCTAAATCTAAATACTAGTCAATTTACAGTTGATTTAAGTAAGTGTTCTCAGTTCAAAGTGAAATATACCTCATTGTGTGTACTTTTAAGTAGAAGACAATTGCTTACTTTTTATGAACATAAGAATGCCCTTCATTTCAGAAAGAAAGAGGAGATATTGGTTTTAAACTGTTAATACCCCCCATCACACTTCTCTGCCACACCAGAGCCTCTGTATCATTCCCTATATCTATGAAGCTCCCCTGTTTTTTCCCCTACTCAAACACTGGTAGTTGTGTTCCTTATCCAATTATTTGTTCAATATATTCTCTATTTCTCAGTAGAGTTTTAAAAACAGACTACAAACTAAGAGTCTGATCATCTATTTTCAGCTCCAGCTGACAGGAACAATGTGCATGTTTAATGAAGAAAGATCCAAGGCTGGAATATGGATCCCAAACATTCTTGATGCAAAGTTCTAACAACAGTTCTGACAATTATGTGGTTCAAAAAATTATGCTATATCATAAAAATAAAGAACAAAATGCTAAAGCATGATGTAGAACTTCTCTAATGCATGAATCCACAGACATCATTAGTTGTGGAATATGGCTATATCCTCATTTGTCCCACGGGTTTTAATTTCCCTATCATCTTCATTATATACAAAAAAGGAAAAACATTCTTTTAATTCAAAATATTATTGATGTTGGATTAATGCAAATGATTCATAACTAATCCACTTGAATAAAAATTCCAATATAAATGTTAATCTCTGAAAGGAACTTTATTTTTTTTTTTTTAAATTAGTTGTTAAGTTTTATATGAGAAATGTAATTTGCGGATATGAGTCACATTTGTTTTAATAATAAAAGTTAAAAAATTGTCTACAACTGTTATATCTGTCATTTTCAATAAAAGTTGAGCTGCAACCAAATCCTCTCTCTCTCTGTATTTTTCCAAAGAATGACTGATGTTTGAATTTCTAACATTACACCTGAAATGTATTATTTTTTCAGCACTTCAGCCACAGTCTTTTTTAGTGTTGAAAAAAATCCTAGAGTGAGTTTGAGTGACAAGACTGGCTTTCGAACCGGGGCTCGCTTGACAGCCTGTATCCCTTTCTCGAGCTGGAAGCAGAGGCTAGCTGAAAATGACATATCCCAGGGAAAGCTAACAACTGGCTATCACCCTGACCGTTTATCTTCATCAATCAACCTGCGTTTGTTGACCAAGCAACATGGTGTCACGATTAATTTCATGCATTCCCTTAATGGGGTCCAGAGGGGCATCCTATCCTCACAGTAGGCATTTCCTGTCCCATTGCATCATGGGATAGGTCTGCTTCCTTTTAGGTGATTTTTTTTTCAAAGTTTTACTTCTTTTGGTTTTCTTTTTCCTCCCTCCATTTAATCTCACCTTCATTCCCGTCTGTTGTTCCCCCCCTTCTTGATGTTATTTGCTTAGCTTTTGTCACAGTGCTTCACATTGGAAACAGCACCACTGTGTTTGTATCCTTGTTATGTGAATACTTGTGATGATTTCCACTTATTTGCCAAGGTATACACTGAACTGGATGTTGCAAACCTTTTGATCAACCCTCAGATTTTATGAACAGATACCGGCGCTGTGCGCTCAGATCAGCGCATTAGCGTTTCATTTGAAAGAATGGTGTCACTGTGTTGACAAGCTCATGATAAGTTGGTAGCTTCTAAGGGAAAATGTTTAAAGCAGATAAATGCCTCAGGACTCCATCTGCCTGTCTTATTGTCCTGATTGTAGTTTATTTTCGTGATTATGAAAACCTGCTTTAAACAGGCTTTGGGGATGTTGGTTTATTAGCTTTAGATAAAGCGTGCCCCTCGTGCAGTGGTTTCACATGAGGTATTTAATGTTATCTTTTCCGACTTCTGTGCGTCTGAATTTACTGTCTACACGACCGTCTTTTTTCATCCTTCCTTTGATTATTACAAAGGAGGAGGGAGTTGTGAATGATATTTCTTGCTCTTAGTCTCACTTACTCCCTTCCCTCTCTTACTTTCTCCTTTTTGCTGCACCTCTCCTATAGCTTTAAGAGGCTTAGCAGCAGCTTAGCGCCCAGGTCAAACTGGTCTTTGCCCTTCATCTGTCAGCCTTTTGATGTGGTGCCAGTCTGGGCAGCTTGCTACGCTCTGCCTTTAACAGCACGTCCAAAGGTCAGAGGAGGGCTCTACTTTAGGACTCCCACCTTAACACCCACCCCTTCCAACTCCCTTGCAGATGTGTGTGTCTCTTTTAACCCCTACCCCCCCATTTCCTACTGCATCCCTGTAACTACCCCTTCTCTTCACTATTGCCCATTATTATTTTATAGTTTGGTTCTGCATTCCTTTCTTTTAGGCTGTGGTGAAAGGCAGACCTTTGGCTTTATTGCTTACACATGTCCACGGCTTTCTCCCTCAGCAGGGAGAGACAAAACAGCAAGACGTAGATGGCCAATGAGGGCCAGCCATCTTAACTCTCCCCACCTTGAACTAATCGCTGGGGGCCAGGGTACATCTTTGCCTCAGCTTTATGCCAGTGGGGTTTCAATTTGTAGAGACATAAACAGATACTAAAGCTAAGGTAACAACACAGTGATTTATCAAGCTAGTTCACATCAAATTATCACAGCGCCCCCCTGCTGTCAAACCCCATAATAGCCCCCAACCAAGCCGCTGCTTCAGATGTACGCTGTGGTCACACTTCATTTGGGAGCGGACAAACATGTGTCCCAATGTCTGGTTTCCCTCTGAGCGTGACTACCAGCTTCAAGCAAACCAAAGATCATCCTGGACAAGGCTTCAACACTTTAAGCGGCATGTCTGTTTTCAGGTTTGTGTGTGTGCTGGTAAAGGTGTAAGAAATTTGAGCAAGAGTATGGCTGATATGCCTAAGCTGTAACATGGGTGAAATGACAGCAGTTGAATAAAAAACATCTGCATGGGTATTTTTATAAACAACAAAAAAAAAAGATTTACAATAAACTTTAATTTTACAGATGCACTCTGATTTTTTCACAATCTTTTATTAATCTTTTGTTTTTTTGTTTGTTTGTTTTATCACCGGCAATAGTTGACCACAGTTTTTTTGTGTGTTTTGTTTAAAAGCACCAGAGTCAGGTTGAAATGTGTATTATTGTAAAATCAAGGTGTGTAGCTGAATCAAACCTGAAATAAACACATCTTTTTTATGTTTCAAAACTGTGTTCCACTTTAATATGCCGCCTGAAAGAGTGCTGCCTTTGATCTGCACTTGCAGGAGTGCCGCACATGGATAATATATCTTTCAGAGATAAAAGTAAAAATGTGCACAAGTTGATGATGTCATTCAGTCATGACCACAAGCCTGGGAGAAAAGCAAACTTTCACAGGGGAGGCTATCCCAGGGATCACTGAGGGTGCTCTCGGAACCTTTGGGGAAATCAATTACACATTTTCCAAACTGTGATTCTTGCTGTAGGAACTTAATCGTGGGGCCCTTCTGCAACGGATCATTTCAATGAGTTTGGACAATGTTTTTGCTCCTTGGTGTCTACCCCCCCACCCTCACACACACACACACACACACACACACCCCTCCATGTAGCCCCCACCACATCTCCCACCTTTGCAGTTTGCTACATTTGTGTGGACTTTACAAATCTGCAGAGAGCCATTCATCATCATTTGAATTCGTATCTGTCTTGAGTGCCTAAGCTTTGATCTTGTTGTATTTTACACTTTACATCTGTTCTGCATTTAACCTTTCTGCAATGCTGTTGCTCAGAAACTATTATCCGTATATGACTGGAGTGGACTTCACATTGTAACTTTGTGGCCATTATAAATCTGGCATATTTGTCAAGGCCCAGCAAATAAATGATTCACTAGTTGAAATGCTGTGATAAGAGAAGCTCTCTTTGCTATTTCCTGCCTTATGAGACAGGACAGAGAGCTATCCCATGCTTCCTCTTACGTGATCTTTTCTTTTTTTAAAAGCTTATCTACTCCTAAATCATCCTTCTTTAGCAAGGAAGGATGGAATTTTTTTTTCCTTATTTTCTCTAACTCTTTCCAGCTCCATCATTTCCAGGCACAACTCCCCAAGTATGTTTGCTGGCACTCCACCTATGGCCCCAGCCTCTCTCCCTTCCTCAAAACATCAGCTCTGTCCTCAGGAACCAAAGATCACAAGGCCCTGACCCCTCCTTCTCCACCAACACACTAATCATCTCTAATCAGAAGTGAAATGCATTTTTCTAAGGAAGTAGCTGGAAAATTTCACAATCTGCATTTCTCCAACCAAGCTGATTAGGGAAACATTATCCTGCTTTCACAGTCACTTCCAATCTGCCTTTAATCTGTCACTTCAATCGCCTAATTATTTAGTCAATGACCTGAGGACGCAATCTTACAAAAGAATGAAATGCATGCCATATCATTTTCCCTTTCATTTATGCATGATATCACTGGTTACACATTATGTTCCCTTGAGCTAAATATCCAAGCCTTGCTCCTCTATAGATGAATGTCTGTTTTAAGTCTGTGCGAGTGCATGTGTGGCATGTGCGTGTTTGAGCGTGTGCATGTACTAGTGAGCTATTTATTGTCCTTGCAATGCATCCTGTACATACAGCAAGTGGATGAGGGCTTCAGTGTGTGTCAACAGTAGCTTGTTTAGAAGCTGCTGAGCTGTGAATGCCGACTGGCGGTAATGCAGTTTTGGCCCCCGAGTTGGAGAACCCTTTAGGGAATGAGACTCTGTGGGGGAGTTGTGTTATTGAAAAGGTCATGATTACAGTAGGAGGTCAAAATAACTCGCTGACACTCTTTATACACAAGTGACTGCTACTGGGCCTCAGGCCGTCAAGAACTATATTGAGTATTGACTATATGTCACGGCAATAAAAAGGGAACCTGTTCTCCATTGGTTAAGGTTCTACCTTCAAAGTGTGAAGTCAGGACAAAGGGTAAAAAACATCTCCAATGTCAATAGGACTGTCATGTTGACATGGTAATTTAGTAGCAAAGTCAGCTGTAATATTAAACAAATACATTTAAAATAATAATAAAAAAAACTCTTGTTATAAAAAATTACACAAGTTCAGCTTTATTGGGTGTCACTTTCAAGTACCAGGTTCTTCTGAACAGATCTACTGTATGTCTTTGTAGCATAGGTGCATGGAATATTTCTTAGAAGTTATAGTTCATGCTGACAAGGCAGCATCATAAAACAGATCTATGGGTGCACATAAATTATTTGAATCTTCTTTTTACCCAAATTCTATATTTGCCCCATTGTTGTCTCTGTTGTTGACTCTGCTGTTGACTCTGCAGGCCATTCAAGTATAGTAAGGTCATGTTCAAAACACCAAATATGGCAGGTAATTTTTTTTTATACATATACAGTTCCTAATGTTGCTGGAAGTAGCTCCAAGAATTATGGATTAGATTTTTTTTTTAAACATGTTGAATGTTGCGTTGTTGGTACTATGAGAACAAATGTTATAAATGAATATCTCCATATTCACAATAGCATAACCAAAAAAACCTAAAGTGCTGGTGTAGGCAGAATGATTCAATCATTTTATTTTTTCATGCCTGACCCTAACAACGGAGTAGCACAATTAAACTCTTTGAAATCCGTACATCAGGCAATTTGTTGTTTTTTTTTTAACCATCGTTGCCCTGTTTACATAAATCTTTTCAAAAGTAGCCTGAATTTCCTCATCTAGAAGAAATGGCAGCAACTGTGGTGTAACCTCTTGGCATGGAGGTTACATGTCTTGAGCATTGGTTTAGGAACCTTAGAAATTAATCTAGATCTGCCAGTACATTGAGTTTCTGCCATGTGATGTGGCTGATACAGTATGCTGTATCTTCTTGTCTGTCAAACAGAAGTATCTAAAACAGTTGTTGGTGATTGTATAGCTGCACTGCTAATGATGTGATCTTTACTTATACCTTTAATCCAATAAAAGAATACAGATATTTGCATTCTACAGAAATCGGGACATTAAGCTAAGGAATAAAATAAAGCATATATTTTGGAGACATTTCTATACAGTGAAGCTATAACAGTTGGACACCCAACATAATGAATCTGACAAATACCAAGAACTACCCAGGACAGCTGCCTCTCTTTTGTTTCTGACTGCATGGCCTTTCCTCTATTTGTGGGTTCTTCTCTCTTATCAGCTTCCGGATTCTGGAGAGACAACATGGGGATTTGGTACTGACACCGAATACCCTAATAAATTGACAGAAACGTGCTTTTAAAAGTGTAAGAAAACATTCCAGTGTCTGGCTGTAGGGCAGCTTCTATGTCCTGTCCAACCTTTTGTTAAAACTAGCTCATAGCACCTTCTCTCAGTTTTGCAAACATACCACCAGAGGTCATAAACTCTGGCACCTTGGAGGGCAACTTGACCAAGGGAATAGCTGTAAAAAAACAAAAAAAAAAGAAACAGGAGAGGTACATCAAACACCAAGATTTACTGTTGGTTCACTTTAAATTTTAAACTTTTGTGTTTCTTGTATAATTATCAGCTTACAACCTCATAAGATTTTCAACACAGGTAAATCTCTACAGAAAGAATCCTTGAGAAATTGTTTGTTCACCTCGAGTTTCTGTTTTTTTTTGCTTTTTTTTTATTCAAAGCATATTTTGTTACTGTTCATGTTCCAACAAAAGCCGTGTGAAATTGAACATTTAGAAAAATAAGTAACAATAGAAAGTGTGATTTTGAATTTTGTTTTGATTTATAACAAAGCATGACAGCTATTACTGACATCCCCAGTTGGTATATAATACAGTAAGCTGACAAAATGTGTTATCATGCACTAACATTGAGGTTGAAAGTGCATAGCAATAGGCATAACTTTTGTAACAGAACAAATATTGACTATTTCTTCTGACTGGCAGAGAAAGCGATCAGGCTATAATAACAGATGGTGCCGTGACAGAGAGAGGTAGAGTACAGGGGCAGTGGGGGGGTTGCTGTAGAGAGCCGATGGGTGAGCTATTTCAGGAATGCCGGAGAGGAAACGTATTGATCGGGACACTTAGACTTGATAAGGACGTCAGGTTTAAGAGGAGCAAGGCAATCATTAAGTACACAACCGGCCGCTGTTGTTCGAAAACTATATTTGCTGCTCTCCCTCTTTTGCTCTTTTCTATTCTACACCCC
>JAUZNJ010000091.1:192302-204726 GCA_034780135.1 Jordanella pulchra
ACCCACCCACCCATCCATCCATCCATCCATCCATCCATCCATCCATCCATCCATCCATCCATCCATCCATCCATCCAAAAAAGAAGTTCAATAATTTACATGCACATCTTATTTGTTATTGCACTGTCAAATGGTTGGCTATAAATAAAAGTTACTTTGATTTATAATTAAAAAGGGGTCTAAAATTAGATGATACGTGAAAATTTTAGTTTTAAAAAGTAAGAATATGAATACTTTGGAGATAAAAAGTATTTAGAAATCCTAACACTCCTGCCAATCCAAACATGAGCATAAGGCTTACTTCTGAAAGCATCCAAGAGTATTTAAGTTCAAATGGCAGCTTTAGACATCAAAACACAATGTTTTAGGGTTTTTTTGTTTAGATTGTAAATGTTTGCCAGATTCATTTAAATTTTCTTCATTTTCCTATATATGTGCAGGGTGGAGGGGGATTGTAAGCTTGCAGATTCGTAACAATTATGCTGCTGTACAGTCATTGCTAACAATACTTACTATGGTCTAATCATCAGTGTTTCTGTGATGACAGGAGCCCTGAATTCTCCCAGAAAGCCAGATTGTACATACTTGGATGTGGCTATCAAAAGGGAGTTGCATTAAAAAGCCAATTAAACCCGACACAATGCAGTGCCAGCATGGCTCTTTTTATTTTCTGGTAAACTGCATGTCTTAATAACCTGCAACCATTCAAATCTTTGCATTTTGCCTTTTTTTTCATCATAGTTGAGTTTCAGAGGAGAGCTGACCATGAAAATGAATGTTCAGACTATGAGAATATAAAGAGACATGCATATCAGTTTGGTTTTATGTTTGATTGCTTTTTTGTGACTATGTTGAATGACATTTGCCTTTGGATGTGTTAAACCTTTGTTGAATATTGTAGCATATATCATTAAAATATGTTAAAAAAAAAACATTATCAAGTGTTTATTTTGTGTGTTTGTGTGAACACCATTATGTTGACTGACCTGGATAAATGTAGTTATCAAAATGAACAGAAAACATTGCAAAGTCCTTAAAGGTTAGGAAATAATAACTCGTGTGTGAAATGACTATGAGTTATGTGGAAGTAAATTCAGACCAATTGATCAGATAGTCAATTTATTTCTGTGATTTGAAAACATTTGTTAAATTCATAGATTTGTTGTTAATTTTCTTTAACAAACCTTTATTTATTGTCAATGTGATGATTATAAGCCAAAAATAACTGAAATCCTAAATTTTGTTTCCTGGGAAATTAAATATGACATCAGAAAAAAAAAAATCTTACCCAGAAATGTGGGCTATATCAGTGTAAAAAAGTGCTGTTTATACAGTTAACCTGTCATTGAAACCTTTAATTAGAATAAACCACAATTGTCAGGGCTAACGAAGCTGGTTGTTCTCAGAGTCCAACATCCAGATTGATAATGGAAAGTTTAGTGCAAGGAAAAAGTGGTTTATCCCTTTTTTGACTATACGCTAAATTCTTTTTTAGGTTTTCCCCCGTTTGAGCAAAATGAATAAATTATATAACCACACTGAAAAGGGACAAAAGATGCAATTAAAATTTAACAACAGGAAACAAATTATAGACAATTGTCACTCATAACATCTTATCTAAAATGCTTCTATTATATGATATAAACCTGAAGAAGTATTCAATTTACATTTTTGCTGCTTCAGTGTAACTCATTATTAACCTGTACATGAAAAGACAAAAAAGTTATCATAATTTCATCTATATGAAAAAGATATATTCTAACTGAATGTTGCACTAGCAGATGAGTTGGAAAGTCCATGACAATTATTATGACCAAATCCAATAAAATTATCTTGGCAAAACAAAGATCTTTATATGCAGCTGGCAAAAGCTGTTCTATTGGCTCTTGAATCATGAGGGAGGAGGGGTGCGTTTGCGTTTTCACATATAGATTATTTCTTTTTCTTGATTTTCTTTAAAGAAGTAATGATAGCTGAAAAATTGTTGCTGTTTTTTTATACATCTAAAAACTCATAACAGGTCACCTTTTAGAAACTTCAAACAAATCAACTTAGAACAAATACAATTTCGATCACAGAATTGATCGCCATATGAAATATGATCTAGTGTAACTCTCTACCAATACCTTACAACAAGAATTTAACTTTAAATAAAATTTATCAGAGAACTCTAAAAATAATTTTCAGAGTAGGCTTTACTTTATACAAAGGTTGAATTTAAATAAAATAAAAGAATATCTAAAAATATTTTTCATGTAGATGTGGTTTGCAGCTAATGAAAACTACCCCTTACTAATTCCCTTACATTGGTAAGTAGATTACGTAATATTATCTGAAAATGATTTGCTTTTATAATAACTTCAATAAATTATTCATTAACTGAGATGCATCTGTATATGTTATAAGAGACTTGTGAGTAGGCCCTACTTCGCACTCTTATTTGCAATGAATGAAAAAAGCTAATGCTAAAAGAAAAGCCTCATTCATTGTGTGGAGCTCTGTTATCGCGATAACTAATGCTGAAGGTCTCGCGAATTCTGAGGAGTGTGGGCCTCTCTAGAAGGTGTGCTTCATGGCGGTTACGAACACTGCGGTAAATACATTTTGCAATTAATAAACATACTTGTTTACGTACCTTTATCCCGGCAACCTATTGCGTAAGTAAAGCACAGTGTTTTGCATTATATCTGCATCTATTTATATGTATCTTAAATGGAGGAAAAAAAACAAAGATTGGTTTACGCGCCATAGCAATGAATGCCTAACGTGAGCTAACGTTATCTGCTGCTAGCAACAAAGACATTGTTAGCTGAACACATATCAGGCCTAGCTACGTTTTTTCCCTCTCTGTGAGGATTTGTATTGATGTTTTTTGAAGATAAAGAGTCAAGTAGTGACGCAGTTATGTCTCGTTTCAAACGCCTTTTCTGTTAAAACTGACGGTTTTAACCTTAGCCTGCTACAGCTAGTCTGCAGTTTCAGCGTATGCTACAATGGAAACACGTTTAGTGCTCCCGCGTATCATGTAAATGGTTAGAAATATGAAAAAACGATACATGAATCAGTCTGTAAGTTGGCGAGAAGCTGCCTGTTTTAATCTCTAATTTTAGTCTGAAGGCATCTTTTATCTCCCCTCATAGAAATTGTTGAATTGTTAAAGCTTCCCCATCAGTCTTCTTCCCCTTGGGGGCTTTCCTGTCTCAGTCTGGTGGACCCAGCGATTAGAGTGTTGCGTAAGTAAGGAGCTCATCCAGGCCCACCTGGTTTAAATTCGGGTGTTGGTCCATCACTTGTTTTCAGTGACTATAATCTGTGCTGTAATGTCAATTGTTTTTTTTTTTTTTCTGGGCAGACTTATTGTTTATTGTATTATTGTGGTCCTACAGATACTGTAGACCTATTAGATAAGTAGTGTGCCTTCTAGTTTTATTCCAATTTGTCAATTCTTTTAAATTACAGGGAGGTGAAGCTCTGACGATGGAGAATGGACAAGGCACAGGCTCCAAGCTTGGCCTACCGCCTCTTACTCCAGAACAGCAGGAGGCACTTCAGAGGGTAAGAGGCTCCTTTAGCTGTTGTCCATCTGATGTCAAATCAAATTTTCATCTCGTAAAAAAACTAGAGGTAAACTAAAAACGTACAAAAATATATATAATTTTTCTTGAAATCTTATTACTGAATTAGTTAACAAGTTTTATTTTAACTGGAGGTAACGCACTAACAAATGCACTATACTATATAATGTTAATAAACTGTTAATGGAGTCACATGTCTCCTCCAAATTATGTTTTGAGATTTGGAGGGGCCAGGAAGGATGTTGGAGAGACTAGAACTAAACCTGTTTCTATGGAAATGTGTATTCTGTAAATGAATATCTTTAAAATGAAGCTTTTGTTTTGCATGATTTATCTTGGCTTCTAAATCCTTTGAGTTCTCTTCTATTTTCTATTTTTGCGTCTCTATTTCAGCCTCTTTAGCAATCAAAAACGATTTGAGCGCAAGGAGATTTAGCTGCATCTGCTTGGTTAATATAGACAAACATCTTTGACATAATAAGGACACCAGTCTAAAAATGAGCACAACTATTGTGCAAGAAAAAGCAACCCAGTGACGGCTTCTAGCTCAGAATGTTTTTGTTTTGTAATTAAATGCTGGTTATAGAGGTTCACTCTAATGGAGACCCATTATGTGTGCATTTCATTTTAAGAGTAAAAAATATGCCAGTAGGGTTTAAAAAGCTGATTACTAACCCTAGTGCATTAAAGCAGAGTCTTGTGGGTGTTAAAAAGTCAGAATTTTACCTTTTACAGACAAGAAACACAGAAAATAAGTTGCCTGAGATAAAACCCACCTTTTCTCTGACAATGCCTCATTCATTCTTTTGTTGTATAGAGCTTCTGCATAAGATAGGTGTTTTAGAGTTTTGTGCATGTTTTATCAGTTTTAAAGGCGATCTAAGGCATTACTTTGCTCCTTTTCCAGGCGAAGAAGTATGCCATGGAGCAAAGCATTAAGAGTGTGTTGGTGAAGCAGACCATTGCACATCAGCAGCAGCAGCTCACAAACCTGCAGGTGAGATATTACCAGCTTTTGCTTCTCCTCCAAACACTTGGTAATGCGGCGTATCGTCAGTGAGTTTTGATTCTTGACAGATTACCTTAACCAGTCCATGCATGAGTAACTCTGGCCTATCGGGTTAGGGTTAGTTCTCCTGGAGGTCCCGCTCCCCTGACTTCCAACGTGCTGTGAAAAAAAGCCAAAAAGCAAACTAAAAAAGACACTACATGTGTAGACCATCTGCCTCTGCTTTTTTTCAGATGGAGATGATCGTCCTGAAGGCTTTGGTTATACTGTTGTATGCTTTGCACTTTCAAAGGGGCCGTGCTTTATCTGATCTGCTGTGTGGTGAATTATTAAATTAGGGATGGGAGGTAAATCCTCTGAATGTTTTGCTGTTTATAGAGGGAGGGTCTGCATATCGTGTTAGCTTAACCGCTTTTGTCTGTCTAGCCGAGCAATGACCTTTCTTGCAAAAGCAATAGCTAAAGGGGTATCTAACCGACTTTTCAGCACTTTTTTCATCTTTACTGTCTTTCAGATGGCAGCAGTGACAATGGGCTTTGGAGATCCTCTCTCACCTTTACAATCGGTCAATAGATCATTAAATTTTTTTTTTCTTGTCCGCATTTCCAGTGGAAAAGGACTGTTACCCTTCTTTTACCGGTTGCGTTGGCAACAATCCCTGCCTTTTTAATCTGACTGAAGAATGCATATTTTATAAGGAAACATTGCTTTCTGCAGCACCTGTCATTGCACCCTTGTCTGCAGCGTTTGCGATGAATGACCTTTTTGTGGAAGCCCTCATTTGCTTTGCTTTGCTTTTTAAAAACTCTTTTCATTCTGCTTTAGCACTTTTTTGAATCGAATATATAGCTTGAACATATTTTTTTTTGTTTATTTTGTTTTTCTTTTTTTTATTTATTGAAAGTTTCTGAAGGGAGAAAAGGCACGTCTCTTTGAAAAATATGCATTTCTTGTTTGAAAATGACAGCACCTGGCAGGAGACAAAAGAGGGATAGCAATCCCTTTATGGACCAAAATGAGAGAACTTCTGTGTCAGGGATCCTTTTTTATTTTTGTTTTGTTTTGCCATCTCAGTGTGAAGCTTTTTCTCGGTGAAAAAAAAACAAGTCATCTACTCGTTATATTGTACAATAGCAAGTAAAAAAACTCTGCTGGTATTGCAATAATATTCAGAAGCAGACGCAAAACTAAAGTCATCAGTTAAATACAAAGACTTCCCCTCAAGTTAGACTCGAGAAGAAAATTCCAAGACTTTTGTTTGGATTTCTTTTGAACGCCAGAGTTACTTTTTGTTACCTTACTTGCATCCCTGGAATCCAGGTCAGTTACCGAAGCCAAATATTTGTGAGGGCTGTGCATGTCGATCACCTCTGTGTGTTTTTGCCTCCATATCTCAATACGTAACAGAACACTAACAGACCAAATTTCAATCACTTTACGTGACATCTGTCAGACAACTTCAAAGATCCCAGTTTATACCCCCTGTTTATCTGTACAGATCTCCCCAAACTTAGAATTGGCCTTTGACAATTGTTTGGGGAAAACACGCCCATTAGAGCAGGCATATATATCTATATACTTTGTGCGTGTGTGTGTGTGTGTAAATGTCTATACATTTCTTGTACTCTCTAATGCTTATTGTGTGTTGTTTACTCCTGACTGGCAGGTGGCAGCTCAGCGGCAACGGGCGCTGGCGATCATGTGTCGGGTGTATGTTGGTTCCATATACTATGAGCTCGGAGAGGACACCATCAGACAGGCCTTTGCACCCTTCGGCCCGATCAAGAGCATTGACATGTCTTGGGATTCAGTTACAATGAAGCACAAGGTCTGTGTCTTTTAGCGGGGTTTTTTTTTTTTTATTGGAAACTTGAATACACCTAGTGTACCCTTGATTAATATTCATACCATTTGAACTTTTCTCTATAGACATTACAACCAGAAACTTAGAAATGTAGGGGTGTAAAACAGAGGTAGGAAAGCTGTAAGCTGTGGGGTCTTATTTATGCCCCTCAGTCTATGCTTTGTTGAATACTATTGTTGCAGTTGAGCATATGAGTCTGTTGAGGGATGTCTGCTGGAGCTTTAGACACCAGGAGACTAAAGTTTGCTCATTTTTTTTCTCAATTAGATTCCATGGACTGTTCTAAAATGGATTTTCTTAAATCAAAACTACATTTTTGGCTTTCCTGTTAACTTGTCAGCAGTTGTTTCATAATTCTCTCCATTCACTGCTCTAAGCTTCTCCACGGCTCCTTCCTTGGCTGACTTCCTGTGTTCCTCGAACTTTGCAGACGTTTTTGTTTACTGACGTTCTCCAACAAACCTTTAAGGCCTTTACTACTTCTACCTCACTACCACGGCTCCTGAAGGAAATTTGTGTATTTTATGTAGGGGTGTAAGAATAGAGATGCATAATAGAAATGCACAGGTTTTGAGATAAAAGTTTTTCTAGATTTGTACCTAAAATTACAAACCTTTACCGTCTGGAAGTGCAATATAAGATCTATAGTATGGTTGTTAAAACTAATTAAAGGACCAAAACTAGAATAAAAATAAAAAAAACACCGACCTTGCAACTACAACAAAAAAGACGTACTGAAAGTGTAGTAAGGATTTACAAAACAAATTATAACTAACTGAATCTTAACAAGAATGTGCTTAGTTTTTGTTTGTGTCCCTAGTGTCATATTCCAATAGCGTGCATAAGAGTTTGTATTTAAAACGTGACAGAATGTTGAAAAGTTCAGTTGGTATGAATGCTTCTGCAGGACACTATAAAGTCTACCCTGGTCTGAGTTGTCTTTGGTTTTCATGTGCAGGGCTTTGCCTTTGTGGAGTATGACGTCCCAGAAGCTGCTCAACTGGCTCTGGAACAGATGAACTCGGTCATGTTAGGCGGACGAAACATTAAGGTGAGAAGTAGTTTGTTTGTCCCTTTTGCTTGTTGCAGAATTAATGTGTTTTTTCTATTTATTTTTTGACCTTGTCTACATAGGTTTATTTCTAATTTTATAAATTCCCATTTCTGGAGGAAAAGGTGATCTTTACATATATTTGTATTTCAGTTACATTTCTCATTCTTTGTTTGCCACATCAAGTTTAGTTTTAGATTTGTATGCAGGTTATTTTAGATATTCTTTGGATTCGAATAAAGACAGCTTAAAGACCAAAGAAAGTTTTGATGCTTTTCTTTGTGAGCTAGATTGTGACAGCCAAGCATTAATTGTGACATCACCTTTTAATCCTTCTACATTTGTGCCTCCTGTCAACGTGAAGCTGAATTCACTAGGTGCCTAATTCAGTGTATGTTTGGGAAGTTTAAGTCTTTAGGTTTTCAAATAGGATTCAGATATTTAAAGCTTTTCTAATATCAACTCAAGCAAACTGCACCATGTGCTCGGTTCATAAGTGGAGAATCTAGATGATGATACCCAACAGGATACATGTTTTATACTGTTGAGCCTGGAAACACTTTTGATTAATGCTTTTGGACATTTTTATAAAAACAATGTACTTTTAGTTGCACAAAAAGTGTTGTATGTGTAAACAAACTAACTTCTCTTTGTTTGATGTCTTTCTGTTTTTCACAGGTGCGTGTTGTATGTATGTAGTATGAGGTTTGTGTGTGTTGCTCTTCCAAGATGTCCTGGTAGCTTGTTTAAGTGAGGATTTGCAGTGAGATGCCCAGGGGTGCGTGAACTCTCTCTGCTCCCAAGTTGTGCTGATGATGGACTGCGCCTGGGTGGTGTTAATTGGCCGCCTCATCTGTTGTACAGATTCCACTTTAAAACTCGTCTCAAGTTTCTTGGTGAAAACGACGTACGAATGAGTTTGCCTTTCGTGTTGCAACTGAACTCCGTTCAGTTTAGTTTACTTCAGATTCTTATGCATTATATAAATAGTTGTAAAACTAGTTTGCGTAAGTTAGTTATGGTAACTTCAACAGTTAAAGTTATGTAGATTTTTATTTTTTAAAACTTGTTTTTATAACAATATAAGATTATGGCTTAAAGCTGATTGAAACCCAAAGGTTTGTTTCTCAGAAAGTAAAGATCTTAGATATGATCCATTAGTTATATTAATACAGAAACTGCCCCTACTGATAAATATGTCCTCGCTTGTTGTGGTGTAGGCAATCGAAACCTGCTCAGGACTTTAGTATAAATTGCTGTATCACTGCAGCGTGGCATGGAGAGGATTAACCTGTGCTTCTTCTCCCTTTGAAATAAGTTTTCTCTGTGTGGCTCTGCTCAGGCCACATAGTGATAATGTGACGTTTAAAAAAGATGAAGGGTGCGAAGTCCCGCTGGAAGATGAAATCTGCAGCTTCATTAAGCTCATCAGAAGGAGGAAGCATAAAATGCTCTGAAACATCTTGGTGCTGAAATTGGACTTGATGAAACATGTGGGACCAACACCAGCAGATGACACCTGACTGGAAACTCCACACTGGACACTTGCATTCCAATTTATTTCCACCCTCTTTTTTTCTCCTGAATCCAGGATATTTATTTATTTTTGTTAATATATAAAAATAAAAAACAGCTAACGGACTTTCAAGTCTCCTCTACAAGGACAAGATGCTCCTGATATTGTCTTTAGCTCATAATTGAATAATGTAAGATGTGTTGAAGCTCTGATTCTTGCTACTGTCTGTTTTTTGTAAATCCCAGCCAAACTCTGGATTGGGCTTTTTATTGGCATTCATCTGAATGCTGTATCTGCTTCCTTTGTTTTTTGTTCCTTCCACTAAACGTGCAATTTCTATGCTTAGATATAACAGTCTTGGAAAATGCGACTTCTTTCGCTAAACCATTTTCTAGCTTCCCCAGCTGTCTGCTGGATAAATTTCTCATGTAATAAGCCCCTTTTCTTAAGTGGTCCTGAGGAGTAGCCAAACTTTCTGTGAGGTTAATCTTTGGGTTTTTAATAGCTGTTAGCCATAATCGTCCCAACCCTGCTTCTCAGGGATCCCTGTCGTGGGTTGTAGGTTTCTCCTTTGTATCGCACACCTGACTTAAATCAATGGCTGCTGAGCTGGAGCGACCATTTAAATCAGGTATACTGAAGCAGAGATGCATCTAAAACAAGCATGGCAGGAGTACCTGAGGACCAGCTTTGGGACCCACTGATAATAAAATAAAAATTAACTTTATAAAACATTATTGTCTTAATTTCACTGAAGTGAATGACTGAAATGAACCTGTTCCCATAGACCTTGGCGTTTTTGCGTATTTGCGTTTTCCGTCCGTGCGTTAAAAACCCTCCCCCCGTTTAGAGGCCCTGTTGATTTAATCTGTGCAATAGGTTGGGCGGCCAAGTAACATCGGTCAGGCGCAACCCATCATCGACCAGCTGGCAGAGGAGGCACGGGCCTACAACCGGATCTACGTAGCGTCCGTCCACCCTGACCTGTCGGACGACGACATCAAGAGCGTGTTTGAGGCCTTCGGAAGGATTAAATCATGCACGTTAGCTAGAGATCCCACATCAGGGCGACACAGGGGCTTTGGCTTCATTGGTGAGCTGGAAGGCGCTCATTCTCTCATCCTCCTGTGTTGCTGATGCCCTGCTGCTGACTTTTTTTTTTCTGCATTTACTTTTAAATCCATCCAACAGAGTATGAAAAGCCTCAGTCAGCTCTGGATGCGGTGTCCTCTATGAATCTTTTTGACCTGGGTGGTCAGTACTTGCGAGTTGGCAAAGCAGTGACTCCACCGATGCCCCTATTGACCCCCACAACTCCGGGTGGGCTGCCACCTGCTGCAGCTGTAGCTGCAGCGGCAGCTACGGCTAAGATAACGGCCCAGGCAAGTATAAATCCCTTCCAAAGGGATTTAATGGCCCTCCAGGTAAATATAACTCAGATCTAGCTAGATATGATGCAAGCAGAGATGAAACTAGAGTTTATGGGTCAAAAGGAGGCAGAGGTCACCAGAGCAGTTAGTTTAGTAAGCCAGAAATTATTTGAGAATGGCTGCAATTCATGTCAGTGTTTCTTTTGTTTTTAAATCTCAGTTTTCTATTTCCTTTGTTCCTTTAAAGCTATTCCTTGTTCGGTGACTTGATGTAACATTTAAACGCCAGCAGTGTGATGTGTGTCACTTATTACAACGCTAGAATGAAATATTTGTCACCGACATTTTGACCCTTAATGGAGACGAGGTTGAGTTCACTCTTTGCCATGTGGTTTGATTTTTCACTGTTTTGCTTTTTGCTGTGTTCTGTTTGTTTCTCTTACTTAATGTGTTGGCCCCCCCTCCCCACCTTTCTTAAGGAGGCGGTAGCCGGTGCGTCAGTTTTGGGGGCTTTGACAGCACCACAGCTTCTCGGGCCGCAGATCGGATTACCTCAGGCTGTTATGGCTGCACAGGCTCCAGGCGTTATCACAGGTATGCATTCTGCATGGTTTTTATATTCTAAACAAGGATTTATTTATTTTTAATTGTTTTTCTATATATTTTAATAAATACATGAATATCATCATGAGATTCAACTGTTAAAGGTGACCCACACACAGAGGGGTAATGTTGATGTCACACTGAGGGCGGTAGTATTGGATGTTACTGTTACTAGAAATGTTACTAGAAATGTTTAATAAAGCTTGGTTGCAAAATAAAGAGGAGATACTAGTGTCCCGGTTATTAAACTTTAGCAATGGGAGCCAATATTATTATGACCACATGATAAAAAGATATTAAGAAGAAGGTAAGAAAAAAAGCATAACTAGCTCCTGTTGAGATGTTTTGATGTAACAGGCTTTCGTGCCATAAACACTTCCATTGTTGGTGAACCGAAGTAAACCTGCCATGAGTGAGCTGAAGTTCCTTCATAGTTAAGATATACTTCCTTGTTTTACAAGAAAACAGCTGGATCAAATAAATAAATCTAAAACTTGCTTTTTAAAATATTTTATCAAAATCTATTTGATCTAAAACATGCAAGTGTGGTTCACCAAGCAAATAACGGAAGAAATCTCCAAGGGAGATGATGATTTTTGAGAGCTGTAATTTTATAGTTTGCAGTCTCTCATGGTCTCAGATTTTCATGAGGAATTTTATTTAATGAAGACGGATATTAAAGCGAGAGCAGCTGTTTTTTCATCTCTTGTGTGAGAACTACCGACCAGTTTCTTGCTAGCTTCTGTTGGCATTTTCACTATTAATAATGCTGGCATTGTAAATCTTGTGACCTCGTGATCAAATTCTTTAGACCAGATAAAATGGTAAGAAGTTGCATTTGAAAGTCTCTAAGTGAAGCTACTCTGTGCTAATAGAGGAAATGGGAGCAAAATAATAAAAAAAAAAAACGTAGCAGACAATTAATTGAAAACCAAAGTTTAACTGAAATGAGCTGATTAAAAGTTTAAGACGGCCTTTAAATGTGAAGTGTTGAAACTGTTAAAACCTGATGGTACAGGCAAATAAAATTTACTGATTCTGAAGGTGTTAGCATCGTTGAGCTACATAAGCGATCTTATTGAATTTCTCTAAAGGTCATTGGGGTGAAGGGACATTAGTCTATTGTTTAAACCTATAAAAAATTGAGCTGAACTGTAATATCTAATCGGGTGTTTGTCAGACTGGATGATACTCATAGCCCATATAGGCCGTACTGTTCAAGTGTAGCCAAATAACCATCAGATTGCAAAGGGCCTCAAATAAAGTTTTGAAGGCTGTGTCTCCTTTGATGCTACAGAATTGCCTGTTTTGGATTTAGCTATGGAGCAGCAAACACTGGACATGAGGTGGAAACGTTATATCCATTCATCCATCCATTTTCTTTACACCCTTGTCCCTAATGGGGTCAGGAGTGTTGCTGGTGCCTATCTCCAGCT
>JAUZNJ010000091.1:204826-227120 GCA_034780135.1 Jordanella pulchra
GTTGCCTGAAGATAACAATACGAGCTTTCTGTATGAAAGTCAATCACTAAGTGCCTGGAACCAAGTACCTGTAGTTGATTGTGAAAAGTGCACTTATGCATGTAAGGTTTATCCAAAGAAAACCTAAAGCTAAATTTTTAAAGAGTATGTGTATGTGATACACAGTAGGGTAGTTCCCAGACGAGTGTGAAAATCATCTTCTCCGAGTTCGAAGGTGGTTTGTCCCCTTCAGGACGGAGGAGACTTCCTGCCTAAAGTAAAAAGTCGAAGTATCTTGGGGAACAGTTAAACATCCTCTGGATGTTGAGGAGAAGTGGCCAACATCTCTGCTGACATGGGAGTGCATCAGGCCTCCATCAGCAGTGCTGGAGGAGGTGTCTGGGGAGAGGGAAGTCGAGAGTCTCTGCTTGGACTGCTGCCCCGTAACTTGGTCTCAGATAGGAGGAATACGAAAAGTATGAGTACGAACGTATGCAGTGTCTTAGTAGACTGCTCAGTTGGAAAGTACTTCTTGCCATATTGTTTGTACTGAACTGAACTTTTAAAACTGTGACACCAAGCTGACAAGGATTCCTAGGCGATAGCTAGAAGAGACACAGTGCTCAGAGCTAGTCTATCCATAGTGTCTTAGCCACTCCCTCCGCCTCACTGAGAGGTGTGTGCTGGGAGAAATGGGCAATTAGACTTTGGTTTTCTTTTTTTTGTTGTTGTTTTTGTAAAGCTAGAAGGTAAACTTATCCCACAGCAAAATCCCATTGTGGAAAATGAAGGCATTTGTCATCATAATTGACAAATAGGTACACTCCACTATGTAGGCTGAAACCTGTGCACAAACACTGCATTACTAGTACCCGCTCATACCACTTGAATATGTGGAGGCCTTTTCCTTATTTCTCCTTATTTTTGTTACAATGGCATTTTATGGTTAAAAAATATTTAATTTCTCTCATCTGAATTTCAAATGGCAGCCCCAGTGTTCTATTTCGGATGAAATAAACCACTGAGAAACTAGGATAGAGAAACTAAGAGATAGAAGAAGAACAATAAAATGTAGGAGAGGAAAAAAATAGCCTCCTCAAAAAGAACTTGCCACCTTATTCTTCTCAAGGGGCAGAAGCTTGAAATTAAAACTAAATTTGAAATTAATGAAGCACATTCTGGCGATGGCATCCGTTTCTGAAGTAATAAATTACTTGTATCAACCTCGGAGACAGCGGTTCCTGTCTGTCAATTAATGTGTCTTACGCTTCTTCTGCAGACTCTAATGCATTCCCTAACAGACACACTCGCCATTTAAATTAAGCATGCGTTTTCACTCATTACAGGGCTCAGCCTTCGCCTCCTTGTAAATAAAAAAAAATCTATGTATGTTTGTTGAAGACAAATCTCTCCATGTAAAACCCATTTGCTTCAATTACCAAAGATTAAAAAAAAAACTTTAGGTTATTATTTACAGTTTAGCTTCGGGGAGAGGCCTTGAAGCTTTTAATTTATATTCAAATCTCTCTAGTTTAAGAATATTACAATGGAAATCATACCGAAAAAAAAAACACGTATCAAGACAAATCACAATCACGTCTCTGTTAATCTCTGAATGTTTCTTTTGTTGTTAAGTCTATAAAAGTCATAAACAGCATCAGATGAGAAATGATTTATGCTCATGTTCTGCGGTTTGGTCTTTGAATAAGTAAAAAGCAAACAGACACAGAGACACATGCAAACCTAAACCTCGGTACGCTTTAGCAATGAAGATGGGCACATGCACACATCGGTAGCCACCACTGCCTCCAGTGATGGGTCATCATGTCTCTACCCATGGGTGTGTGTATGGGCGGGGGGGTGGGGAAACAAACACGAACAGAACCAAGGACAACTTCACAGAGCAGCTAGCATCTCATCTATGGGCTTATAAACTGGATGCACATTAACCTGAAGTGCTACACATTGAACATAAATAACTGCCCATATTTTTTCTATTGAAACATTTCTTTTTTGTTAAATCCCAACACTGTAAAAAAATTACCTCTTATGCCTGACAAACTATTTTGAGTTGTGAAAACCTTCAAAACTAAGATTTAAATATGGGAGCGATAATTTAAGTCAGTTCAGAAAATGAAGGTCTTATTTAAAACCTGAAGTTTCTGCTCATTGAAACAGCTCAGAAGTTCTGCAAACTTTTCAGTTTCTGTACGTTTGATTTACAATAACAATAAAACGTTTTACTTATTTCATATTTAAGTTACTAAATAAGAAATATGGGGTGTTCTGGTTTCGAGAGCAAAGCTTTTATTGTCCACAACACAAAATCGCAGACGAAGAATTTCCACCCAAGAGAAAATAAATTCTAAATAATAAAAATTTATGATGATTCGCCCTCCCATTACTTTTACATAAACTGGGAATTAAAATCAGGTTAAAAATTAAGTTAAAGTTTCAAGTATTTAAAGCTGTTTAAAACATAATAAGACCATAAAAAGTATTTTTTCTCATCGTTTAGCTGAACTCTAACATCACCTAAAATCGTGGCCTAACTGTGTTTTTGAAAGTCTATCATCATTTTTCACTCAGTTGTTTATAAAGTCATTCTACAAATTAATTCCTTTTAGTAAAAAATGCTTTTGGTTTAAATCAGTTTTTATTTTTATTATGTCATTATCTGTTCCTTTTAGATTACATTGATTTTCTCATTTTAATTGACAATATTTTTTTTTTATTGCCTTTATATTAAAAAACGGAAACATATATGATTGTTATATCTTAAAATATGAATAACTTGTAATTAAGAAAAAGTTGGTTTAAAGGAGCTTCATGTCTGCTATTAATGAGCAGTTTTAATAATATGAAAAACTTTTGGCACGTTTCTTCCTTAGTTAATGTTTGTCTTTATTTTTATTTAAAAAATCTGTTTTTTATTTAAAAAATCTGTTTTAACAGACATCATTCTACTCTTTTTAAAATCTACAGCATCACTTGTTGATTTTTTAAACATCATTTTAAAGATTTTCCTCCATTTAAATGTTTCTAGATCTGATGATTATTGTTATATTAGAGAGAAATTAAAAAGTAATAATAATAAATCCAATATCTTTCTGATCACTGCAGTGAATAAAACCTGCAACCTAAAGCAGAAATAGATATTTATTGCCTCCATATATAAAACTAAACTGATATTTTTGCTGATATTTAGATCATAAAATTGAATCATGGGAACAATGAGGTGATGCTGTTTGAAATATAATAATAATAACGAGATTTTAATTTAAATATTTATTTTACTGTTTTCTATTGTCTTATTTACATTTTATATTCAATTTATGGACAAACAGGATTATTTGAACAAACACCTGACAGCAACAACCATGAGAAGCTAAAAAGACAAAAACTAACAAATCCATCTTTTAATGACAGTTTTTCTTTTTTCCTCCTTGCTGATAAAGTTTCTGCATCATGGATGGCAGCGCCTCCCCCTCGTTTGTCGTTTCTTTTGTTCATGTTGTGACTCAGGCTCATCTCCAGCTCTGGAGTCCAGGCTGCAGCTGGACTTCCTGGTGCCGCTGCTAGCTAGCATGGCGTAGTGAGCTCCTCAGGGCTGTGTGTGAGGGTGAGCATGTGTGCGAACTGCGTGAGCAGTAAAACAGAGAGGAGTGTTTGTCATTGTCAGGCCCTGCGTTGCCGTGGGTGATGATACAACAGCGCCGTGAGATAAACAGATGCACAGAGGTCCCAGAGCCCCTTACATGTCTCTCACACACACCGGCTCCACGATAAGTGCTGCACTGGAACCAAGCTCTGCCTCGGGGGCGAGAAGCCTTCGTGTTTCTCGGTCGAACATGTGATCTGTTCCAGCGTTCAGCAGCAGGGTCACATGACACACATCCTCTCCATGCATTTATGCTCATTTCATTTTAGGGCAATAAAATCAAGCCTGAGTTCAGAACAGCAATGATCCATTTTTGATGCTGGTGAAGACAACACAGATTACTGTTTCCACGCTTCGCCCTGTTTCAGAGCCTCTCTCTCTTTCCCCTTCTGTCTCAGAGACACATCAGCCGCCTGCACATACGTGCAGCCGAGGAGACCCTCATGTACACGCCATCTGTTCTGCATCAGCCAAAACGACAGCTGTTTAAGAGAATAACGCTGCGACTGAGGAAACGGGCGAAGGCAGCGGCTCCAGCTGAAGCCAAACATCAATGTGGAATCACCTTTAAAACGTGAAGAGAAGTGGGAAGAGAGCAAAATATGGATTTGTTTTTTATGCAGCCATCTGTGTCCCTGCAAGAGTGTGATATTTAAAAAAAGACAAAGGAAGAGAAAAGTTTACCAAAATTAGTTGGACTGATTCCTCTGAAGCACCGAGGAACTTTTTCAGACTCAAGTCCTTTTATCATCAGACGGTTCGAAGTCGAGGTGAATCGATCCCATTTTAATATCAATATCAGTCCTGATGCTGAAGAAAATATCAGATATCAGTGAAAATGGGCACATCTATTCAGTCTATTTCTATTAGAGATTATATTGAGGTCCAAAATCTCTTCCCCATTTATATTTAATCTGAACCCTAATAGTTGCTCGTTTCTCCTGTTTTCCTTCATTTCCTGTTTCTATGTTTTCCTTTTATGACCTCAGAGATTTCAAGTTACCCTTCAGGACGTAGACGTAAACATAATGAGCATCATAATGTATGTAGGGAGGACTGGATCAACGCCTCTAAACATAATGGTGAGATCATTAAAGTAAACAGCATCAGAAAATCTGCAGGAATTTATTCATTAAGGCCTTTTTTCTGTATTTAAATGTGTTTTTTTTATTAGTCTTTAATGTTTTATTTTAAGGAGCTTTAACCTGAAAATCCTCATCATTTACAGGAATAAAGGCTTTAAAACATCAGCCTGTGTTTAATTAATCTGCTCAATGTTTCACTTAATGAATGGATTTACTGAACCAAACAAACCTTTTAATCATTTTTATTATGTCATTTAATATTTATATACTTTTTGAGCCATTCATTCTCACATATTAACATTTTTGTATTATTCAACAATTATTTCCTGAACGCAGAGGGTTACCATGGAAACCCTCGCTTTGGTCATCACCAGAAAACAACCAGAACGGTTTTATTTCCTTTATAGTCAAAAATCGTTACAATTATCTGTTCGACTTCAATCGAGTTTCAAACAGCGAATCTGAATCAGACAAAATCACACTTTAAGATCTGAAACATGTTGAAGCTTCTTTAAATCCGTTTATTGTTCTTAAGTTGAGCAGCTTAACGAGATGATCTGACAGTGGAACGAGTATATTTACCTTTAAAGTAAAACCTAAAATCAGATAATCGATGGTTTTTACCTTCGCCAAGGAGGTTATGTTTTCATCAGCGTTAGTTTGTTTGTCTGTTAGTTCTCAACATAAGTTGAAAAGTGTCTGCCGGAGTTTGCTAAAATATTTATAGAAGGGCGAACAAGCAGGTCGGTCCCTCAAAGCGAAGCGGAGGTCAGTGTCTGTCTAAAACGATTAGAGGCTGAAACTCTGGAGGCCATGAAGACCGACTGTTTGCTCTGCTTTACCAACACGGGAACCAAAACGCTTCAGCATCTGGAATGAAGCTGCTCACAGGTCAGAGAACTGATGTTCTGTAGGATACGCAGGAAGTAAACGGACCTGTTCTGAGTTCCTGCATTCGATGCTGCTGTAACCCCAGTCCGATAAATTCACATCATTTCTACTGTAAACCAAGAGACGGTGGACACTGGAGGACAGAAGCAGAACTTGGAACGTGGTCAGAACTGGGCCCACAGAGACAAACGAAACTTTCAGAAATGATCCCAGAAGGCCGCTGGCTTCGGCCCGGACACCATGACCCCAAACCCTGCAGCCGCCACGGAGAAGCACACGAGCAGCGGGGGGGAGAGCCAACGGCAGGTAAGCAGGTGAGTTTTTAATTATCGTGAGGAGAGACGGAGCCAATTCCTGACTGAGTGTCGGCAGGAGAGAAGATCTGAAACTGGAGAATCAGGTTCACAGCAGCGGCTCCTTTAAGCTGAAAAACGTCCTTTTTCATCTCAGTCCTCTAAAGGAAAACCATGATTACTGATCCACCCTAAACATTTGGACTCAGTGGAATCAGAAAACACTTGTGAAGATGATGAAGCTGAGCAGCATCTTGGTTTTCCTGTCTGCCCATAAAGGGAGCAAATCTTTCTGCAGATGTTATGATGTTAGGAAACAGTTTATCACGCTTATATAATCACTTAACAGCCCTTTAAGATGCACAGGCACGTCAGCGCTGTGTGTTTACACTTCAGCTCAGATGGAGCTGTTCTTCTAGAGGAAGGGGGGGTGCAGGTGAACAAGCATCACCCTTCTTCTTCTTCAGACAAAGTCGCAGCAGCTCGGAGACGCCTTCTCACGGGTTGCTCCTCTAATCTCCACCCTCCCTCTGTAATCACCAGTGCAACCCACGTTAATAAAGTTAATTGAATCTGAGATCAATAATGCTTAATTACAGTGATTTGACATGCGCAGACATATTAGTCGGGGGATTTAACGGCGGTGAGTGTAGGACTGATGAGCTGTGCTGCCGATGGTGAGAGGCGCCGCATCGACCCTGACGGCTGACGGATTGAATCGCTTCTTTAAACACGACTTTCTAAAGTTGTAGCACAGCTTCAGGATCACTGCTGAGACCTTCTGCTGCAAACTCACTTTATTTCAGGCCAAATTCAGCAACATCAGGATCCAAACAAACGGTTTTATTTCTTTATCAAACCAATAACATCCTTCATCTTTTCTTAGATTGTTAGTACGGCTCCACCTATGGATTATTTTATTAATCCACTGATCTACTGATCATTTTCTTGATTAATTTGAAATAAACTTTTAGTAAATTAACATTTTTAAATAAACAGAAAAATGTTTTTCGTGCATTTTAATTAAGTTGCAAATGTGAAACGTAAACAATGTAAAATAACTATTTGTTTAAATCAAATGTTTGCCTATTAAGATATTTTAAGTTACTAAAAGTTTCTCTTTTTTAAATCAATCAATTAATAAAATAAAATCAACAAATTAATCAGTAAGTAAAAAAAATTAATCGATGGCTAAACTGCAGCCCTAATTAGACTTCTAGATGTAATCGGTATGAACGTTACCTGCTATGAATCTCTAGATTCGTCTTTAGTTTGCAGTAAATGTTTGTTTTTAAGGCAGTAAAAAGACCAACCAGCAGCAGCGAGCAGCCAGCCTGCAGCAGTCAGTCAGTCTGCGGCCGCGGCTGCAGCTCCGCTCGGTTTGTTGACAAACACAGATGTAGCACGGCGCCATGTTAGCCTGGCTAATCATCTCCTGGTGCCACTCAGCTCCTGACAACATGTTCACCTCGCTGTCCTGCATCTCCTGTACAGGAGAGCTGCTCACATCCTGATGTTTGTGTTTTCATTCACAACGGTTTTATTTTTGCTACGGAGGCTGTTTTGTTCGGTGCCACATGTAGAGTCAGAAACATGCAGCAATAGATCAAAGCAAATCAGCCTGCAGGCCAACGACTCAACAAGGGGTCTCTAGAAGTTTAAGGGCCCCCCCACCCCCCCCAGTTGGGACAGAAACCATCAGTGGATGTGAATCACACTGAATTCATCTGTATTCAGGTCATTCTAAGATTATATGCATCAGTTTGAAAGTGAATTTCACTCAAATAAAGCTTCAGTTTTTCTGCCTCAGACAAGTGAGTCATCAAACCACAGAGCAATCAAACACAGATTTATGGATATTTGATATTTAACATTTGCTCAAATTTAATTCATGCCGTAGCAGAGGTTGTTGTTTTCAACAGTGTCTAATGATCATGTGTCAGAAGGTGTCGTTTAAAAAAACAAAACCAAAAACCACGGATGGCTGTGGGCTAACTGTGGCAGCTAGCAGCTACAGATGCTACGTTAGCATAGTTTACTGCCATGGTTAAGTTGTTCTTTGTTTCCCTGTTGATATTCTCCATATTGTGAATGACACAGTTATAACATCCCATCATAAAGGCTCCAGAGCTTCAACTCTGAATTAGGTCAAACAGATTGAACCTGAAGTGAAAAGACCGTCAGTGAATCTGTGTTTGATTACTCTGAGGCTAACAGACCCAGATGTCCGACACAAAGAAAATTCATTTTCAAACCGAATTCTAGAGCTGGAGGTGAAAACAGACAAATTCAGTTCAACAAAATACATTTTCTAGGCAAAAAAAATCAGTTTGAAACCAACTAAGACGGTTTCAATTTTGTTAAACTAATTTTCAAACTAATGCATTAATTTTCAAGACATTCATACAGATTCAGCTAAAGCTGATTGGATTCAGCAATTTATTGTGTTCCAGACACAAAGCAGGACAGAAAGTCAAAAATGATCCCAGAAGTTTCTAGATCTGAATGCTTGTTGTACGATTACAGCAACAATTCTTATCATGAGAAGAAATGTTTGAAGCTAAACGTCTGGATAAAGTCTGCCTTCATAACTTGGATCGACTGTTTCTGTCTGAAACACCTGCAGGGTAACCTGGGCTGAGGGGCGTTCCTCTCTGGGCGTAGATGCACAGAAATAGGTTCATGTTTTTGTATTTTGGAAAGAAGACAGATGGGAAGATGCAACGTTAGCCAAGCAGGCGGGAGGAGCTTTTCTTTCTCCAATTTGCTTTATTTAAAGTTTTAGAGGCTGTTTCAGACACTCTTCCCTTATTTTTCTTTCTTTCCTAAAATCTTTATACCAGTTTGAGTTCAGGTTCTTTGATTGCAGATGTGATTTGCTAAAACAATAAAAGAAGAATAAGTGAACAACCCAACATGCAACAACTTTATAACAACAAGAAGACGACAAAACCTGAAAGATTAATCCTTTGTTCATTCATTAAATGTATTTAGGCTGATAAGTGATAAAATTAGCTATTGAATGAGATTATTTAGACTTAAAACAAGAAAAGATCTAATTTCAAGTGCATAATATCTTATTAGCTTAAAAAAGGGGGAAACTCCTCATTCAAGCAAACAATCATATCTAGCTGCTGAATTTAAGGACAGAAACTTTTAGGAAGTTTTTACTTATTTTCACTCAGTTTTTGCAGTAAAATGCTGTAAAGCTCAAGACATAAAAGCCATGAGGAAATTTCTCTTGCCCCCTTCCACACACACACACCCACCCACCCACACACGTGTGCAGACATTTGAACAGACACACACTCTTTGCAAAGCAGTGTGGTTAGTTGCTGGGTATCTATTACCTGCCAGTCTGCTCTGATCTCTTTGGACAGCTCTGATCAAGAGATGTCATCCAACCCACCGACTGGGCTCACTGGGGAAGTTAGGATGGGGGGGTGTTTGCGTACATGTGTGTGTGTCTCAGAGTAAATCGCACAGTGGTCTGGGTGTAAATAAAATGACAGGATCACTTTAAGGTGCTGTCAAGTAGGCGGTGGGCGATTATGATAACGCCCGGTCTGTTTCAACGCAAACGGACACCCTTAAATTTACTGGCCGCAGGATAATATACATGATATAGCTCTTTTTGCTGCAGTTTTCCTGCTGCCTCGCTCTGCGCTTCATCTTTCATTGCTTTACTTTGCTCCACATCTGGTGAAACGAGATGTGAAGCTTTTTTCCTTCTTGTTCTTGGAGCTAACGCAGTGCTACAAACCTCAGGAAGAAACTAATTCAAAGAAATGATGCAAACTGTCCATCTCTACCAACGTGCACCCAGACACCATTATCCTAATCTAAAAGCTTGTTTATTAAAACAAAAAGTGACCTTATTTAAAGCTGCATTTGGAAAGCAGAAAGGAGCAGCGAGCTATAAAAAGGTGTAAAACGTGAGGAAAGAAAAACGGCTCCCAATAAAGCAGGAAAACAGGGCTGCTCTGAGGCAATTTAGACTGCAAAACACAAACCATTAAGTTTGTGCATTATCTTTTAATTTAATCTTGAATGATTTATAATCCATCACGCAAGGCTTCAACCATATCCAATTATTCTCTGCTGCTTGATTGACAACAAAGGTGATTTATTAATCTAATAAAAACTGATGTGCTCTCCACTTGCTCTGAAAATAACCAGCCGGATGGAGAGCTTTAAAACACACTAATGCACCAACACACCCACCTACACACGGCCTTCCTAAGAGCCATGAAATCAATACTTTCTGCATTTATTTTGAAGTGTATCATTTTGTGCGCAGGGTTAAAGTATGTGTTTAAACCCTTTGAGAAAATCACTTAAGCATCTCTTTGCTTAAAAGAGGAATCAGTCTCTGTCCGGCCTGGGCGCTGCGCTGCTGTTCTCCACAGAGGAAGTCACGTCGGCGGCGTACAGTGACGAGTGACGGCGTTTGTTCCAAAGGCCCAGTGGTTATATTAGGCGCCATCTAAGGGTTTTCTTTAGCTTTCAACCTCTGGATATTAATGGAGAAACAGGAAGCGGTTCCCCTGAGGTGGTGAGGACCAGGATGAGCTTCCAGGGTTAACAGTCTACAGTCACATGCATATGAATGTAGAAGAATGTCATCAAGAGTTATTAGCATGTTTACAGCACCGAGCTACGCATGAGGCTCATTTAATGAGGCTAACAGTTACAGGCGTAGTTTTTTTTTTTTTCTGGCTTTGATGTCGACCCCCCCCCTGACTCAGAGAAACACACCAGAGGACGTGTTTCATTGAGCTTTCTTTTAAATGAACCTCAGTGGTGCCGTCTTCAGCTACATGAGGCGGCTTTCTAGACGCTCTAACAGGAAACAGGCTGAAGGTGGTTGAAGGTTCATCAGAACTTCCATTTTATTTTAATGCTTCTTAATAAAAGCAGCAAACTAAACACATATTGCCTGAACTTCCTCAGTGGATCCTCCTCTTTATGCATCACCATTTTATCGGCTCCTATTTCCAAACCAGTTTGTTGTTTTTTCTGAACCAGGTTTGGTTTCCCTGCTCTGGTTTCTCTGCCTTACAGAAATAATCTTGTTTCAGTTCGGATCTTAAACGTGAAAAATAAAAGATACAAGGTCTAAAACGTGGGCAATAAAAACTCACTAATGTGACAAGAAGCAGCAAAAATAAAGAAATATGAAAAACTCAGACATTTTTTCAAACTACTTTGATGCTGCTGCTTTTTACAACATAAATAAATGTTATAAATAATCATTTCCAGATGATATTTGTCTCTTTTAAAGCTTCAGTGACCTTTAATTTCATGCCTTTTATTATTGTAGAATATTTAACCCTGAATGTGGACGACCTCCTCATTGGCTCTCTGGTCAGGGTGTCACCACCAGAGGGATGACATGTTAGCATCTTCAGTAATAACTGGCAGAAATATCACCGTCAATTACAGTCGGGGGATAGAAGTGTTTGATTAAGAGATGCACTGATATGATATTAATATCAGTATTGGTCCCGATATTGAAGTCAATTTTATTTCTACTATTTTCACTTGAACTGAAAATGGGCCCGATCCACAGGGGCGGTTCTTCCATGTCTCCCTGTAGGCGGGCAGTCCTGTGGGTGGAGGTAGAAAACCCTTTCTGATCAACCATAAACATGTAATAACCTGTGCACAGGTCATATGCTCTGATGGATCTGCTGGAATCGACAACACATGGCAGCTTGTCACCATCTTTTGAATAAAGTATCAGAGCAAAGAGGTGAAGCTAGGCTTCAGTGTGTGGATGAGTCTAGAAAATAAAATCCAGAAGTCAACGTCTCACCATGACTTCTGTTACAATGTGATTAAAGGGAAACCTAACATCCGTAGGTTTTGATGAACAGGATTTCAGAGCATTTTTTCTTGTAGTTTGTATAACGGTAACATCTGGTTTGACAGCAGACGTGTTACATGATAGATTCCTGCTCCTTGAGAGGCATCCGAACCTTTCATCTCAGCCACGGGGCGCCGTTAGTGTTTCAGTGTGTGATGATGGCTATTCGGTTTCAAAGTGCTGACTCTGGAGGTCTGGGTCTGACTTGGAGGGGTATCAGTAATGACTTATGTCAGGAAGCACGGGGATAAATCTTTAATTAGGCCAAATGGCCACGTTAAAGTAGGAAAAAAACAGTTTGTATGATCCCAATATTTATGAAAGTACACCAGTGAAGTGTGGGAATGGGTGTGTTTCTCAGAGTTTGTATCAACCTAAAATTAACTCCATAAAACCATAAACCTCAGATTTATTCCCGGACGGATTCTTCATGTGAAAAATCTCCTCGTTTCCTCTGACATCAAACCGACGGCATCTGTTGTCCTGGAGACGGACAGCTGGGTGTCAGCAGTCATGTCCACACATGAGCACAAACACACCAGAACCTCGACCCCCAAATGTAAAACAGACACGTGTGGCGTGCCTGGACACAGGCCGCAATCGATTAGTGCGATTTACAACATACACCCCCCCCCAGCCGTTTCACTGCCACTGATTTTCAGTCATTTTTTAACCCTTTCTATGCTCTAAAGCCTTGAACTCGCCAGGCGAGTGATGTTAGCGGCGCCGCTAACATGTTGAGGTTATGGAGATTATTCTCCACAGCGACGTACTTCTGCTCTCTTAAAGATCACTCGAAGATCTTTCAGCTCCAGCTTGAGTGAATTATCAGATTACCAGTAATCTCTGCTTTGTTTGTGTCTAGCTTGTTAGCTTGTCACAACTGCCAATAACTGCTGACTGAGCGTGGAGAATAAGCAGCTTTAGGATTTAGTAGAAAGATTGTTGTTATTTGTCTGGATTTGTTTGGAATAACAGAGATTAAGACTAAAGTCACGTGACTTGAATTCAAGTCCGACTCATTTTGTGACTTTTGTGACTTGACTTAAAAAAATGCTCAGAGATTTGAGACTTTGCATCAAGGACTCGAGCCTTGAATTGGACCTGAACCTGTAAACGTGAAAAGACTTTATTATTTTAAAAGTACACAGCATTTCTGCATTTCACTCGTCTCACAGAGTGTCTCTGTTTGTTTATACTCTGGATGTTCGTTTGTATGAGCTGCAGCAGTCAATCAGCTTTACATGAAGAAGTAAAGAAAAAATATGAAATTATCACCCCAGGAGTGTTTTTGGATACATGACCTTCAAAGCACGAAAAACAACAAATGCAACATGCAAAACAGATGGAGATGAAACAACTTCCAGCCTTGTCCAACATTTAAAGACGAAAAAAGCAAATGGTAGCAGATCTGTGAAGGTTCTCAGTCATCCAAGTCAAGTTCAGTTCAGTTTAGTCAGCTGGACGTGTAGTTTTCTAGAAGACGTTTCTCTTCTCACCCAAGAGGCTTCTTCAGTTCTGACTGATGCAGGAGAAAACAGAGATAAATATACTGTAGGTGTGTCCAAAAAATTAAAGGAGGGAAGAAAAGAAACCAGAAGTGGCTCTGATGGTAGCAGATATCTCTGCTTCGCCAGCCAACTTTAAATTTAACATCCAATTCATCTCTGATTGAATAAAGGACTCCAATGGACTTGAAATTCCAAGTTTCACACGTGAGACTTCCCGTCTGATTCTGACTTAACTGTGTTTGCTTGAGACTTGTCTCTGGACTTGATGATGAAGACGTGAGACTTTCTGGAGACTTGTAAAACAATGACTTGGTTCCACCTCTGTGGATGAGTTTTGAACGTGAACCTTGACACTGGATGTTGTTTTCCTGTTTATCTTTTGCCAAAAGGAGCCAATAAACATCTGAAATGAGAAGAATCTAATGTACGTGCAGCGTAGCGAATATAAATAAATGAACACCTGTTTTATGCTGCTGGTGTAAATATCTTGAGTGATCAGAAATACGGGAACAGAAGCTCAAACAGTCACTGATTTACAAAGGTAACAAGTTTTACAAGAATAAGTTAATATGAAACCATGACATCATGTATTTCAAAGTACACACATTATTTTTGAATTTTTACCTAATTTAACAGCATTGAAGAGCTAAAGATTTGACATACTGCTGCGACTACTAAAAGTATTTTCAATTTTATGCTTTGTGCACTACCAAACAAAACTATCTCAGAGAAAATGCTCATTAATTTTAATACACTAATATTTACATCCACAATGAAGTTACTAAGCCTTAAAGCGTTCAGATGTTCCATCACTTCAAGAAAATGAGAACATAATGTTTCATTTCTGTTTGCCATTCCAGAGTGACGCAGCTTGGCATTTCAAAGCTGTGAGATTTTCCATCCATCAGCTTAAACTTACAGCTAAAACGTCTTGAGCATCATTTAAAATATTGTCTCATCAGTTATTTTAACTTAGTATTAGAAATCACAGCCAATTAAAGTTTATTCCTCCTGCTGCAAAGACATTTTAAAGTACCTGTTTTATCTAATCATGGGTGTTTAATTACAAAGGCCCAATCAAAGATACGACATAAACTCCTGCCAATGTCAGGTACTTGTTGCTAAATATATATTAAAATATTAGAATAATAGATTGAACTGAACAGGAGTCCTTCATTAATAGCTGAATACTTTGAAGCTCTGGTATTTATCACAGCATTAAAGTTTAAATAGAACTTCAATAATTACGTGTAAAATCTAATGTCATTGGCTAATGCTAACACTCGCAGGTCTGGCGACCAGCTGCGAAACAGTTTGGAAACGGAGCAAGTCAGCCTAAGTGCGCCACCTTGTGGACAAGAGGAGTTCAAATCGGAGCTATCACCTTAAAATCAACAAGGTTGCCTCACAACAGCATCTCAGAGTTTGTTTACCAGAAGAGGAAGTATAGAAGTAAAGTGATCCGGTTCGCTCCGTTTCACAAAGTGACCAAATTATTCCAGAGCCATCAGCTGCCTAACAGACCTGCCTCTTGTAGTTTGATGTCTGTACTTTTCAAAGAGTTCTGGACGGTGGTGGATCAGTTTGCAGGATGTTCTGGAGCCACTTTGACTTGTTATCAAGTTAAAGGTGTCTAAGCCTTTGTTAAGCCAGCTGACTGGCAGTGAGCATCAAAAAAACAGTCAGAAGATTTTAGCCGTTTTCAACGTGTAGAATTCTTAAAAATTGGGTAATTCTTCATGACAGTAATCAGGCTATGCCTAATATAGACCTTGTGCGGGGATGACAGGAAGGCAATATAAAACTAGAAGAGACATTTAACACGCATTATTGATTCGTCTTTTTTTTCAAATGACTGATAGGAGCTGCTAAAGGCTCCGAAAAGTGATGGATTCCTCAGAAACTCCAACTTGTTTTGGTTTCCAAAGCTGGTTCTTGGTAGAGGAGGATGATATTTCATGTGGGGTTTCGCCTCTCTGGTGACATTTCAGAGAAAAGAAGGAAAAGAGGAAACATTACGGTAAACTGCTCTGTTTTCAGACATTCAGACGTAAGTGGAAGGTAATTCAATACAGATTTCACAGGGATTGTTGCAGCCGTGTACAGGGAGGACATCTTAGCATTCCAGCTTATATTGGTCAATGAATCAATAGCTACATGTTGACCAATCAACTTTGCATTGATTGGGTTATAAGTGGTAATGAAAGGCAACGACACATACACACCACCACATGCTGGCTCTCGGTTTCTTCTGATGGTTTTAAAGCAATTCCAGCTATGTTTTTCTGTTAAAAAACAAAAAATAAGTAAATCTCTCCATTCTATCTCAGTGCATTACAGCTACAACATAGAGCAGTGCGTGTGTGCTCCCCCTGCGTGTGTCAGTGTGTGTGCTGGGTGGTTGAATCGTTCAGTGAGACTGAATATAACCTGGGGCAAAGCTCCAGGCTGAATCATTCATGGAAGAGCAACAGAAAATGTAGAAAGCAAAATCTTAAATGCTTTCTGATACTCTGTCTGCATCCATCTCACCCCCCCCCCCCCCTCTGTTTCTATAGTTCAAATTGTTCTTACTTTAAATATCAGGTATCTGTGGAGGCCCCTTTATTTTTCAGTCGTTATTTTTTTTTAGCTTTTTACGGCACTATTGGCTCGTTTTTCTGACAGTAAACTGACAGGAAAGGGGGTATGAGAGGGGGGGAGACCACACGGCGGATTCGAACCTGGGTCACCCCGCCACTCTGACCACCATCAGTAGGCAATGCGGGTGAAGTGTCTTGCCAAAGGACGACACTGTATGCTGGAGCTTGAACCGACAACCCTTCAACTGCAAGGCCAACTTCTGCATCCATCCACCCATGTGGGAAAGACTACCAAGCCACGGTCCTGCTAAGAGGAATTTAAAATCTACATATCTAACGCACGTGTGTTAGATACGCTGGTCTTTGAACAAGCAGCTTATTAAAATACACTCTGGTCAAGGTTTGAACATCACACTTCCTTGTTGTACCAAAAACAGTACGACCCAAACGACATTGAAGCCAATTACCTTCATGTTAAGAATTCATAGAAATGCTTCCCAATCAATCAGCAAGTTGTTACGACACCTAAGAATTATGAATTTATTCAAAGGATCCCTCATTAGCTGTAACAATAATACAGTAAAAATACAGTAAGCTGTTTAGTTTGAATGAATTTAAATAAAATATTTTCACAGACGTCCCCCTGTTGTTTACGCTTTCAGGTTAAATATAACATATGCTGTAGCGCTAGCTTCATCCAAAACAGCAGTTAAACCTTTTGAGGTTGAACAGAAGTGCGTTGAAATTGATGAGATATAGAAATCACAAGAGGTGATGAAGATGAGGAAGACCAAAGTGGTGAGAGTTGGCTGAGGAAGCTGCTGCTAGGAGATGCTAACCCAGATAGCTAAGCTACAAAGAGCTCCACTGAGGGTGTTAGCATCTGGATCAAAACATTTTCCCAGATATATCAGAACAATGAGTTACAACTTTAAACAGTCCATTATCTTCTGTTCTGATTTTTATTTCACAATAGTCTGCTAATGGTGTTAGCTGTAGCTAACAGTACAGAGCAGAACACAAACCGATCAGATTTGTTTGTTCTAACTGATATCTCCTGTATAGCAGCTCATAAAAACTTAAAAGCAGCGACTCAGTGTGACAATGTCTTAATTTACACCAGTCAGATGTAATACAATAAAAAACAGCTCTGCTAACGTTGCCCGTCGTTTGTGACTCAATAGGTTTCAGTCCAGTTAGACCTGAGTCCTCATCCCAGCACACAATAATGCACAGTGAAAAATCGTGACCTCCATGGGAGAAAAATATATAAACAAAATATCTATAATTATAGCAGCAATTAGGAGTTGTTATGTATAAAAAAACCCACAACTTTTAAGTTCATAGGAAAATTACAACATATTTAGGGCAACATGTTCAACTAGTCATGGATCTATTTATGAATTAAACGTGATTTTTTTATTGAATCTGAGAGTTCAGGTAACTTGGTTTTCAGATTGATAATCTGTAGATTTCAGGTTTAGTTCTTAATCTGGGACTATTCCCATAAAATCTACAATAAACACATAGTGCCTACTGAAATATTTGGTTTTAGCCAGTCACAGTAACAAAAGAAATAGCAGCAGACCCCATAATAAACTGATACTACTTTTACACTTTGTTCCTTGTTTTTTGTTGGTGCTACATAAATAAACTGAATTGAATTGTTGATTCTGACCAAACTGCTGTGATAGCAGCAGCTATCATCTGCCGTCTCTATTTTGCTTCGGCTGTGGACTCAGCAGCTCTTGTTTTTGTCACGAACACACGTCACACCTTAAACCATAACACTGTACTGTAATTGGCCAACCTGTGTTGGGTCTTGAACAGTTGAAGAGGGCCAAGATGGATTCTAGTGTGTATTTAAACGTGCTCATAACACAAGAATTCAGCCAGTGGGTGAGGTTAGAACGGCTAAAAACATTTGCACCAACTTTCAGAAAGCTAAAGAATTTGAAAAAATCTCAAAAACAGCCGTTTGTGGATTTTTACAGTATGATTTGTGTAGAATTGTAGCATTAAATGACAAAGAAGCACTTAAAAGGAAAAGATAAAACAAGACAGGTGATTTTTTTCCCAAGATTTTGCTTTGTGCTGCTTAACTACAGCTGGGGGTGACAGATGAATCCTCATCGGTTTCAAGAGCTCTTTTATTCCCTCTGCCAGGCCGTTTTAATCCTTTCTCTTATTTTTTCTCTGCCCATCGTCTTCTAATTAATTAAATGGGTGCCACTATTAACGGCACTCACTTATTCCAGTCCATCACAACGAAAGAGGAGGTCAAATACAAGACTGTATGAAGGAGGCTGAGTTTGGTAAAGCTTCCAAAAGGATTAAAAACCCAAATATGAGCAAAACAATGAAAAGCAGTAACAGTGTGAACAGGATTTTGACCCCGTCCAAACCCACTCCTATTTTCTAGGCGAACCAGTGACCAAATATCAGCAAGGGTCATATCTTTTTTAATTATCTCTCCAGCCCTTGATTAATTATTCAGCGTGACAACGACGTGTCGGTAATGCTTTTCACCTGCCGCCTCTGACTGACGGCCCCTCCGTCGAACTCAAAAGCAAACAGCTGCTGCCATGATTGCCTAGCAACCAGCCGGTGATGGATGAGTGGAAGAGATGGATGGCCACAATAAATCACCACGTCTGCCCGGGCGCTATAGAAATCTGGAAAGAGCGAAGCGGATGAAGAGGAGGGAGCCGGAGACAGGAAGGTGGGAGCAAATCTGGGAATCCAAAATGTTTGTTTCACAATGAGAGTTTTCATGACTTGAATCATTTACTGACATCACCTTCAAATGTTATATTATTTTCCCAAAGTTTACAAAGCTCAACTTTATTGTCCTCTTTAGTTTTAAAGTGTTGAAATATCTTCTTGAAATTTTAAAAACGTCAAACCAACTATTAATTAAAAATAATGAAGATCTGGTAAAAATAAATGCAGTTGGATCACTAAACATGTGGAAAGCAGCAAAACATTTTAAAGACACACCGAAAAAACAAAGTGTTTAAGATTATTTTATGTCGACGTTCTGTGCAGGTATAATATTGTTGATAATAGTACCATGAACAGATTTAGGTTACATTCACACTGCTGGTCCTGTTCAGAAGAAGGTTCGAGTGGTGGCACAGTTGGGTACAGGTGCTGACTGGGAATGACTGGTTTCCAGCACAGAATGGAGTCAATCAAGAAGTAAAAAAGCACAGAGAGGAAAGTCCACAGGGTCCGTGGCTTTAGGTCACTATGTAAGTTTGTAAATGTAGTTTTTCTTCTGCATCTCTTCACCAAAGCCCCATGATGCATCTTAAAACTCATTTCTATGAGCACTTAAGCTCTGATTTTGTCCCCCCCCCTTCATTGTCCTTTTATTAAAATGTGCTACTCTGACCTTCCATCCTGTTTATGTTGTTGGTTCACTGGGGAGCCGTTAAAGTCACACTGCCAGCAAACCGCTCCAGGGTCCAGATATCCAAACCACATCAGGCTAAGGTTTCAGGGTCTGTTTTAGGTCCTAAATTAGGTCAATATCAGTGTGATCTACTTTGGAAACAGACTCCTGACAGTAAAGATCATTTCAAATGTCTGGTGTAGTTTTAGGTGTGTGGCTCTCAGCAACCTGCACTTCTGTAAGGAAACAAACTACAAAAAATACTTGTGTTTCCATTCATGTGTTTATGCACAATTTAAAACATCTCTCATTAGAAAAGATTGATGAAAACAGCAACACTCATGATACCTCCTGAATGTTGTTAAAGTTTCACTAATATGCTGAATGGGACGTGAAAAGACATGAACGGAATAAGTTGTGACGTAGTGAACATTGACCTCACATGAACTCACTGCATGCATCAGGGTTACATTCATTTCTCTACATCTCCAGAAACCACTTAAAACTAGTTATAAAAACAAACCAACTACAACTGTTTATTACTGCCACATGGAACGTCACCTATTGAGGCTTTACATCAAAAAGATTAAAGGTCATAGCTTCAACTTTCATCACAGGGATTGATTTTCTCTAAACTAAAACTTCCACAGAACAACATTGGTGCAGAATAAAGCATCAATTTCCTGGAGAAAACAAAATGTTTAATTATTTTATAAATGTTGAAGTGTCCAGAATATATAAACTAGTGGTTGCCATGCCAACATCAACATCAAAGGATTCTGCCCCAACAGGAAAAATAGTTCAGCCTTAGAAAGTCGGTTCCAAGTTATGAAAAGCAAACGAGTTCAATCTTTGGGTTAATGTTTGCTGATGCTAAAAAAAGGTTAGCATTAGCATTAGCATTAGCGGACCTGGCAACAACACAGAACCAGAACTTGCTGTCTGGGAGGAGTCCAGCGTGGCTGCAAACATTATTCAACTGTTGCTTGAGGTGCTTCAGCCATGGCGTCCTTACGCTCGTGATGCTACGCTGTCTGCTCACATGTGAATCTTCTCTAGTCCAGATGTGAAGCAGCTTTGTTACAAATCCGACTCACTGCTCTGTCTGCATAAGTTTCTAGCCGCTGTAGTCTGCTGATGTCTTTCCTTTTCATGGTTGCCCCCCCGGCCTCCTCCTCTCACACACTGGTACACATGTTGGTTGCGGTGGGGCTCGGGTTACAGTTGTGCAGCTATCCAGTCTAAATAACAGCTGTGATGAATGGCGAGGCCAGACTCGTATCCATCAACTGGCTCTTTTTTTGAGAAGCATCCATCTTCGCTAAGGCTTCCCTTTGAATCGGGGAGAAGCAAAGAGAGACGCTGCACGACCTGAACCCGGGGGGGGGGGGGGATTGTGCAAGACGTTGTGAGTTTGTTACATAAGAAATCGTGACGGATTTATGCCTGCAAACAACCCTTGAGACACAGAAGCATGGATGTTATTGACACTGACATAAATGTACTCAAATCAAACAGATTATTGGAGCTTCTTTCACAAACCTTTGCTTATTTCTCTGATGAAATATGACTTCAAGTATTTAATGAAGCTGCATCAGAATCACACAGAGGTTTATAGACACGGGGCAGTGGAAGATTCAATGTATGTAAACACTGAGTAAAAAGGCCAAAATTAAACATTCTTTGAAAAAAAGAGGCATCGTGACGCAGAGGTCACTTTAAGAGCAGACCTGTGGGACGCAGGAAGACAGGAAGTGATGTAAGAGCAGCACATCAGTAAAGGAGGAAGATGAGAAACAACTCAAGAGCTTCAATGTGAAGATAGAAGATTGTGAAAACATCTCATGAAGAAGTGCTGGACCAGAAACAAACAGGACTTTGGTGCCACATGATCCCTGAAACAACCGCGGGACGTGGATGAGGAAGTTTAACTCTGCCCCAAAATATGACCAGGAAACAAAAAGCACCAACTGAAGGTGTGAATGTTGTCATTTCTGTTCCTTGGACCGAACCGGTGGAGCGAAAACGCCTTAAAACAGAAACAGGAAATAACTCAGCTGTTACTAAAATGATTATAAATAGTCTGCATTGTTACTTTGGTGTCTTAGACTGAAATATTTGTCTCAGAGCACCAGGACCCCCCCCGTTCTTTAATGCCAGAAGGTTTGCTATTCTCCTCCCGGATCACCCAGAGTCAGGCCATGGAAAACGTTTCACTGATTCCTTGCTCTCCTCCATCCTGCTGTTTCTCACACGTCCAACCGATAATCTTCCCTTCCTCCCTGCTTCCTTCTCTCCGGCTCACTTTTCACGGCTCCCTCCTCCCTCGCTGGACCTCAGAGGCAGAAGGAAAGACCGCTAAGGAACACATATGTGCGCAAATACACACCACTACACCCCCACCCCCCCCAACACACATGTGAGGCCCTGGCAAGGCCCCGTTTGATAAATGACACACGTCAGGGTGTCAGAGGAGAAGGGTGGGTCTGTGATGTATGGTGCCGACGATGAGAGGGGGAAATCGACTGTTTGGCAGGGAGACGCCACTCGTCCACTGGCTGCCCTCCTCTTCTGGTTTCCAGAAAACTCCAGGTCACACACACACACACACCCCCACACACACACACACACAGACACACGCGCTGCGATCAAACCCACAGCAGAGACTGAGGGGAGCTTTTCTGTGGCGAGTCAGCGAGGATGTTCTGATTTCTCAACATGCTTGTTCCCGTCCTGCTCTGCTCTCTCAAACTCCACACGCCTCTTAGCTCCTTATATTTCCCGACCTTTGCCCCCCCTCGCTGAGTCAGACAGGAGTTTGTTGGGGAAGAAATAAGAAAGAGAAGACAGAGAGTATAACTCACAGACACATTTGGCAACAAAGTTACTAGTATTTCAAATAAAAAGCAAACTAGACAAATAGCCTCAGTTAAGGGCTGTAACCTGAGCCGGGGGGGGGGGGGGGGGGGGGGGGGGGGGGGGGGGGGGGGGGGGGGGGGGGGGGCGGGGGGGGGGGGGGGGGGGGG
>JAUZNJ010000091.1:242376-265309 GCA_034780135.1 Jordanella pulchra
GCCATCTGGTTTCCCAGTTCTGACACCTACTCTGGACTTTCCTCCCACACACTCTGAGGTCAGTCATCAATTACCTGTTAAACATTCTGATTTTCTGATGCTGGACACTCACCTCAATATCTCCCTCCAGAAGATCCTGCCGTTGCTGGTCCTTTCCGTCACCATCCCGAAATAACTAATTAAATAATCTGTTTAAAATGCACCTCGCTGTCTGGTTGAATTCTGGGTCCGCAATTTCACAATCCATTACAGTACATTGCTACTCCTTATATTCGTTGGAGTCCCCATGGCTTAATCGAATGTTATGGATCTAGGTTTGCTTCCTGGTTCTGCTATGAGGGGCAGGGTTTTTTTTTTCTAATGTTGGATGCTGTAAAGCTGAAAATATTTTTGGTACTATCATTTCTATTTGGGACTTTTGTTGCAGGTTTTTTATTACAAACAAGAGCCCATGACTAACATCTCAAAATTATGAAAAATGATGTACAACAATTATATCAACTACTTTTACATGTTTCAAATGAGTTTAAAGGGAGGCACTGATGACGTAAAGCAGAAACAACAGAGATAGGGGCAACATGAGATTTTTAGCAAAAGTATTTAGATAATTTTAAGCAGGTCCACCTATAATATCAGGAATTGAGTATTGTGTTTTACTGAAACATGGCTGAAGGAATACATTCCTGACTCAGTTGTCCCTCTGCCATATTTTCAGATTATAAGCACAAACAGGGGTTTAAAGAAGGCTAGAAAAAGCAAAGGAGATGTATTGGCAGTGCTTTTGAACAACAAATGGTGTAATCAAGGACATGTTGCTGGGAAGTTTTATCTTTGCAGTGCAGGCCCTGAAGTGTTGGCAGTAAGCTTTTGTCCATATTATTTAATTGACTTGCACCAGTCAATTGGCAGTGCTTGGAAATTTGCCAATTTTAGTGTGATAGTCAGTATGTCACTGCATTGTTTAGTTTTTCTATGAGCACACATGCACTTGGTCCATGTTTCTTTTAGTCAGAGGCCCTAAAAGACAGGGAGAAATCATCTTGACATCAGTGGTAAGCAAAGACAGCATTATGCGCTCAGACAGAAGTATTGGGAAATCAGTGTGAGATCACGGGAAGAGAGAGCACCATGGCCAGGACAAGACAGCTGTGACCCCTTCAAGAGCTCAGGAACCATAGTGGCAGATCAGAGGAGCTCACTGGGCAGACAATGCACCAGAGCATGGAGAATTAGGTAGCTCAAAGGAGAGCAGGGGAGCATGTTGACTGAAGCCAACCAGGGAAATTTTGCCAGACCGAGGAGAGGCTACAGCTGACCAAGGCTAGCTATGGAGGCAAACTGCAGAGGATCAAGAGAGCATGACAGAAGATCAGATAACAGAATGCTGAAGGTGGGGGAGAGGCTGCTGCTGGATGGGAGTAGGACAGCGGTACATTTGAGAACTCCACCAGGGGGAATGAGCAAGGAGAGGCTACAGCTAGTTGAGGCTAGCCTCTGGCCTGTTAACATCTACCTAATTTGAAGTAATCCAACCCAAATGGAAAAGCAAATAACTAAGGAACTGTAAGGCCAAATGATATGTATGATATATAATTTAAAAACTAATGCTTTCTAGTTTCTGAAAATATAAATGAGAATACTGTAACTAACACATAGCTTAAATTGCATCAGATTAAACATCAATCTTTTTTTTTCTTCTAAAAATTAATAGGTCATTTTTGATTAGTAGTAAACAAGACATGCTTGATAGCAGGCATATGTCATTATATTACATTTGTTCTGCAAAAACTATAAAATATGTCCTACCTCCTGGTATAACAATGTCAGAACTATGGGTCTTTTAACTTCTGATGTCCCCAGCGTCTCTAACCCTCCAGATGTCCAAATTAATGAAAAATTGTGCCAATTGCTTTTAAACAAACACTTTACCCATAAGTTCACACTGAAGTGTTTTTGATGTCCACAAAACAGTCCTGAAGCATATATACAATTTTATCTAAGGTTGTGCAATACTTTTGTTTAGCTCCGTCTTTCGGCTGTTAAGTGCCCCCTTATTTTGAAAATTATTATTTTAATATGGTGATATATCTTTATTAATTGTGTTTCGGTGCTAGTGGTGTCCATAAAATGAGCGTGGGCAACCTGGTTGCTTTTAAGAGGCTAGTGGCTAACTGCTGGAGGTGAAAGAAAGACCTGAGGAACAGGGGACCCAGTGGGCAGCCAGAGAGGTGGAGCAGGGTGGAAGAAGGCAGCAGGTGATTGGTGTCTGTGCTATAGGTAGGACCATGAAACGGTTCTTTTAGGTCTAAATTAAAACACCTTTTTTAAAAGCCACCTGCAAACTTTTCGTGAGGTTTCTAGGTTGCTGTTTCTCCAGCATTAGTTAGAACTGAGGAAGCCTCTTGGATGAGAGGTCAAACGTTTTCTAGAAAACTTCACGTCTAGTTGCCTAAACTGAACCTTCCAAGCTTGACCATGACCAGGGTGACCAAGAATCTTCACAGATATACCTGTTATGAGTGTTACCCACTTTATCCTTTTTCAACATTATTTTCTCTACCTTCAATTTCAATTTAAACAGCTCATCTCTGTTGCCTCCTTCACTAAAACAGTGGTGAATTTCTTTTTTTCTCTCATATAATTTTGATACTAATAATACAATGTTAATGTACATTAAACAGCAGTTGAAGAATTTATGCACTAGATGCTGTGATTGGTGACGGACCACCGGCAGATACTGATTTTTGTGAATGGTGATCAGCAACCAAAATCCTGACTGGGGTATCTCTATTACTTACATACAGAAATTAGCAATGTTATTATGGCAATCCAATCTAATTCTCTCTCTGAATGTGCATACAAACAAATTAACAGAAGGGCAATCATAATTCCCCAAAATTTTTCTTGATTTGGAAGTAGAAAGTTAAAACCATCATTCTCTTTGATGAAGTAAGAGTTATAGGGTGTTAATATGATTCAGTCTCACTTGGCCCTCAAGTGGATATCAAACAGAACTTATAAAATACTTATTTGGTAATCCATTCTAGTTTCATTTTTTCTAAAAAAAATAGATAAGAATGAAGTCCAAACTGTAAAACTACAATTCACTTTTTTAATTAATGGAAGAACCATCAAAAAGCCAGAAGTAAAAATGTAATGCTTTTATTATCTTATAAAAGATGCTTGGAACAAAATCATTAATGAGAAACTCCACTGTACTCAACTCTTTATAAAAGGCTCCAGGTCACTCACATTATACTTCAGATTTTTGGGGGTTCTTTCACCACAGACTTTCTGGGGTGAATTTGGCTGGAAGGAAACCCAGCAGAGCTCAAATTATCTACCTCCTCTTTTCATCATTTCAGCTCTCTTGCACACAATTCCTTTACTTTTGGACATCTTACCCACAGTTATATCTGTTCTCGTTCGCACATTATTTTTGTGCTTTCTTCTTCCCCCTCCACTCTGCTCAGTGTGTCTGCCAATTTCATGCCAGGCCAGTCCTTGGAGAATCACCAAGGGCATTGGAAACAATCAGATAAACCTTCTCGTTAAAAAAATTGTAAAAAAAACCTTCTTAGTAATCTTCCATTTATTTTCCTAACCCTATCTTGCAATTAGTAAAATGCAAGATATAAATTATTTTTAGATGTGGTCCTCATTTCCTATTTCATTTCTCACAGTTCAAGATTATTTATCTAAACACAGCACTGTGCAAGTAAGCATTCTGTGGCCCTGAGCTATTTTCCACATGGGCAACCGTGAAGTCATATTGACACTAAACATATGGTCGGCCCGGTTTTGAGATACACTTGCAGACTCCCAATGTTTCACTTGTCTTAATGAATAATACCACGGTGGATTCTGGCGTCTGGAATCAGTGGAATTTTTCAACAGTAACAGCTATGCTTTCATGCATGAATTAATGCAGCGCATATCCAGCTCTACATGATGCTGGGGAGCGCAACGCTATGTAATTTCATTTTGCTAAATTATGAGGGAAGGGACTAAAAAAACAGACCCATACGGGCAGTTATAAGTGGTCCATTTTATCTGGATTCCTATTCCAGTTTTGCAACAATAAAAGATTTAAGAGAGTGAGCAAAATCAATTATTTTTTTTACGGTACTAAACCACCAATCTATAACGATATATTCCTTTTTGTTATTGAAATGCATTTCTTTCTTAAGAGCCTGGCTTGGTTTCAAGACTGGAGCCATTCTTGTGTGTACTGAGCAGAAAAAACCTAATACTAAGTGACAGGATAGGAAAAGAAAATAATGAGATCTCATAAATATAGCCAGGAAGACAAAGCAGCCGCTGCTTCTTAGACAAAAGGGCATATTCCTGTCCCCAGACCTTTATTTCAGTGACCTGTGTGGCTTGTTAAAATAGAAAAAGCATAAGGATTTGTGTTAGTTTGAGGCCAAAGCACTGTATATGAGGTCTTTTTAACATGTACAGTCCAAAGTGAGCAGTGGAATGAATGGTTTATTTTATTTAAAGCTGTATCACAATGATAACTCCTTTGAAGAGAAAATGCAATATAAATTTACCATTTTGTGCATTCCAATCAGAGACCATTTAAGCATTGATAACTATCTCTACACCTCAGACTTCACAAAGCATTCAAAAAAGAATTTGCCTTTCAAAATACAAGTTTCAAAGATAATTCAATGTTCTTTTCAACAGGAATACAGAAAGAATATAAATGTTTAAAGCTAATATACAATATGTACCTGCTATAATCAAAGAGCGCACAGGAACATCATGGTATGTTATGCAACAATGTCATATTTATGGCCCACCCCAGTGGAGTTGGCAAATATGTTATTTAATAGAAAGACTTTTGGACTTATTTACATATATTGTTGTTCGAACACACGACAAACAAATGAAAGTGGGAATAAAGCTCAAATGTTGGTGAAACAGTTAACATTGTACACATATGGCATAAATTCCCAGTTCTCATTAAAAATATAAGGTTTCTGTCACGTTTGGGTTTTTGATCTGTCTAACCCACATGCAGAACACCACACACAGAAAAGCGTATAAAGTTTAAAGGATTTATTGAGGAGGTGAAACTCGGGAGCGGGTTGAGATCAAGTGCCGAGGAAGTAAATAAGGCGACACTCTTCTGACATCACATCCTACAACCGAGGTCATATATAAGCAAGTGTCCGTGTGCTCAGCTTTCTCTTTTAGCCACCGGCGTGAGCCAGGTAAGGTAAGCCGACCAATTCAGCTGAAGCTAACCCATTTAGCAACCATATGCCTCCGGAGTAGTCTACTCGCTGGACCGAGATACTACATGTTATGCCTATGTTCTCAGAGCCACACATTGTGTCCTGCGCTCAAAGCTGAACACAGTGTTTTCCTGCAATCCAAGCCAAGTTGCACGCAATATTCCTGAAGCCCCCTGAGATGAGATCCAACTACAGCTGGGGCCCCGAGTACTGCATCCAAGGAGAGCCACTGAACGGACTTAGCTGAGCCAAGCTGAACCATGGATGAGGGCCACCTGGTAGTTACTCAGTTACTAAGCTCTGCTTGGGTTTAGGTAGATAGCTGTTATTTGTGTGATTACATGAAATAAGTTTTCTGATTTTTCAATTTTTTTATTGTGTCGAACACAGAGCAATCTGAGTGTGAATGGAACCAGCTAGCAAGCCAACATTTTGTGAGCTAACATTAGCTCACAACAGAACCAGCTAATGCTAACCTCTTTAAGGTTTATGACAATTAATGGATTTTAGTCATATTCACTCCGCTACTTCAAAACCGAATAAAACCTCGGTTGTCGGACCATATCACAGTCTACTTCACATTAAGCTGCTAATTTTAAATGCAGTAACTTGAAGCACAAAGTTTTCCATGGACTTCTAAACCCATTCTCCCTTTTTGTTCATGCTACTGGTGCTTATTTTAGTAGTGTTAGTTTTAATATCTATATTAAATAAAGGTACCATTGTTTAACTTGTGGTCGTTTTGTGTTTATTTTATACAATGAATGCTTAATCTTTCAGGTTTGAATCATTCCTTTTGGGTAACAGACGAATTAACAGAAATAATTTTACTGGTTAATGGTAATAACTCTGCTAATAACCATAGTTTAAATTGTTAAATTGGTCAAAGGCGCCTGGGTTTTAACACCCGTCCCAGGAACTCACCGTGCTTAAAAAGCTAAAAACCCCTGGTATTAAGCAGGTTAGTTATAATCATTTAACTAATAATAATTTATTTATTTTACCCTCGATTTTGATGGCATTTTAATTAACTAAAACTTTCAGTTCTAGTTATTTAATACATTAAAAATTCTCAGGAAAGTAGCACAACAGAAGTACTCTCTAGATTCTTACTGATTCAAAAGGCCATCCTGGCAGAAGACCACCATGTTGACCCTGGCCTGCCAGAGATTTCTTCACAAGATGAGTTTTCTTACTCCACTGTCGCCCTATTCTTGCTCATCATGGAGGTTCTATAAACCTGTGCTTTCTTTTAGCGGCATCCATCTTCATACCATCTCCATTTTACCACCAGTTTAAGGCCACAGGGGATTTCATCCCTGTTCTCATTCAGCAGACAAAAACAATGTTTTAATGTACTCTGGAGAAGGCCTCAGCGCCAAAGTATTAAATATTGTTTCAACTGATTCTTCTAACTGCTTCCCTCTCTTTTGTGAGTTTTTCAAAAATAAAGTTCAGCTGTTCTAGTTGGCTGTTGCAAATCTTTTTTGTCAAAGTGAAATAATCCTTTTCATAAGTGGGATCTTGTCTTAAAACGTTAAGTTAGGGTAAGAAAAAAAGAGCATGACACATTAAGCAAAGTCATCAAGTGGATATAGTATAATGCAAATGTAACATTAGGTTAAGGAAGTCACAAAGAGGGTAACATTTAAGGATTTTAATCTCCTAAAAGCTTGTTTAAGAGTTTGTTGTAATCTCAAGGAACAAGGCTTGAGCTGGGATAAAATTCCAAAGGTTTGTGTCGCAAAAAAAATACCAAGCATCATGAAAATAACACCCTACTCAAAGTGATAATTTCTTCAAAATGAACTGTATAGTTTTGTTGAGCTGGAATAATTACTATTGTACCACTTCAAAATATCTCTCAATCTGATGCAAACCTTTGCGATCTCTTTTGGAAAAAAAAATTAATGCAAGAAAAATAAATTTCTTTGCATAAAAGCAAGTCAATATCCAGAAAAACACTTATACCGGACAAATAGTTTTGGAATAGACTTATCCTCTTCCAGAGTAGCTAAATATATGTAAAAATGTCCTAGGGTCATGAAGTGATCTGAAATGGATTCTGGATAAGAGACGCTTTCACTAGATGACAGAGAGTTTTTGCAAGGTAAATTGGACAAATACAACCATTCTTGCTAAGTAAGTTGTATTCATTTAGCAGTCAGATGAATAAGGGTTTAGTTTCAGCCTTCTCTCTTAACATGCCACTGTAGCTTTGGGCACAGTTTACTGTTGCAAGACTGTTTGTGCATTTGTGATTAACTAGGTTAAACGTGTCTCTTAACTAAAGCACTTGGACCAGTCAGTGGGACTGAAAACGGTGTATATGGATATTAACCAACACAATCTATTAATGTCCAAGCAAAGCCCATTAAATGCTAGAATTGATCAAAGCAAGTTTTGACAAATTATGACTTTGGGGTAAACTAATTAGGGTAAATATTATATTATTAATACAAAACGTTTTAAAAATAATTCTCCATGAGAGTATAAACTATAGGTGGATCTACCCTTCAGTGATACCAGCTATCAAAAAACACTAGTGCTGGCATTAAATTGATATTGAAAGTAATTTAAAGAAATGCATACATCAAAATTTGTACAGCAAAGGTCCCAAGGCTAAAGAGCAAAGATAAAGGTGCAGGTTAACTGACAGGCCAGCTGGTGTGAGTGTTGGACCAAAGTCACTTTAGCTGCTTGCTCCCTTCTAACCTTCATCTTTGGTGAAGTTGCTGAACTGGCTCCTTATTTCATAAGAAGAGAAAAAGTTATACTTCAAGCCAGTTAAAATATAGAATGTACGATTTACGTAAGGTCTTACAATTGAAAAAATATATTATCATTTATCCCTGTTCAAGTACATTAACTTAATTTTTTTGAAAAAGTAGTTAATGAATTTATCATCAGTTATGAAGCTATTAAACATACTGTAAATTAAGACATCACAGTTAATCAGTGATTTAGGGGCTTTTAAAAATGTGGGATTCTACAATTCTTACAATCAAATTTTCTTATTAAAGAAGCTTCAGTATTTTGACAGAAACGTTTTAAAGAATGGATGAAAACCAATCTTTCTCCAAACTAGTCTTAAACAAACTACTGACTTCTCTCTTTTTTAAGTCAGGTCACTTGTGGATATTAGAAAGTGTTACATTTGAAAATAAAACTTTAATCCTTTAAAGCCAAGTGTGTCATATTTGATACATGAGTTTTTTGAGACATCTGCATTGTCAGTGTGATATTATTGTTCTTGAAAACCCTGACTTACAAAATGTTGTGAACAGACAATGTATAGAAGATTAAAGAGAAAACGGATGCATACAAATGATCTAATTTTATTTGTTTTTTTCATTTGTCATAAAATTCAATGACAACTATAATTTTAAAAAATCTGACTTTGTCTATTATGTCATGGTCCAGGATTTAAAGGGTTAAGGCCTTAAAGAATTCCTTCATTCATTAAGGTATTGTTTAAAGTCTTGAATTTTGTTGAATAGGTCCAAATTTTCTTTTGCCAATGCATTTCCACAGAATGCACAATAAAATACTATTGTGATACTAAATTGCTCTTTATTTAACGTTTTTTACGTTTTTGTGTTATCAGCACGTCGTTATCTCAAAGTCTGGAGAAGGGCCAGATCGACTCTCTGCAAGACCTCTGCTTTTTATGCCCATAATGCCAATTGCCACAGATCCCAAGCCTCAAGTTCCCTGGTGGGTCAGAGGATTTGGTTGTCCACTAAAGATCTACCCATCAAGGTATAGAATCGTAAGTTGGCACCCCATTTTGTGGGCCCATCTCCTGTTGCCAGGGTTATTAACCAAGTAGCTGTGCATCTGAATCTCCCTTTTTCATTGCGTGTACACCCTACCTCCTGCAGCTCCTGCCTCTACTGTGAGGCACTTGCTAGGGGCTTCCAATATCTTGTGGACTGGAGGAGGTACATAATCAGGAAAAAGGAATGGAGGGAGGAGGAAGACATGCAGTCAAGGTCAAGAGGCTGGGAGTTATTCCCATGACAGCCCTGTCTAGAACTAAGGCTTCCATACATTGGTCATGTACAGGGATGTCTTTAGGACCCTATATTTGGGGCGGGGGGCTTAGCCCCAGGTTAGATGTTTTAGCGCATGCACCCACAAAAAATGTTTAACATGCCAGAGCAGACAGCTTTTACATACAAAATGCCCCCCTTTGAAGTTTACTTTGGTTATAAAATGGTTTAGTCCAAATATATAATATGCATTTATAAACATATTACAGAATAGGTTTTTTCCACACACCTCGGTCAACACCATTCTTTCTCTGCACTACACTGGCTATGTTATGTTCTCACTCCTATGCTGGGCCAACAGACCATGATAGATTGAGATCTTGGTAGATATTTAAACCCTGCAATAGGCTGTGTTAATAGTAGCCTAATATTTAGCCTAAGCTAAATGTTATATTTAGGCCTACATTAGACTTTTAAATTCAGGGAGGATCAGTGGAAAGTTTCCACATGTGTGACTACCTTGCAGAAATAGGCTGCTGCTTCAGCCCATTTCACTATCTTCAGCCAGACTCACTCACATTTGGCTGAAGAGAATAAACTCAGAGCAATCTGTGCTTTCACAGTGTTGCCAAAGTCTCCAACAGAACAGGAAATAGTCTCTAGATTTGTCGCTAATCACTTAAAAAAAAAAAAAAGTTGCTCAAGGGGTCTGAAAAGTCACTGTGTTTGCCACAATGCACAACCATCAGGTTACACGTAGCATGACAGGCGATTATTTTCCTAGTGCCCCCTTGATTTACATTTCAACCGTTTTGTCTTATTGAACTGAGGTAAAAGCTGATCTTAAAATGAAGAAGTTACTTGGTTTGGGGGGCTTGACATAATTAAGGGGAGGCATCACCCCCCCACCCCACCCCACACCCACCCCAAAAATAGACCTAAAGACGTCCAAATTGTCACGTGCTTAATTGCAACATAACCACCATGCCCACCAATATATGTTCTTCTACTTTTTGCATTCCAATTATTTCCTTGTTTATTCGTTTCAAGAGTCATGGTCTCAGCAAATTCATGTGAAAATGCACTCTGTAATTCATCTGTTCTGCAGTACAGATGAATATTGATGACAGTTCAATACCAACCAGTGTAATTAATGCTCAGGTTATGTTGTAGGGACACTGACAGTGATGCGGGCTATTCATCACCACCAGGCTGTGCTTATTCTCACTTCAATGAGATTTCAGAGTCAGTTGGTTAAGTCGAATCTTAATTGCAGGCTCAACCTCACATGTTCTTCTCATCAGCATTCCAAAACACAGGAAGGTCCTCGCCTAAGCCAAGTTTCTCTTTCTACCCCCACCTCACTTTTTTTCACTTGTCAACACTTTAGCATGCACAGTGTGCTGCTGAGGACTGGAGCGAAGGGCACACTCAAACACATGTGCGTGCTGCTGGATAAGTAACTGAGAATGAGAGGATACAGTCACACACACGACGGGACTCAAAGTAGATTACAGAACTCCTGAGGAAATATCTCTTAGCCTCAAACTGACAGTGAAAGGGGATTGACCGCAACCGAGACGAAAACCAAACATTTACACTTCTCCTAAAATATACCACATTGTCCAAGGAGATAAAATACACTGGACCTCAGAAATAAAGCAAAAAAGGGAAAAGATGAACCAACTTCATCTTTATTTAGAGTTCTTAAAGATCCTCATATCCTTCTTTGTTGTTTTATCATCATTTCATCCCCCTAGTGACCAAGTGTTTGAGCTTAGTGAAAAATGCCTTCCACTTACAGATGCCTTGCAAGCGAGAAACCAGCATCTCCCTCCTCCAAACACCGGTGTCAATACTGAAAAGCCAGAGATATATTATGATATAATAGAGTGCCGACCTTTCTCTGAGGTCTGATATGTCAGTGGGATGACAAATAAACCATTAAGCCACGGTAAGAATGCTGATGGTGAGCAATACAAAAGTTTCACACTTTCCAATCATTCCAGTATTACTTTAAGGCACATGCTGGAAGAAGTTTAGTCCAAACAACAGTTGTTATTAGTGTATGTACAAAGAAAGAAAGGGGAGATGAAAAGCAGAGAGTGTATTTCAGTCTTGCCTATACCTTTAATGCCCTGTGCTTGCCCTTCTTCATTCTCAGTGTACTTGACTCTTGAGCTTAAGTATGTCAGCAGACAGCTAATTAGGCATTTTAATTGTGTTGGTAATTGCCAGCAATCATAAGTCCCTCTCAACAAAGGTGTATTACTATTATATTTGTTCCATACGGAACACTAAATCAACGACGCAATACAAGAGATTGTCCACTGGAGCTATATGCTCATTCATGGGTGAATTCTACACGTCTGTGACTTACTGCTGATTTTCAGTATCAGCAAGGAATTTAACAAGGAAACTGCAAGCATGGTATGGGAACAAGGCAACTGCATGCATTGCATGCAGAGGTGGATACAGCTGTGATGTAGATGAGAATATTTGCCCAGATAGACAGTAGTGTGTGGATGGGACGGGACCCCAGGGTGAAAAGGGGGGCTTTCTGCCACCTTGCATGACAAAGGCACGTTGTTTATTACCCTGTCATTGGAAAATGATGCTACTGCTGTTATTGATTGCTATGCATAAAAAGTAGTTATATAGTTCTAGAATCATCATGTTTAGATCTAGATTTATTTTAAATTTCATTTTAAGCGTTTGATTATACAGGTACAGCTCTACCATCCCTATAGGTTTTGTGGTCCTTGATTGGAAGTAATGATAATAAATGTTCTTTGGAAAGACAAACAGGCAAACTCGGAATCAAATATCACCATATAGAAAAAATAATAATAAAAGAAAAAACATTCTGTTCTAATGTCTAAAGGTACTTGCATTCATTTTCCTTATGCTTTTTGTTATTTTTTTTAATATTTTTTAGTGTTTTTAATGCAGTCTTTTGTCATTTCTGTCTCTATTTGTGTAATGAAATATTCAAAAAACTAAGACCATCCACAAAAAATAGACTTAAAATAATTTTTTTGTCCTTACTTTACAGTATTTTTTTCACATGTGTCATTTTAATATAAAAGAGTAGAAAAAGTGAGTTATGGAACCACAGAGAGATGTGAAAAATGGTGCAACCTTGCTCAGGTTTCCAGATGCACATGGCAATAAGTTATCATTGCGTTTCATTAGTGTTGAACAAAGAGAATCCTAGTGGATTTTTAATTCTATTTTTTTATATTATTTTTAGGCTCCAGCAGATATATTTTATTGTTTTAAATGGGATAGACAACTCAATTCATTGCATTTTATTAGGCCTTTGGTGCTCTAACTCCATTTCATACATTGCAATGTATGCTGGTATAAAGAAGTGTGTGTATTTAATGGTAAGATAAGCACTTCTTGTTCAAAATTATGTAGGGAAAATAAATAAATAGTTTGTGTCAGGAGGCCTTCAGGAGTGTGACAGCTGTAGGAAAGAAGCTGTTCCGGTGCCTGGTGGTTCTGGCCCGTAGGCTTCTGTAAAGCCTCCCAGAGGGCAGGAGGGAAAAGAGTGTGTGTGCAGGGTGAGGGAGGTCCTTGGTGATTTTCCTGGCCCTTTTCAGACACCACTTCCTGTAGATGTCCTTAATGGCAGGGAGTGGTGCCCCGGCGATGTACTGGACAGTTTTCACCACCCTCTGCAGTGCCTTCCGGTGGGAGACAGAGTAGTTCCTGTACCAAACCGTAATACAGCTGGTGAGAATGCTCTCAGTGGTGCAGCGATAGAAGTTCGTGAGGATCTCAGAGGACAGGTGGTTCTTCCTCAGGGTCCTCATGAAGATGAGCCGCTGGTGTGCCTTCTTGATGAGTTTGGAGCAGCTGGTCGTTCAGGTCAGGTTCTCGGAGATATGGACTCCCAGGAACTTAAAGCTGTCCACACCCTCCACCTCTATCCCTTTGACAGATTTGTGAGGACCTTTTCCGCATCACAGACAAAGACTTGATTGGAACATTCAGAACTGCAGTGGACAAGTACACACTTAAATTTCTATGGCTGTACCGAGCCCAAAAAGGATCTTTTGGGAAGGAAATGGAAAAACTCCTAAGGAGACTTGATGATAAGGTAAAAAGTTGATCATTTATTTAAGTTTGCTCAGTCATGTAAAATCATTTAGTTTTCATGTATGTGGGGCAAACACTTTGATTTAATTATATCTTTGACTCTCCATAGACTTCTAATATCACCAGACATCGCAAGGATGTCGCACTTTGAGGCCTTCCACTATTCCTTCGTGAGGAGTCCACAGAACTTTTTAAAAGAGTGTCTTGCATGTATTTCATATCACAAGGTGCAAAGTTTTGATTTCTAAAGATGATACAATTTTATAGTTTTAAGTTTGAAGCCTGAAATGTGGCAAAGGATGCAGGTATATGCCATATAACCACTTTAACTTCCCTTGGACTTGTGCATTATCACCTAAAATAAACAGATATGTATTAAGCCACAGGACTTGTATGACATTCATGTTTGAAAAGCAAAAACTTGCTTTAGCCATGCATATGTTTCCCAGTCAATGTCCTCACAGATGATCAGCACTCCTCATACCTTTAACATCAAAGTGAGTTTTGTTTGGAATTACAGCAAATGAACTCTTTTGCATATTGCTTAAATCCCAACAGTTCCAATGACAAAGAAACGAAATACAGCAACATTTAGCAAGTTGTTTTTTTTGTTTGGTTGGTTGGCTGGCTGGCTGGCTGGCTGGCTGGCTGGCTGGCTGGTTGGTTGGTTGGCTGGCTGGCTGGTTTGTTGGTTGGTTGGTTGTTTTTTTTCATTTTTTTTAATGGGTGACACAGTTTTCTTCCCACAATAACACACCTACAGGGAGCCATGTAGCAAAAAAACACAAACCAAAATAACAATAGAAAACCAAAGAACCACTACTCCATACATTATTTAATCACGGAACATTTACTTTGACTGTTCCCTGGTATGCCTCTGGTTTTGGTGATTCTAGAATTGTGTTGCCAAAAGTCAAGGCATGTTGGCGTTGCTCTGCTAGCTTGAATCTGAAATTCTTATTAAAAGACATAAATTGTCACTTCTTTTTTTGGTGTTTTTCCTCTGAAGTTAGCCAACAGGTCACTCAGATTTTCATCTGTCTGTAGATTCTGGTCCTCAGCACGTGGCTTTACAGAGGCTGTTTCTGAAAATCCAAATCCCCAAGTCACTATACAGACCAGGGACTATATAGTAGATTTTATAGTGCACTTGGTTAACTGACTGTTTAGATTATCATTACTTTTCGCTCCCCGTTGGTCACTTGACTCTGGCTCCTCATGGTGCCTGTACCTTCTTTGCTCTCTCTTGCCCCCCAAACAAATCCCATGATTCTTTGGGAGGAGAGCTCTTGCAAAGCATTCCAGGATATATTTGTTCATCTAGTGACCATCGATGTACACTACATTTCAAGGTGCAGTGTGGGAAATTTTAGGTCTACTACCTTTTTGTCCACTAGACACATACCAGGTAGGAGTGCCTAGTGCGAACGACTGGAAGAGAGCAGGGATTACAAATATTGGAGAGGTGATGCAGGGAAAACTGCATCTTCCTCAATAAATGATCAAATTAAGATCATGGTTTATAGACAACACAGGTAGGGCTAAATCATTCATAAGAATGTGGTTTAAATAAATCTTTTTTATGCTCTTGTGTTATTTTGATGTCACTTTAAGATACTTGTTATTTGGCATTGTATATGGCTTATATTTAACTTGAATAAATAACTCAAAATGCACCTTATTGGGTCATCTCCTGGCTGACCAGGGAATGTGCAGTGGACTCAGGGCTTATGTGAGGGCTGAACATGGTCTTGGTTGTGCCTGAGAGAAAAAAATGGGAGAGAGAAAGAGAGACCCCTGAACTCCATTGAAGTTAGCTTTAGATATCTCTGCTCCACAGACTGGTTCTCCTCTTTGAACAGTAGAACAACCACACCCAGATAAAGAACAGATGCCTTAATGTCCTTTTTTATAACATTTGTCTTGTTACCCAGTGACACAACTATATTAGACTAGAAAAAAGAGGCCCATCACTTTTTGTTGAAATTTAATGCATTTACAGAGAATCTTGATTTTTTTTTCAGAAGCTTGAATGTCATGTGAGTAGACTTTATACTAGAGCCGACAGATGAGGTACATTGGTTTGATCTGATTTTAATGCATTTTCAGATTGTTGTTTTTTGATTCCAAAATCATAATTTTTTTGAAATCATGAAACCAACTGAAAGCTAATGTCATATGAATATACTAGACTGAATGAAGTAGGCAAACACTTATTTTTATACAGTAATAATTATTTTTTTTAATTACTTTTTTGATTAGTTAAGGCACAATTAGCTTATATTTAAACAGGTCTTAGGCTGAAGTTCATTTAAAATATCAGGGGATAGTAAGGCTTAAATGTGGGGTAGGCAGTGAAGTCAAGGGAACAGCATCAGGATATTACAAAGAGCACAGCAAGGAAAAGATTAAACAAAACAAATGAGACACTGCCAGCAGGGATCACCACTGCCACCACACAGAGCTATGCTTAACATCCATCCATCCATCTTCTTCCACTTAATTCATGGTTGGGCCGGTGCCTATAAGGCAGGATACACCCAGGACAGGACGCCAGTCTGTCGCAGGGTAACACATAGACACACAACCATGCACACACACACACTTGGGGACAATTGAGATACCAATTAACCTAACAGTCATGTTTTTGGACTGTGGGAGGAAGCCAGAGTACCCGGAGAGAACCCATGGATGCACGGGTAGAACATGCAAACTCCATGCAGAAAGACCCGGGGCCAGGATCGAACCTAGAACCTTCTTGCTGCAAGGCAACAGTGCTAACCACTGCGCCACCCACACAGAAAAACAAGGTTTTGCTAATGAAATATCTAGAAAAACTCCTGGAGAGAAACTCTTGGACAGCATGAAGAGGCTTTGAAAAAGTTGTAAACTGTGTATTTTTTACTTCCTCATGTAGTGTGGTGTTGTAACCTTTCTGATTGTGTTACACATTGAATGGCGAAAAAGCCAGCAGGTCGGGCGTGCAGGTGGCGCAGTGGTTAGCGTGCATGACCCATGTATGGAGGCCTTAGTCCTCGATGCGGGCGACCTAGGTTCGAATCCGACTTGTGGTCCTTTCCCGTGTGTCTCTCCCCCTGTCTCATACCAAAAACAAACCACTAGTGCCATAAAAAGCTCAAAAAAAAAAAAAGAGGGTCAGAGTCTAAATGCTGCAGATGTTGTGATAGGTGGCACAATGTCTGCGCCGACTGTAGGCACATCAAACACAATTTAAGTTCAAGACACAGAAGGAGACATCCAGATTTATCTTACAGCTTCAGTTACTGAAGCTAGAAACGACAGATCATGATGCTAATCTTGGTGTAATGATAGACTCAAACCTGAACCTTCAGAGGCACATAAAGGAAGTTACCAATTCAGCCTTTTATCACCTGAAGCAGGATCTAGAAAAACACATTCATACATTTATCTTCAGTAAAATTGATCACTGCAACAGTGTCTATAGGTTTGCTTAAAAAGTCCACCAGACAGTTGCAGCTGATCCATCTGCCGATCACCAATGGCTGATCACAGCATCAAATCCATAAATTGTTTTACTGCTGTCTCATGTGCACTGACATTTATTTATTATGTATCCAAATTACAGGAGATGAGAAAGTATCCTGTATCCCATTAACTATGTGTACTTGTACTTTTTTTTGTTTTAATCATTTGATCATAGTATTGAAATACCAGAATGTGAACATTACTTTACATTTTGATCTGTATGTGTTATACAACCTCTAATATAAAATGTTATGGAGACTTACTTAGTACGTGGATAACTTTTTTTTTTTTTTTACCAAACACCTTTTTACTTTAACTTTAGTCAAAAACTGCCCTCAACAGGTAGACTGCATTATACGAAATCCATGTAAACTATTTATTGGCAACAAACTGACTTATCCTTGGTTATCGATTAAAGTAATAAGATGTAAGTACAAGGTCAAGTAAGGCTCATTAATCCTACAGATTTGTGAGACAGCTGGTTTTGTCACATGTATCATCTAATCCAACAGAGAGAGGGAGAAAAAGAGAGAGATGTGGATGTTAAAGAAAAAGCAAATTTAAAGCATATAACAGCGAATGGTATGATTAAAAAAGAGGGTAGAATCGTGAATACTGACATCTATGTGACTTTGTGCACATCAACATCTGTTTTTTTGGCAGTTATTTCCAGAGTTATTTCCCAGGGGTTCCTCCTGCACAGCATGATCAAATCCATATGGGATTTGCTCTGTGTGTGTTTGTTTATTATGTTTATTGCATTACCAGATATGCAAGAATGATTGTGTCTGGGAAATTAGGGTTCTGGTGTGTTCACATTAGGTGAGCTTAACATTTAGCTCCCCGACACCGCACATTCTCTCCTCGGGAGAGGCAGTCAGTAGAGGTTTTGTCAAATAGGGTCAACATCTCCTATGAGATTATGTCCTGTACCACACAACTCTCACTCTAACTTTTCTTCACTCCGCGGGGTCCGGTAAGACATGCTGAGATTTTCAGCATGAATCAGGTCAAATACTCTTGTTGATTTAGATGTACAGTATGCTTGGACTGACAGCAGAAGTGATGAATGAAAACCTGAAGGTGAACATTTAGGATTTAAAGGTTGAATGAAATTAAATTTCTAGATAATGATAAAGCAGGGGTATCCTCTTGTAAAAGATCTACTCAAAACATTCACGGACCCATTTTCTGACCAAAAACTTTAAGAACAATGTTTTAAATGCATTTTTATATACATTTGTGGAAGTAGGTTACTTTTATGTGATTGGGAGCTCAGGGATAGTTGGATAATATCATTGGTGCCAGCAGTAGTTTTAGACTGGCACTGAATAGTAACAAACACCCCATTGCTTTCCAATGAAATACCAAAAGATTTTTTATGTATTGCAATACCAGTAAAAACCTTAACAAATTAGTAGATTTCCACAGTCAAGAGATAATTAAGAGAGCTTGATAAATAGGACTCTACAATATCTGGATTTAGTGCACAATCTGACACTATATTGCAGCTCAAAGATATGTTTATATATAAATATATATAAGAATTTGTGGTGTATTTGTTCAAAAAGGTCAAACTAGCAGCCCCTGCTTATTCTCATTTTTTTATTCTCATCAGGCAATCCAGATATCAGTTGAACCATTGCCCAAATAAATCAAAAAATTTGGTGGCCATTAATACACCAAGATGTGAAGGAATATTTGTGCCAGTTTGTTCCAGGAATAAATCCTCACATCAACCTCCATTGAGTCTATTACAACCTTTACACATTCCCAAGCGGCCATGGTCCCATATCTCCATTGATTTCATCACCAGCTTACCCATTTCCAAAGGTATGACTGCCATTTTCACCATAATTGATCGTTTCTCAAAGGCCTGTCATTTAAATCCTCTTAGAAAACTCCCTACCACATTTCAGACCACTCATCTTCTAGTTAAGCATGTTTTCTGCCTGCATGGCATCCCTCAGGAAATACTGTCAGACCAAGGCCCCCAATTTATATCACAGGTTTTTCAGAGGTTTCTGTTCAGCCCTTCATGCAAAGGTTTCTCTAACTTCTGGATTCCTCCAACAGACAAATGGCCAAACTAAATGAATCAATCAGGGACTAGAGTTGACTCTCGGTTTCTTCACCTTCACTAACCCAGCTGCCTAGAGCCAATTTCTCCCATGAGTGGAGTATGCTCATAACAGTCACGTTTCTGCTGCTACTGGTCTTTCTCAGTTTAAAGGTTCTCTAGGTTATCAGCCACCATTGCTCCCAACTGTGGAAAAAGAAATTGCTGTCACCTCAGTCCATCTCCACATCCACCAATGTGGAAACATCTGGAAAACCACCATCAAGCTCTTAAGAACACTGCTGAACTGAATAAGTGCATTGCTGACCAGAAACGCACTCCTGCATCTAACTACGCCCAGGGACAGAAGTTTTGGTTGTCCTCCCGAGACATACCTCTAATATCCATGTCTAGAAAACTCTCTCCCTGGTCTCCTTTGCCTCCCTGCCTCTCTACACATTATCTCTCTCTGAATTGCCTGATGCAAGGTGACATGGTGGAACAGTGGTTAGCACTGTTGCCTCACAGCAATAAGGTCCTTGGTTCAAGCCCTGGTCTTGACAGGGACCTTTCTGTGTGGAGTTCTGTGTGTTCTCCCCTATGTCTGCGTAAGTTTCCTCCGGGCACTCCGGTTTCCCCTACCAGAAAAACATGCTGGTCAGGTCAGCCATTAGTGGTGGTGCGCATAGTCGCAGCGGCTCAGGTTAACCCTAAATCTGATCTAGAAATTTTGTTGTGTACCCTGTATGTATGACAAAGTACCTTAACCTTTACATTCATCCTATCTTCCATGTCTCTCAGATCAAGCCCATCAGGACCAGCACGCTGTACCCTCCTTCCGACCCCCCACCTTTCGTCCGTGATGTTGATGGCCATCCCGCTTATTCTGTCTGCCGGATCATAGACTCCCATTGGCGAGGTCATGGCTTGTAGTACCTTGTCGACTGGGAGGGCTATGGTCCGGAAGATCGCTCTTGGGACCTGGGATCATTTGTTCTTGAGCCATCGCTCATTGAGGACTATCGTTATTCGCTGCCCTTTTGTTCTTCCAAAGGGCGACCGTTGAGCGGGGTGCAATTGCCTAGCATTTGTGACAGTTGATAACGAAATCAAGCAAAGATTGAATGCTGAACTTCCTACTGTTCTGTCGGCTAATTTCATGGTCACAGTCTGTAGCTTCCTGCACAGATATTGGAATCTGTGCTTAAATATCAACCAAACCCATGAACACAATCACAGAATATTCACTTATATACAGAACCATTGACTTAATTTTATTATATTAAATGCATTTAAATTTTATTATATTAAATGCATTATTTATTTTCCATTTTTCTGAGCACAAAGCAATGAATCATGGGATACCCACGGCTGCATAGCATACAGGGGACCCATCCTTCAAAACAGGACATAGGAACCTTACATGAGTATGGGATACAGAACAGAAACATAAAAAAAAAAAAAAAAAAAAGACAAAACCAAACAGAAAAACAAATAAAAAATAAAATAAAAGGAAGCCGCCATACAATGTCACATTTAAGTTAAAGCATGTCTTCAGTGGTTGGCAAACATTAACAGACATATTTAAAGCCTGGCATCAAAACAATCACATCTATCCGTATGTTCAAAGAAAGAAGAAAGATGCATAGTAACACAAAAGGGGAATGTTGATTAGCTAACACTTGGTGAGATCTTCCACTTTATAGGATTCTGACCTCTCATCACAAGTTGTGTCAGCTCTTTAGGTAAATAGCTTAGCACAGGAGACCACATATCAATGAAATGTTTCTCATTACCCTTGAGAACTGCACAAATCCTTTCATGCGGAAGCGTCTTCGGCTCTCCACAACCGCTATTAAGCATTTTTTTTCTTTGGATAAACTTTACATGGACAAGTGCAGTTTTCACAAACAACTACAGGTACTTGGTTCCATGTGCTTAGAGATTGACTTTCATATAGAAAGCCCATATTGTTATCTTCAGTCAACACAGAATACATGTCAGATTAAATAATGCTACTTACGCTTCAACGATGGTATCTAGGTGTTACTTTGTTGAATGTCTCGTACCATATAAGTTGGTTGTGCTGTTCTTTTTGCATCTCTTTACAGGTGGTGAAGCAGACTGAAGTTGTTTTTATCATTGTATTAACCATAAGTGCATTAGGAATTCTATGGGGCCCCCAAGGAACTTAGGGTCCTAGGCAACTGCCTAGTTCTGCCCAATGGTAAATCCGCCTCTGCTTACTAACACATTCTGGGCCACCACCATTCATTTGGGTAGCTTGATAATTTCTTCTGAACTATTGGCCAGTCTTGCTGTACACTGTTGGATGAAAATGGCTTGGCATCTATCAATGTATTAGGATGCAATATAGCTGTGATGCACTTTGCCTTGAACCACAGAGTAAGATACGAGATTGCACATACACACATAGTACACCTACAAAGTAGAGTAAGGCCAATACAGTATAAACACGGTTGTGTCAATCCCTGCATTTGTGATCAACACTGAAGTGAGAGAAAATGAGATGAAAAAAGATACGTAAACCGAAAATAATGGTTTATCGTCATTTGTAATTATTAACTGATGATTAGAAGTGGGCTGTACTTGGTAATTTTGATCGAAGTATCAATTTTGTTTATAACTGCCTTTTGCTTATATTAATGATCATTATTACCTAAATGAAAACTGTTGTTGCACAATACTGATACTGAGTTTTTTAAAGCACATAGTCAGGCCTATCCCAAGTTTACAGTATTTGACACTTTAAAATTTTCCTTAAGATAGCAATTAACATAGCTGACATCGCTGAAACATCATTAGCTGTGTTTGTTCCAAACAAAATGTAGAATTCAGAGATCTGCACAAGCTGCAAACCTTTCTAAGCAGGTTCCATAAAAAAGGCCTACATTTTCATAGGGTACATCTGCTGTACTCCTTCCTATTATGTTGTCCTCTTGCTGTGTGAAGGAATCCTAAACTACACATAAAATTACTGGCTTTTCATATAATTTTGGGAACTCTTCTTACAGCAACAGCATACAAAGTTTATGTGAGCATTACTCCGTTTCTGAAAAGCTCACTCAATCCTCATTTGATTAAAACATATGGTTCCACATATTATATTTGTGATGATAGACCATGAAAGGTTTCCAATACAGTGGATGCACATCTTTATTGAATTGTAATCAGAGTGTTTTCTTTCATTAACTCAATATATTTCTTACTGTGTGCAGTAACAGAATAAATGCAGTTTCCCAATCAGCCTTGTTTGTCCCAGCTTTTTTTCTTTGCTGTGGATGTGGGCAAGCTAACCCTGGATTTACACTGCTCCTGATGCACCACACATTTCCCTGCCATTTGCTCCAGTCTTGATTTACAGTGCAATCGCTCTAATCTACTATGCCCTGCTTTGTAGCCCTGAGTACCCACAAGAAGTATTTGCAGAGATATGCCTGGTTGCACAAAAAACAGTAATAAATGTGGAAATCCAACCCAAAAAATTATGAAGATATAAATAAAACAGTTAAACATAAACATGAACAGAAACATGTTTTTCATTTGTCTGGCATCCAAATAATTTCCTTACTTTAATCTACAATAGGTGAGTACTGTGAGTAAAGTACTGTGGGGGCCAGGTGTTGTTTTTTGTCCTTTTATGATACAATGAATGAATGTATTTTGTAAAACCGTAAATAATAGAATGCATTTTTACATTTCTGCTAAAGAGTTGTCTTTAAGAAATTCTCTCTTTAGTGGATTATTCGGAAAAGATGGATGCTGTGCTTTTAATATCCTGTTTGTGCAACGTGATCTTTGTAGATAGAATCCAAGCACGCTCCAACATCAATCAAAACAACAGTTGGATCAATCAATCAATCAATCTTCACACAATAGGGGGAAATTGACAGCCTAACCAGGCCTGTAAATACACTTTTTTAGTTCAATTCAATTCAATTCAGTTTATTTATATAGCGCCAAATCACAACACATGTCATCTCAAGGCACTTCACAAA
>JAUZNJ010000091.1:273317-308338 GCA_034780135.1 Jordanella pulchra
TAGAACTTATTGGAAACTCAAGACAGCCATGACACTATGTTTTTTACAAGTGTATGTAAACTTTTGACCACAACTGTGCGTCTATTCCTCACCTGTTGTTTCCCACCTCACCGTGGAGTCCTGGCCCTAATCTTTGGAACACCTGTACTTTTTAAACTTTTCCATTATATACTCATCAGTTCAATGAGTTTACTTTGTTCTCAACAGATAACAGTTTTGTATTCTCTTCTATAATAAAAAGGGAAAAAAAATTCCAAACTTAATATGCAAACCTTTTTAGCCTGAATATTATACAAAATAGAGCCTTTAGGTGGTGTGGGCTGATGTGGGTTTACACTTAGCAAAGAAGAAGTTCTGGTTAATTGAGCTTAAAATTTACTAAACTTTTAGAATTATTCATGAATAAATGCCATCACACTCAGAGTTCGTGGTTTCGACCATCAACCTGCTAGCAGCAGATCAGCTGACAATGGATCAAAATCCCCCAGCACTATATAAACAGAAAATTTGAATTAGCTAAATATACTAAAGCTAAATATGATGATGAATTTTCCTTTTTGCTTAAAGATATTCTTATGTGTGTGAAAGAGTGAGACATGTTATGTTTTTATACATGAAAAGACTCCAATTAAATGACTTTTCCATGTAATCTTACGTGATGCTAACATTTGTCAAGGGCCATCAATGCCACTAAACCTTTTAAATTATTCTCAAATATTCCAACACAGAAAATGGAACATTATATGAGTGAAAATGAATCAAACATTAAAAGCTTCAAAGGTAAGCTCACCTGGTGTTATTTCCCTCAGTATTTTAATTCAGATCTTCACAAATTAAAACATTGCTGCTGTTTTTTTTTCTTTAAGATAAACTGAACTGAATGCCAGAATGTTGGATTAACAATAAAGTAGATTAGTTAATAAATGGTCTGCTTTAGTGTGAAACAAATTATTGTTTTATGACAAAAAGGTCACATATTAAAATATTTAGCTAAAGCAGCTTATCATTTTCTTCTTATATTAATCTCAATCTTTGGTTGAAACTCCATGAATATTTCGCACAATACCTGATAGGAAAATTAGTCTTACATTGGGCAGTTTAATCACAATAATAGGTATTTATCTTGCTGCACTTTGGTTTTAGATATAAGCCAGAGCACAGTGGCTAAAACCCTCTGTTGTTATGGAGTGATGTGTTACAGACCCCTGATTCTGTCTTTCATCTCCGTCTCTCCAGAGCTGCTGGAACTGTGGCAGGAAAGCCAGCGAGACGTGCAGCGGCTGCAACACGGCTCGCTACTGCGGCTCCTTCTGCCAACACAAAGACTGGGAGAAACACCACCACGTCTGTGGTCAGGGGCTGCAGGGGCTGCCGGGGGGAAGCAGTGTTCCCTTGGGCACCCCTTCTTCCACCTCCTCCGTGTCCTCCTCTGCGCCCCCAACCCACTCAGAGAGCACTCCTCCGGGACCCCTTTCCCTGGCGGGGCAGAGCAGTATTGCGGGAGTTGCTGGCAGCGGGAGCATCTCTGCCAGCCCCAAAGAGAGCAGTTCAAGCAGTGCCTCTCGCTCCACGACCCCGGCGACCCCTGCCCTACTGGATGCCACCTCTCGCTGACATCCAGGGCCCTCTGTCTGCCCGTGCATACTGAAAGGACAGTGCCCACACTCCACACAAAACCAAACTGAGGAATCTGCATTCTACAAGGTTCCCTTTCCTCCTCCACTTCTTCTTAACCCTCTAATTGCAAGCTCTGTGATAACTTCTTCAACAACCACTAGCTTTTCTCAGCGTGTGGAACGTTAACCACCCCAACAGATAAAAAGACTCCAACCAGAGGTTCAGTGTGGTGCAAAAGCGTGCATCTTGCCGTGTCTGCTATAATAGAACAGTTTTTGTTTGCTGATAATATAAATTGAAGATTTGCCCTCAGTAGTGTAGGTATGGGAAGGTTATGCGCTTGATCAGGCAGCATTGATGAGGGATAACTGATACTTGACAGGATTTCCCCTTTAATTTAGCACCAGTGGAGGCACAGGAACCAGTCCTACAATGTGCACTAAAAGTCTGCTGATGTGGCACCTCTGGAGTTTGAAGAGACAAGAAGCATAACCTCGTTCTGAAATCCAGGTGGGAAGGGATTAAAACTGTAACGCGATTTATTCCTCAGAAACACAACTTAGTATTTATCAAAGGTTTTTTTCTGGCTTTAAGGAAAACAAAGATGATTCCAAATGTTCTGAATAAAGAATAATAGCGCTGATGATGATGATGCTGATGATGATATAAAAAAAGAAATTAAAGGACAGTGCCCACACTCCACACAAAACCAAACTGAGGAATCTGCATTCTACAAGGTTCCCTTTCCTCCTCCACTTCTTCTTAACCCTCTAATTGCAAGCTCTGTGATAACTTCTTCAACAACCACTAGCTTTTCTCAGCGTGTGGAACGTTAACCACCCCAACAGATAAAAAGACTCCAACCAGAGGTTCAGTGTGGTGCAAAAGCGTGCATCTTGCCGTGTCTGCTATAATAGAACAGTTTTTGTTTGCTGATAATATAAATTGAAGATTTGCCCTCAGTAGTGTAGGTATGGGAAGGTTATGCGCTTGATCAGGCAGCATTGATGAGGGATAACTGATACTTGACAGGATTTCCCCTTTAATTTAGCACCAGTGGAGGCACAGGAACCAGTCCTACAATGTGCACTAAAAGTCTGCTGATGTGGCACCTCTGGAGTTTGAAGAGACAAGAAGCATAACCTCGTTCTGAAATCCAGGTGGGAAGGGATTAAAACTGTAACGCGATTTATTCCTCAGAAACACAACTTAGTATTTATCAAAGGTTTTTTTCTGGCTTTAAGGAAAACAAAGATGATTCCAAATGTTCTGAATAAAGAATAATAGCGCTGATGATGATGATGCTGATGATGATATAAAAAAAGAAATTAATTTTTAACTGCTAACTACCTTGCTAGCAAGCCAAGAAAATCTACACCAGACTCACCTCTCTGCACCATTACGAACCCAAATAAATTCAAAGATGAAGCAAATAACATGATCCAAACCTTTTTACTACACTGCCAAAGTAAATAAAATAAAAAACGTAAGTGATAAATAAAAGCACTCATCTTATAACCAAACACAAAACAACATCACCTCCTGAGCAGAAAAGCCAGCCCTGAGAGGACCAGGCATCGAGGAGCTGCAACAACTAAACTGTGACCTGCTTTGATCGACAGCTGCCTCCGCAGTTTGGATGAAACTACAACGTTTCCTCAGTGATGGCCCAGACTAGTGAATATTGATGATGCTGTGAACTTGAAAATCGATGGAAACCCTGCCACAGTGTGGTTATTTTGTGAATGGTAGAGAGGGCATAACAAGGGGAAAAAAGGAAAAAGCTATTCAACCTCAACTGAAACAGAAATGGACTGAAGGTATTGGAGCTGCCAAAAACCTTAAGTAGGAGACAGTGTTCAAGAAAGCATTGAGAATGATGAGGATGTATAAGGAGATGGCTTAAAATTAGATTGTTGCTCTGTTTTTATTTCTTTTAAAACAAAAAGCTCACAAGGAGGAGATACTTTGAGGAACTGCCGTCACCTTTAAATTCACTTCCTCCTTTTCCAAAGCATGAATAAGCAGTTCAGAAGAGCCGACAGGGCGGTGTAAACTTCTTTCTCCTCTCTTTCTACCTCCCCTCATCCCACAACTCCCTTCTTTGCTTGTCTCCAAACTACTTGACTTATATTTAACCCCCTTAAAAACCTTGGGTTTGCTTTGGACAGACCTCCACAGCACTCACACGGGAAGGGTCGAACCTGCTTGTAGATATTCTTCTTCTCTTGTAATTTTTCATAAATGTCTTCTGATTGCTGATGCCACATGTGCTGCCCTTGTGTATATTCCCCCACCTCCCAAAAATGGACTTTGTTTTGGGTTATTTACCTTTCATTTTCATCAAAGTTTAGGTTGAACAGTCAAAACAAAGGATATGATGCTTGTGTATGAAAGGAAACGCCCCACATTGTACTTATTGTTTGAATTGTTGTATCTATATTAATGAGATAAAACCCCTCTTGTAGAATATTTTGTATTGCTCGCATTGTAAGACAGTGAGAGGACGGAGGTGCAATATGAAGAGAATTCAGCTACTGAATGGAACCTCAGCAACTGCCCATAGGGTGTCATATAATATAGATACATATAGATATATTTAAAGCAACATCAGTAACTTAATGTGAATGTACATAGTATTTAAAAAGGTCCAAAAATGTGTTTGCCAAATAACAAAAACCTTTAAAGTTCAAAACAGGACTTTTTTTTTTCTCACAGTACATTTGTTTTTCACTCGTACAAGCTGAATTTTTCAATTCAAGTGTCATGACGTTGTTGGCGACATATGTAAAGTAGCTCCAGGCCACTTAACATTAGTAGATCATCCTGATATAGTCAGTTGTAAAAGTGGGTTGAAAAACATTGGATCCATTTGAAATCATCTTGTTTTTGTCAGATTTAGGAGTTCTGTCCCTTTTACCAACTTTAGTGACTGTAATGTTTTTTTTTTTGGTCAATCTGTGTGTGTGTGGTTTCTGGTTCTTCTTTTCCTCCCCTGTTGTACAAGACAAGCCATTACTATAGGGTAAAGTGATACGCCAGCGTTAAGCTTACATCAAAAGTCATTCTAATTTTCTGTCTCTTAGACTCGATTACTTTATTGTCTGAATAAAGATGTGATTTAACAATAAGCTGTAGATGTGGAGCAGGCCTTTCGATTCCAGTTGACTTCTTCTTCTAGCCTCTCCAGTAGGGAAAAAAAAACTACCTTTTATATTGATCATTGTAAGCCCTACGTGACAGGCCCTATTTATACTTTTTACCAAACTTGGAAAAAATTGTTTGGACTATTTGGAAAAAACTTAAAATTCAAGTAAGCTAAAAGAAAAGGCACATTTGTTTTTTTTGTTGTTTTTTTCGGGTATAGTGTTGAGCTTATACTTTCCTTTTTGGCATCTTTATTCTCCACTGATGTCTAATTGTCTCTCTGATCCATCACATGCCTCCCCCCCCTCTTCCTGCTGAAACGAGCTACCTCCTGTGAGCATACAGCGAACCACCAGGAGAAGCTGACCTGGTCTTTCAAAAAAAACAAAAACACACAGATAGCTTCAGAACAGACATGGGCACACGATCACAGTAACAGGTTATCAAATTAATCCACACTGAAAGGAGCTGTCATTACTCATGATGTGGACAAAAACATCTATTTTCACCAGACTGCAACAGCTTTCCTTAAGAGTTATTATTAGACACACATTCAGTTATTCCTGCTTTTTAGTAAACCAACAACAGATTCATTGATAATAATTCATTTGCTGTCTGAAACCAATAAAAGCACAAACCAAAGTACTAGTTTGCCATTGTAGACTGCAACATGGTGGGTGAGGACAGATGGCAACCAGTCAACCAAAGTATATCTGAAAAATACACACTAGGACAGTGCAGGAGAGCCTGCTGGACAAACAAACAGGCTGAGTTTCAGATGGGAATTCATCCTCAAGCAATCAAAGAGCTTGTTGTCTACATATTGAGTAGTGCTCCTCTATAAACAACAGAAGCGTCTCCTTTGGAAAAAGCCAACTGTGTGTTCTTATAGCTATAAAGCCTTGCAGAGTTTAAGTGAATATATTGTATTTGTGTGTCTGTCTGCGGATTGTGGTGTGCCTGTCTTTTAGTAAAAAAAGAAAGAAAGAAAGAAAACCAAACAGCAACAACATCAACAAAAAAAATCTTTATGTCTTTCTGCAAACTACTTGAAAACTTCAGAGCTTTAATGAAACCTAGACAAACAATAGTGTTGCATTGATTAAAAAAAAAAGAAAGAAAGCAGTTTGGTGCAAGTATATCTATATAAACATCCACATCACAAAACAATGGAGTGACAGTTCCATTCAGGTCTTGAAGTGCTTTGTGTGATCCTCCTTGTCTGTGAGTAAGACCTCAGATAAACAAAGCCAAACCCAATAGACAGCATACAAATTACCAAAATACAACCAAAAAGCTGACACTTTTCTTCTTTTGAGTTACATTTTTTGTATGAAAGAAATGTAGACCCCCACTCCCTCCTTAAGTCATCATACTGTGAGTTGGAAAAAAAAAGAAAACCGTCTTTTCAGTTTGTTTTTTGTCAAGGTATTTTAGTTGCTAGATAGATCCTAAACCTCCTATTCAAGGTTCTGCTAACTTATTCCATCAGCCACATTTTTTATATATGGGGAAAAGACATGTCTACAGAGGACAGATATGAGAAGGGTTGGTGGTTGGCTCAACCTGTAAGCCAGCTCTAAAAGCCTGCCTATGTGATGATGACACGACCTTCCTGTGGAACTGGCTTTGAAGTCCAGAAAGCTGAAGTAGCAAACAGTGGACGCAGCACTTGTTTTCCGATAAGCCATGGCTCAGAATGATCTTGTTTTTAACCTTCACATAAACTGAAAACAAGTTTATGCTTTTTGTATGTGTAGGGACGCCTTCTATACTGTACTGTGCAATACATTGATACAAAAAAAGACATGTTTCTGAAGGAAAGGTCGGTGCTTTAGAGGTCTTTCCTGCTTTGTTTCATTTCTCTCTTCTGACAGTCCTGTTGCCATTCTTAGATAAAGTAAACTGTGCCAGAGGAATTAAATTCTGATTTGTATTTATTTCTTGCATGCTTCTCTCCCTGTTGCTAATACCGCTTTTTAACTGTTCGCTCTGTTGGATGTGTGAAGCTGTAAACCATTCTAATTCAGGTTATTGTCTGTGTTGAACAATGTAACTGTGTAATTAAAACATGAAATGACATATCCATCACACTCCTTCCTTTTCTTTATTTTAAATAATGATATATTTCTAAAACAGCATCCTTGGGGGAAGAAAATTGCTCTTTGTAATTCAGCCCAGTCATTGGTGAGGTAGGGTTATATAGATCAGTGCACTTCCATGTGTCTGTAGTTTTAAAATGCCAATAGATCTTAACATATCCAATTTCAATTTAAGCTTGTTAATGTAAGAAAGTCTAAATGTTTGTCGTTTTCCCATATGTATATATATAAATAAATGAAAACTAATCACAAAAAGAGTTGAGTTAAAAGTGGAATCTCCCCGAATCCATCCCACAATCTAACAGAAACACAAAAGTTTAATCTGTTTTCTAAAACATTTATTGACTCTAGCTCAATACAAACACTGAAAGAAAAGAGAAATTTGTTCTTAAACTCAATTTAGCATGATTCAAACCAATTTGGTTTTGTTCAGGACATTTTATACTTAAAAAGAAAGCTGGGAAAGTCCTTATAGGTATCTCTGACAGCAAGATTTGTCTTTGAAATTGTTTGGCAGTGTGCAAGAAAAAAGGACCGCCAAAATATGTCGAAAAAGCTGCAAGAACTCCTAAACTGATGGTGCGAAAACACAATGATCTAATTTTCTTCTTGGAGCTTTGGGACAGGATATAGGTCTCTGTTTTTGAGAAATATGTTTTGGCCTTTATGTGTCCAAGGCTAGATTTGGGGATGATGTCACACCCAGTCTGAGTGTGTTCTTGCATGATGTCCATTCAGATCATTTACTGCAGAGACTTCTAATAGTAATCCTAAAAGTTTTATGTTTTCATAATTTGCCACATCACAGCAACAACTTCAAATATTTTTGGGGGGGAATTTGACACAGTTGTTAAACACAATTTTGATTATCACCGTGAAATAAGAAAACAATTGAAACCGGATTTTGTAAAACATTGACATGTAGAAATATAAGAAACATTCAGCTCTTTGTCATTTATTCCTCTTAAATTCAATTTTAATATATACAATCCAGTACAACTGACTGCCTTCATAGGTCAGCTAATTGGTAAATAAAGTGCAACAGTGTCATTTCGACTAAGTAACAATACGGCTGTACTGTGAACATCGTAGTGGTTTGGTGATTAACAATAATAATTTTTAGCATGTTGTATTTTAGCAATACTCACCTCACCTGTTTTGCTAAGGGGTGCTGTGAATAATTCCAGCAGCAGCCAAACCTGATGAGGAAGAGGGACAGAGATGAAGGCCTTTAATTGTTTTTTTTTCCCCCATTTTTTAACTGAAGACAGTATTGGTACTGAAGTGGTCATTGATGTGCAGACTGCTTTTTTAATACCTTGTATTTTCTCAGTAAAAAACTTTGGATCGTGTAAGTAAGGGTTTGTTAACTGACTCAGTCCATTTCTTTCTTTTGTAGACAGAGCCACCTCTGGAGCTAGTTTACTGTTATCTTTTATAACATAGAAAGTATTTATAGATCAGTGCTTCTATGTTTGTTGAAATTAAATGAGTTGTAAAATAGTGCTACATAAATGTATTTAATTAAAATAACAGGTTTTAAAACCTATGCTTTATTGGTATTTTAGAGTAAACATTATAAGTCCATCTGCATAAATACTTTAAAATTAAATATCTTAGATCTCTAGTCCCAACACACCCCAAAATGGTGTAGATTAATATACAATATTTCCAAATATGCAGTCCTTTTTATTCATTAATCATTTAATTTTTTAATGCATCTAATGATCATTTACTAAGATTCATTTTTGATAAATGAACTCCCAGCTGTATTTAAACTTCAAATAACAGATTTTAGCTCATAAAAAGTAACTGCATAGTAGTTTTTCCAAAATACTTTGAATAAGCAGTAACTGCTTAAATATTGTTCATAAATCTTCCATTTATCTTTATTTTTTTAGCTTATATTCAATTTTTCCTGTTTATACTTAATTGACACTTGTTAGAAATGGCTTTTTATGTTTCCCATGTAGAATAAGAAGTGTATGTTGGTTCTGGTGTAAAAGAAACGTTCCATGAGTATAAAAAGCAACAGCATAATAAAAAAACCTGCAAACTATCTCCTCAGAATGTTCACCAGACCACTACTTTGAGTCAACCTTCAAGTCCTGCTGCTCATATGGTAAAACATAGAAAAACAAGAAAAAATGAAACGAATTAAAATGTCCCTTCTCTTTCTACTGGGCATACTGATGGCCTTGTCCAATTTGACTTTGTGATTGACTTCCCCTGCTGCATTTGCGTCTTGTGGAGTGAGGTTGCAACTTTTTCTTTCACATGTTGGGTTATTTTGCAATATTTTTTCTTTTGCTTCTTCTGTGATTGCAACATTTTTCTTGTATGTGTTTCTCTGTTTTTCTGCATTTTGGAGTTTGCATCAGTCATGAGTTTGCAGCACATTTATCTATTTGCGTTATGTGTGCACTTCTCAACCATATTAGTAGAAAATAGCCACGATAAAAATGTCAAATATAACAGTATAATACGTTCCTACCGGATTTGACCGTGCCCGGACCCTCGGACGGTATGTAAAAGGCCCTGGGAGCAAGCTTTCCTCCCTCCCTGCATCCTCCTCCTCCTCCTGCATCCCTGTCACGTGGCCTCCGCTGTGTCCCTCCAGCGCGTCATGACGAGCCTGAAACACAGGTGATGCCTATTAGCTTCCCAATCCATTTCTGCCCGATGAAATACATTTCTGTTGTCCTGTAGGTTAGCGTCTCGGTAAGCTAAAGCTGGTTTTGCAGGTACTAATATGTCTGAGCAGTAAGTATGGCAGAAAATCATCTTGAGTACCGCTACCTTCAGGGCGAGCCTATGGGTGAACATTTCATCAACGAGGACCCGGTGAGTTATCTTCGTATTTTATGCAGACATCATAAACGATGCGGTCACGCCATCATTATCACGCTCTGATACAAACGCACACGCAGTGCGGGCAAAGTTGCTATTATCAGCAGCCGTTATGAAAGCTACACGTTAGCCACGTTGCTGGATAGCAGGCTAGCTGAGGCCAAGCAGGTGTGCTGGCTATCCGCAACATTAGCTACGTTTTTTCCAGTGTATTGGCCATTTATTATTTCAAACACGTCAATGTTTTTGTCATGGTTGCATAAATAGCTGAAAGGATGCCCCTTATAAATTGTTTGTAAAAAAAACAACTTCAAGGGAATAAAAGAACAAAATGATGCACAGCTCCCATCCAGTAGTAAATGCAGCACATGCACAGATGTTTTGCAGATCTGGCTGATTAGATGTATTTAACTACATGATGCAGATAATGTGGATGCAGGCTTGAATTCCTTAAAGAATTTATCTTCTAAGATTCTTTGAATTTGCTTCAGAACATGTTAAATTAAGAATTCAGTCAAAATTAGGGCTGGGGAATTAAATGCATGCAATTTTTTAAATTGCTCGTCTGCATTGCATTTAACTAGATTGAGACACTTGATTTTATTATGTTTTTTTTCTTCCTACTCCAGCTCTTTAGGTGGCAGTAAAATGCTTCAAGTAAGTTTGGGGAAAGGAGAGAGTTGCAGCCAGTGGTGGGTTCTGATCTAATGAGCGGTCCAATGATATTTAACACTGAAAATATGAAGTATTTACTTATTCCAGACTATAATGGCTCAATATCATGATATGCATTTAAAGATTACACAACTGTTAAATGATAGGCCAAAAAAAAAAAAAAAAGCTGAAATAAACTTGAGAAATCCCCTTTTCAAGAGTTGAAATGTACTACAGAGCATTACCCTCCATCTCATGTCCTTGTATTTTGTCCTGTTATTGGTTTTATTTGACTCTGTACGCAGAATTTTTTTATACTTTTACTTTTTTTCTCACCTCTCATTCATGAGACTTCATCAGTTCTCTCACCTCTTGGATGAGAGGCTACACATCCAGTTGCCTAAACTGAAGTTTCTAAGCTTCACCATGACCTGGATGACTGAGAACCTTCACCGATATATGAAACAACTGACCCATGTAAAATTAACTGATGACTTACACAAAATTTAACAGAAGCAGTGTTTCTATAAGCATGGAAATATCTGAGATTTTATATTTGGGGCAATAAAAACCGATATAATGAATGTTTTGGCTAATGTTGGAACGATATTGGATCGGGACATCCCAACTATTTATATATAGGGATAGGAGTGGGTCTCGCATTTGTGTAGGCAGACATGGTTGCGGCAGCAAGTTAGGCCTATATAACATCTATGTCCAACACAGACTAACAAAATTCTATTTATAAAGTTATATTTGAAAACAAACCTCGTCATCACTGAACAAGAAAGTTGATGTTGATGCTATGGCAGCCATTTTGTACCATGATGGCCTCCGTATTGTTGGAGGTGGAGCGGTTCATGTTGCTGCAATCTGACCATTAAATGACGCTGAGAATGGCACACTGTGCCTTGAGCAATACGGTTAAAAAAAAAAACAAAAAAAACCACTGGTTTAAAGCTACACTATAATGCATTTTTGTAGTTTTCACACACCTGATATCAATTGATGGCAGATTAGGGGCTTTGCTGGGCTGCAATCATCTGAGTCAGGTGTGTTGTACCAGAGAAATCCTCTAAATCATGCAAAACAATGTGCCTTGAAGACTTGGACAACTTTGTCATTTTGTATACAAACAGTGCAGCCAAAACAAAATGTCGTTGCAAACAGCTTACAACAAAACAAAAAAAAAAAAAAAAAACAGTGAGTCCACAGAAAAGACCTGGATCTACTTTTGCATTTACTGCTGTTGTACGGCACCACTACATGTGTGTTAAAAGTTTATTCAACAAAAAAAGGTAAACGTGTTGAATCAGCTGTAGGAATTGCAAATACGTTGATCTAAAGGACATTTTAATCTGTCAGGATACTTTAAAGGCTTTGGTTTTCACTTAACCAATCCCTAGATATTTCAACATCTGGATGAAAATCCAGCTAGAGGTTCCCAGAGTAGTTTCCTATTGTTCTATCTCAGCCAGAGCTTTTTAGTTCAACTGCGGCTCCAATGAAACGCCTTGTGCTCTCTCTTCCTGATGATGAAGCAGGTGATGCTAAAACCTCCATCTCATTACTTGCAGAGTAAATATAAGTGATAAGCTGCAAGTTCAAATCAGTTAACTCTTTTGGCAGCATTCAGGTTTTACTGCACAGCTCAGCCAGTGTTCTACTGCTTTGTGTAGTTTTTGCACACACAGACCCACCAGGCTCTGCCCCCTCAGTTTGCATCCGTAGATGGTCTGAAATGGGCTTTACACCCTGTGGTCCTGTTTGGGTAGTGAACAAGGAAAGTTGACGGTCCCGGGCTGCCAACTCTTCCTCTGCATAGCACGTAGTTGCATTGTCACATGTTATACTTTTTAGGCTTGTTTTTTTTCAGGTGATGGTAGAGCAGATAAAGTGGTTCATTTAGTTCACACTTCCCTGTCTCTTTTAGATTAAGCTTTTCCAGTGGTCAGAGTAACGTTTAGTTTGTAATCTGACTGATCAAATTGATAATGAAGCCACAGGTTCATAGGGTTGCATTTTCTGCAAAATGTGTAGATATGAAATCAGAGCATAATGCCACAATATGATCCGACTCTCCAACCCCAATGTGTGGAAACATCAGTTTAGATTTTTCCGAATTCATTTTATTGAGACAGCGATGTTACAGAAATGTTTTGCAAGGTTTGAAAAATCAGAATCACAGGGCACAGAAACATACACAGTAGCATTAAAAAAGTTGGATTATGCACTAAAAGTTAAAGTACACGTAAGTGTAAACACTAACCAGATGGCATACTAAATGTGTTTTATTGTTAATAAAATGTTTGAAAATGCAGTGATTCAAACATGCAATCAGAGCAAATGCCCAAAGGCTTTAAGACTGCGAAGGAATAACTTTTTATTTAAAGACTCGGGATAGCAATAATAAAATGCTATCGTAGAAATTTGTACTTCTTATGGCCTCAGACTTTTCTGCACTCATTTAACATTTCTTTATCTTTACCCATGGTTACCATGCATATCCTCAGCATTGTTTGAAATGCCTGTGGTTTCCTATTTCAGGAGCTCATGGCCATTAAGGCCAGAGTGCAGGAGCTAGAAATGGAAGAAGAGACAGAAAAACTGAAGGAGGAGGAGGAGAGATGTGACGCAGAAGAGATGCAGCTCCTGACCAGCAGTCCTCGGCCTGGTAGGAAAGACTCGTGTGTCTGAAATTGTACAGCTTTTTGTTGTGCCAGATTGGTGTGCAACTAAATCGACATTGTGCTCTCAGGAGGTCTCTGTGTGGTAACTTTTTCTCTTTAGACTAGGTGTGTAGCTTTGCAGCCTCCAGCCGGCTGAGGTAACCACATATTGGCTCATCTGGCTAACACCTGGGACACCTCACCGTTGTCACAACGGTGTTCACATGTGCCCCATCGCTGCCCAATGAGACGCAGCAGTGAGCTCCGAAGAGCCAGAAGTGTCTGTCTTGCTGCCTGTGGCTATTTTCTACCTCTGTGCTTCTCCGCAACTCTCCCTTTTTTTGCCTTCCTAAAAGAACTGAACTGTTTGTTGTTTTTTCTGATGTTTTGAGCAACTTTTTAAATGGGTTATTTGCTAAAATTTAAGGTTCACCGTGAGACATGTTGCATGTGGAAAACTTGTTTTTCTCTTCTTTTTTTTTTTTTTTTTTTTTTTTTTAACCACAGGACCGTTTTACTGTATGACCCCTGAGGAGAGGATAGATGCAGACAACAGATCTATTTATGTTGGAAATGTAAGGCTTACATATTTTATACACTCATGGTATTTTTTCAGCTTTTGATGTCTGATCTGACCAACTCTTTACATTTTAGGTAGATTATGGAGCCACTGCAGATGAGCTGGAGATCCATTTCAATGGCTGTGGTCCCGTAAACAGAGTTACCATCCTGTGTGACCGGTTTTCCGGGCATCCCAAAGGGTGCAACAATTTACTTTTTGTCTACTAGCTTTTTTTTTGTACTCTCTGTGGAAACACCTACGCTTAGTCTGTGTGTAACCAACGTTTCTTTCTTGTCCCTCACAGCTTTGCTTATATCGAGTTCTCAGATCGAGATTCTGTGCAGAGTGCCATTGGTTTGCATGAGACAGTGTTCAGAGGACGAGTTCTTAAGGTAACTATCAACCTTACTGTTATTTATGTGTAAGGTCATTGGATTTCTAATGTTTCCCTCAAACCTCTGTAGGATTGTTTGCTATGCAAAACTAAAACCAGGCTTAAGCAGCCTCTCGGCTCCAGAACTGAAAGATCTAATTCTTGCTAATTTCAATTTGATCAGCTTTACTAGCATGAATGAAGGTTTAAGTATTCCAAAAGCTATTGAAATCTTTGTAAATACAATGAGGAAAAATATGAACATGCAAACAATGTGAGAATTATTCAAACATTTATCTATACACATATCCACATGTATAAAAAAAACACATAAATGTGTATAATCATGTCTATACTCATATGTATATACACATGTATATACATAAAGATGCTGCATCTGCTTTAAATATTTTAAGTTTATCCCTAACGTTATGGCTTCTGGTGTTAAAAGAAGCAAGAAGTTTTAGTACCGGCATCTAATAACTATTACCACTTTTATAAAACTAAAGCAGAGTTTGGAAAATGTAGATAAAACTGTTTTTAAAGCACGTTAAGTCACAAAGCCAATGGCATGGATTCTGCTCAAATTTAATCCATAGCAATGGAATCTGATTCTATGTTTGCTGGTGGCATGAACTCAGAACAGCTTCATTAAATGTTTGCAATGTTTATGCATGGCCCGAATAAAATAAAATGTGGTCCCATTTTTGGATTCATCTAGTTTAAGCTTCCTCCATAGCTGGGATCTGCATCGCAGCATTTTTACCCAATGTATTCCCTGTCTGTCTGGATACATGTATTGTGTTCCAGGCTACCTTTTTTGGTCCGTTTTAAACTTGCACCTACTTTATAATCTGAAAGGAAGCATAAGAAGGCTCCTTCTATGTCCACCAAACTCTGATACACAACTATTGTCCAGTCAGGATCTAGAAGCCTCTTGTTCTTTTTCCAACTTATTTTCTATGGAGTTTTATGTTTGACAGTTGTGTAAAATGTATTTACAATACTTGAATTTAGTAACTGAATTCCAAAAGTTGAATGATTACATCTCCACAACTACATTTAGTTTAGTTAAAGCAATTGAGCTGTGTGCAGTTAAAGGGTAATATTTTGCAACATAATCTCGGTGATGAATAGGAGCATGGTGAGGGGGACTCAAACAGAAGGGTAAAAAAACTTTAAAAGAATAGCAGATGTTTTGTTTTCAGGTGTTGCCCAAGAGAACCAACATGCCTGGTATCAGCACCACGGACAGGGGAGGACACAGAGGAGGTCACACCAGAGGAAGAGGACGTGGCTACCGTCCCCCCAGGTACCAGAACAGTTCTCGAGGCAGATTCCGGTATCAATCTTCAAGACCACAGCATCAGCCCCCCCACCCTTATTACGGAGGACCATCGGCGGGAAAGAGACAGTGGGGCCACATGGACTACCATGAACAAACTCCAAAACGTTACCCCTGTCTCCTCCTCATCACGCCTCCTTCAGAGGATCTTGGGGCCGGGTCAAGTGGACAGCATTACCCTCAGCAACGTTAAGCACTTCTAAAAGAGTTTGTTGACTGGGCAGGAGTGACTTGGTTTTGTTTTTTTTTTAAACTGTAAATGCTTTCCAGCATAATTCAAGTATTGTGGTGTCTAGCATTGGCCTGTGTGTCAACTATTCATCCAGGTGAGAAAAGCTGACTGGGGTTGATCTGTCATAAGTTTGTTGCTGTAAATGCATGTGACGGTTCTCAAGTTGCATCTGTTTTTAAAAACTGTGGTTTTGTTTTGTAATGTGTAACCTCTCTGTATGTAACCGACAAGTTCTTTGCTACTTAAATAAATAAAAATAATTCAACACTCAGTATAGTAATGTATACATTTAAACTCATGTGAAACAGCAGTTTAATTACCAGTTTAATTTTTATTTTTTTTTAAGAATAAAGACATGTAGACAGGGAAAAGGGTCATATGTACAGAGGATGCTCAAAGGTTAACTGGATGAGATGTCAGCCTGTTTGTACCATCATTCCAGAGACTATTCCATTGAAGGCCCTGAATGAGGGGAGAAAAAAGTAAAAAAAAAAATGCATTTCAAACCTTTTTCTCTGAAGCACATGTAAATGCAAAACAAACCTACTTTGATTGAATGGGATCCCCAGGATTATAGAATGGGTTGCACATCACATCGGTAAAGGAGTTGTGAAGTTTTCTAAACATCTGAAATGCATGAAAGTAAAAAACATTGGCTCTGAATTAGAGAAATGTAAATACAAGATCGATTTAAAAACCATTTTTAATATAAACGCATCAGGGCTGTTTCAGAAAGCAGGATAAATGAGAACTATTAAGTTCTAGGTCCTAGATTCTGTTTCAGATGGTGGTTATCTTGAATAGATTTTGCCACAAGTTGCTCTGAATGACTGGTCAGTAGGGTTGAAGTTATTTTGAGTGTGTTGCATATTAAAGTGGAGATCAAACAAGAAAAACATCAGAAATGGTGTGCCCTTTACTGCAGGATATAAGCGAGAAAATGCTTATGCTGCATTTTATTACGGAGCTATAGATTCTTAAGCGTCACAGTTTTTGTCAGATTAGATTTTTTTTTTTAAATGTCAGCCAGACATCGTTTATGACAATAACAAGGTCTTTGTGCTGCATGTTTTTTAATGCTGATGGCAAACTGTTTGAGATTTAATGTAAAACTTAACATACAACTCAAATGGCCATTCATCCCAATTTCTACAGGGTCATCCTTCTCCTTAGTTGGAAGAGTTTTCCTTCCTGACATGGGGTTGAATCACTCATGAAGTCTTATTTTCTCTTCAGCCACTGGATAGCTTAGGTTTAGTTCAGTTATATTTTATAACTGAGCTTTGCAGACAGAAAACATCAGAAAACTTGAAATTTAGCATTCAATTTACTTTACACCCCTAACACAGAAACAAATAGAGCTTTGTAATGTTTCCTCTGTAAAATTCACAAGATAAAAAAAACACACAGACCTGCTGGTTTGGATCAAATTTTGAGATTTTAAGCGATATCCTCTTCTATAGTTCTGGGTTTCCAGACATAACTGGAAGCCTATGTAACATTTACATTCACTGCTTCGTCACTAAATAAAGGATAGGTTTTATTTGTTGGTATAATTTTTTGATATAATTTCCTAATAGGTTATTAAACAAAGTTGAAATTCTTACATATTAATCATATTTTTAAATGAGGCTAATAAAGGCTGCTTTATTCAGCACATAAAAAGGTTAAACAATAGCTGACAGACCTCATTTATTGACATTTTTATATTTAATCTTAATTTACCGCTAAACCCTGCTGGGTTACACCTCAAAGCATATTTCCCACATGTACACATTATTTTCTGTGTTAAATAATTGTAATTTTGAGGATTTCATTATCTATCTAATCCCACTCATATTTTAATTGGTCTCTGCTGTATTAAATCAGATTTTGCAGAAGTAACATTACTCCCTTTTTGATAAGTATTCACCACATGTCATCATTAAAAATAGTATTAAGTTGTATTGGCAAGAAATGTGCACTTTGAGGCTTCTTCTGTCCTTAGTTGCCATGATGGATAGTATTTCTTCGCGTTCCAATGGTGAGCGCTTCCTAATATGTTTGTGCTTACCCTGAACTCTGGGGCTGACAGAGTCAATACCTGTGCTGAAACTGAAAATCCTGAAAAATCACAGCTGACTAACTAAATGGACTCAGGATAACTGCTCTCTACTCAAAAGGTTAATCCCACTTTCTAAAACAGGGTCCAGAAAATAAGAAAATACTAGTTGCTTGATAATCTAAAGCTCTGAAAAGATTTGTGACAATCACCTCATAGGTATTTTGCAGAATTGTGTAATTGTGAATAAAGTTGAATAGTGATTTTAATGTAAAACACATAATATCAGAATGACAAATGTCATGGGTTCAAATAAATGGAAAAAAAACACAAAAAAGGATGAACGTTTTTTATATGTTCTATAACTAAATAAAAGTAAAAAAAACTATGTACTTACACTTCGTATTTCATTGTCTCGTAATGATGTATTGGAGGAGTCCACAACAATCACAAATTTAACCTTGGAGTTGGTTACATAGCCATATCTATTTCCTACAGTTAAGGACACAAAAAGGGAACCCAAACACAACATTTTGAGTGAACTTAACGTTTTCTACTCAAAATATAACCAATCATGGTATTTTTATTATTTTTTTATCTAATATTTTGTTGTTGTTTTGTAGTAGCTGAGGTCTAAAAGTAAAAGATACACTTTATAGTCTTCAGTTGGATAGAGCAGTCCCAGGTAGAGCTCTCTCTGGTCGCCTATGGATTTCCCCACAGCTGAGACCTTCTCCTCCACCACATCCAGAGAGGTGTGAACCGTGTAGTGGAATTTCAGCTCATTTTGAGATGGTACACTGCGTATGTATAGCGGGTAGTTCTGGGGGGAATTGTCAGGAGAAAATAACAAAACTGTTAAAATCAAGAATTTTCTTAAATAAATCTTTAAAATGTCCAAAAAAGAAAGTCGGAAATGGAAACGGTAGGATAGGACAGACCGATGCTAACATTAGCTTTACGTTATTAGTTAATATTGGTCATAGACAGGAAGCTGACAATTTGCTAGAAGCGCTTAATGGCTTTGCGAAAACTCCGTAACACTGTGAAACATGTTGCTACAAATGAAATTAACGAGAAATCGGTACCTCTTTAGCGATCACTGCTATGCAAACCGCCATGTTTTTGTTCCTCCCTGCAGCTGACAGCTGCTGTCACGTGACGAGTTGCATTCAATTGCTGTAGAAAAATACGTGTGCTTTATCAAAAATCCGAAAGTCAGATTTAATTTAACAGCGTGTTAAATCGCAATATCCGTAGTATTCTTTTTTTTTAAAAAAGTATATTCAATTGTGTATGCATTACCTCCGTCTTTTTTTTCTGGGTGGTGTAAACGTAACTGTGATTATAAGAGATTATTTAAAAAAAATGCAGAATAGAACAAAGCTTATACATATCTAATATTTTATAATCACTAACTGTCTGTAAATTGAACTAAAATAGTATACAATTAAATGTATGGAAAATGAATAGTAAACTTAAGTATCCGCTCGTTTCATTCCAGGCGTATATGCTGTGCCGTCAGATGGACGTGAATCCAACAAACCTCTTCCGTGATGCTAGTGCTCATATGACCAATGCACAGCAATGAGAGCAGTCTGTGCCTCAACTTTACTTCTTCTTAGTGTAACGATATGTTGTTCATTGACAGAAAAGCTTTTAAATGGTTCATCTCCAAACATTATCATCATGCTCATGGATGACGTAAGTAATTTCTTAGGCTGATTATACAAACCAGCGGTTCGGTTTATGTTGGTATATTTAGTTCCTCCTTTCTTATTAACTCTGTGTTCACGTGTTGTTTTTGGTTGTTTTTTTGGCACATATTCCCTTTCAAACACGTGACAGGCCTTCTGTACTGTTTTTTTAGATGGGTTGGGGGGATTTGGGGGTGCTCGGTCAGCCATCTAAAGAGACCCCCAACCTGGATGCCATGGCAGCTCAGGGGATGCTCTTAACAAACTTTTACACCGCCAACCCACTTTGTTCCCCATGTGAGTCAGCAGAAACATTTCTGCAGAAACTAAAAGTCATGAAAGCTTGTGTTTCAGATGACAACATTTGATGTCTTTTAACTCTTATACCTTTAGCCGTTTAACTGTTAAAGACAAATTCGCTCATAATTTTTGGGTAAATATTTTACTGTGAAACGAATTTTACTTTATTTGTAGATAAAGTGAAATTAAACTTTTGATCAAAACCCCATTTGTTTAAATCCACAATTTCAAGTTAACACTATCATTGAATATGACATAGTTATCCACACACACACACACATATATATATATTTATAAGAAGGTACATGTTACACAAAAACACTACATCTGACGGTTAGCATGTGACAGATCTGAAAACTAAACAAACCTGTTCTTTTGTCATTTGTTTTATGTGAAGATTTGTTTTCTTGTGTTTGAATAATGGCCCTTTACTTAGAATAACCCTGAATTCTTCAGAAATAATCAATAATTAATGGTGCCAGAAGGCACATAAAAATAAAGACATTGGATTTTTGAATTTTCAGAAAGCCTTAAATGAGACATGTATGAAATTTGTTTTGTTCACAGCAAGAGCTGCTCTTCTCACCGGGAGGCTGCCTGTCAGGAATGGGTTCTACACCACTAATGCTCATGCTAGGAATGGTAAACTCTCATCATGCTTTAAATATGTTTCTTAAAGGTTCCCTTTCTATATGTTGTGTACAGTCCAGTCTTTTAAAATGTTTTCATGCTGAACGCTGTTACTGGTTTCTTCCGTTGCTTTTCTCTCTCACTTAAAAGTTTCAGATCACCAACAAAAGTTAATATCAGACATACATAAACTTGGTGAATAAAAAATGAGTTTTCTAATTCTTATTTTGTTTACGGGAAAAATATATTCAAACCAACCAAGGTGTGTGTGCTTGCTCTCCTTTTAACTAAGTATACCTTTTGTGTGGTGGTTTGTTTTTAAACAGTTTTTACCTTGTAAAACACTTTGTGTTGTTTTATGCAGGAAAAACGCTTTATAAATGAAGTTTGATTTGAAAATACTCCTATAGGAAAATAAAATCACTCCTTTTCCACTTTCAGTATCACAAACTGCCTTTAATTAACTACTTTCTATTGGTCTGGTTTTCCTCACCACTCTTGGACCCGGTTAGTTTCTGACCAATAGAATAAAAAATAGATCTAGAGAATAAAACCTGTATGACAACATTATGTAAGTAATCAGTCTGAAAAAGGTTAGAATCCACTGTATGTGTGACGATTTATGGCTCCAGTGAACTATAGCGAGAGCCTTTATCCACAAGTGAAGAAAACATGAAACTCCACGAATCATTAAGGTCAAAAGGTGCAACAACTAAAGCACTGCAAGTCTCACTTAATTCAGTTAAGTCGAATATTCTTGAGTCTCCATAATGTGTTTATGACTCAGCTTGTATTAAATGCTATATGTGTGGGTATGTTTGAAGCTGACGCTCACTTGACCAAAAATGAAATAAGAAGAAAAGCCCCTTTCCCCGCAGTCCAAAACATTGATGTAATGGTTGCATGGAAAAGATAAACATTGAACTTCTTGGATGGTGTGTCTTAACCTGGCAAGCCATATTGATTATGTGTATTTACTCAGGTTTAGTTCTACACGTTAATAATCTGGGATTTCTCTGATCCAGTCTGTTTAGGAAAGGAAGAAACACAGAAGAGCAGAACGTTCCAAGCTGATTCTGCCCACTTACCAAGGTTTAGCTTTAGCGAATCACAGTAATAAATGAAATAGCAGCAGAGGCCAGAAGAAACCAACCTCCAAAACTTACAATTTACACTCTTGCTGTTGCTCTTTCAAAGATGAAAAAAACAGATGTGATGGAAGCAGCTGTGCGCATGTCCTCCGATGCTGCCATGTTTGTTTTAGCTCGGCTGCTCTTGATTTTTTTTTCACAGCCACAAGTCCTATCTTAAACCCGAATCCTGCACCGTGATTGGCCGACCCATTTTGGATCGATCTCGAACTGTTGAGGTTGTACAAGATTAATTCTCATGTGCTTATATATGCATCAATACCACAAAAATTTTGCTTGTCAGAGTAGGCATGCCTCCCATCCGGTATAGAGATCTAAACAAGGATTAAGAAAACCACCATCATACCAATAGTCAAACATCATAGTGGCAGTGGGATGGTTTGGGGTTCCCTTGCAGCTTTTATAAAAGACAATTTGCTGTATTTGATGGAAACACAAGCTCTGCTTTCTGCCAGAATTTCCTCACTGCAACACTGACCATCAGTTGGGGACCTTGAGCACATGCATACTTGGGTTATGCAGTAGCAGAAACAAATTAAAGCTTTCCAATTCGCCTCTGACTGGTTAAAAAAAGCAATAAAAAATTACATTTTGAAGTGGACTAGTCAAAGCACTGACCTAAAGCCAGTTGAAGGAGCTGCAGCCTTAACGACTCAAAACCCTTCAATAAGGCTGAATAACCAAAGCCTACAAAGAATGGTTGGACAGTTTATTTTGGTTATCTTTGTCTCACACTGTTACATATGACTGGATAGCAAAGGAAACAAAACTGTAAAGTGTGAATACATTTTGTAAGGCATTATATCTTTGCATTAAATAAATTGCTTAAATATGTCCTATAGAATTTACTGTTAATAAATTAATTTCTTTTTGTTTTGTTTCTGTAGCTTACACACCACAGGAGATAGTGGGAGGAATCTCCAAAGATGAGATTTTGTTGCCTGAAATGCTGAAGAAAAAAGGTTATGTCAGCAAGATAGTTGGCAAGTGGTGAGCTGTGTTTTTTTCTTTATTTTTTTCCTAAGTCTTTAAACCTTTAAGGAGTGTTCAACACATTAATGGGAAAAGTTCAGTGGCTCTAAACATTTAAAGACATTCCAGGGAAAAATATGCAAAATCTGAACAAGTTATTAGATTATCAAGATTATTACTTTCTATGTATTCTCTAAACACTGCAACTGTCTTTTTTTGGTCACATGAGGTTGAGCTTTTTCAACATTAGACAACTTTTTCCTATTGTAGTGAAACTAAGAAAAATGTGGAAAAGCCCTTGAATGCTAAGTATGGCAGAGGATGCGTGGTTCTGTTTCCTTTCCCAATATCATCATAGTATTTAGTGGTGAATACCCACCAGGGGATTTAAAATACTAAACAATTCTAAAATACAACATTTTTTTGGTCTCTGCTGGACACTATGAACAGGTTTCCATGAATAAGAAAAAAAACTGAATGAAGATCTGGAGAGACTGTGCACAAGTTTAGAATAAAAATGAGCTGCGTCTTATGGTGATGGTCGTTACACAAGGTATTAATTACCAAAGCATGCATTCTCAAATAAAAAAGATAAAAAAACAAACAAACAAAAAAAAAAACTTTCTTTAATTAGAAAGCATGCTACAGCTGCAAAAGTGGAATTTATCTGAAGGCTTTCAAAAACACGCACCAGGGTTGCCAGTAAATGTGCAGGGGACTGTATGTGCAGTCTAAATGTTTCAAACATCAATTTTATTTATTTTTCCCATTTAAATAAACTTTATTTAAATGGCATTTTAAATAGAAAATGTTATTATTTATTGCTTTTTCCTGACAGTATTGGGCAGCATAGAGCACAAACAAAACACCCACCAGCTGATGTACCAGCAGTGCTTGATATTGTCTTTGTTCAATTATCCAATCGGATCTCTTCAAAAGTACCAACTACTATATCTAAACATTTTAAAATAATAGGAAACTCATTGTTTACTTTGTAATGTAACTTATTTTCTTTTTGCATTATAGACGATCTTAACTATTTAAGACATATTTTTGATCGATTTATTATTTATTTCAATTTATTATTACTCTAGAAAAAGCTTATGCATCATACAATGACATTATCCTATCAAAGTAAAGCAGGCCTGCATTGGCTTTAAATTCAGAAATGAATGAAAGAATTAGCATTTGAAACCCTCTGCTGTGCATCAACAAACAGTTGCTGGGTGGTTGTGGATAAAACCAAATACAGAATGTCAGTGAAATCCTCTTTGACTCAGACAGAACAACTCTGTAAAAAAATATAGAATAAAACACTGAATTTTCACAAGGTTGACAAAATCTTTTTTTTGTCCATGTGAATTTACGCAGCTCCAACCCACCCACCCCAAACTGATGTTTGATTATTCAATTCAATTCCGTTTATTTATATATCGCCAATTTACAACACACGTCATCTCAAGGAACTTTACAAAGACAATTCAATCAAATCATGCAGTCAGATTAGTTAAAAGTTTTCTATCTAAGGAAAACCAGCTGATTGCATTGAACCACTTATTCAGCAGCAATCCTTCACAAATATTTATGTTGCAATGATACAAACTGAAACAGCCCTACATCTGTTTGGTTGGATAAAAAGACATTGTAGCTTAAAACTCAAACAGCTGCTTAGTTTATTGGATATATTATACAGACTGGTTAAATGTCTGCAGTCTGTTCAGTTAATCTAACATTAGACAACTTTAATGCCATTAACTGATTATAGACCCTCTTTGTTATTGCAGGCATCTGGGCCACAGACCGCAGTACCTTCCTCTACAGCACGGTTTCGATGAATGGTTCGGCTCCCCAAACTGCCATTTTGGCCCCTACAACAGCAGCGTCCGACCCAACATCCCCGTCTATAACAACTCTGAGATGATTGGAAGGTGGGCTCACAGCACTGATGCAGAGACAAAAATTCGATAAGTCTGTTTTCCCCACCTGACTCGGTTGTACAGTTTGTTTGTCTGCTCCTCTGGATGAGCTCAGTGACTCCCCCTCCGTCTACACGTCCTCCTCTGTACCAGCTGGGCCTGTGTATTCCATTTTCCGCCCATTTGTTTTCCTCAGAACAGCCATATGTGTATTCAGGGTCATTGGAGCCGGCAGCCGGGCGTGTTTTTCGCTTAGCCGTGGGTTTAATCAGCGCTGCATACCTGGGCCCTGGACAAAAAAAAAACTACACACACATAAAGAGGCGTGCATGTTCAGAGACACACACACACGCCCTCAAGAGACGGCAGGTTGCACCGCCTCTGTGCGAGGACACCTGGAGGAAGTGAAGCATAAGAGAGAGATTTCTGTCTTTGCTTCTACGCTTCAGTAGCGCCTCATAACAGTTCCCGCTGCTCTGCTTTGCTGAGACTTTGCACATATGTCTTTCCCTGAAATATTCCTACAAGCCCCATCAACAAGTGGAAAATTAACTTTTCTTGTCCTAATGATATTATCCGCACTGGTTTAAATCATTTTAGAAGGAGGTGAGAAATACATCTGGTCTTGTGCACAATGCAGAGAAAAAAAAATCAGGCTTTGATACCGAACAAACAGCCGAGGCCAGACTTAGTTTAGTTAGGATGATGGCGAACTGCAGGTGAAGGGGTCAAATAGAAATAATGTGAGCATTTTATTCCACAGGTACTTTGAAGACTTTAAGATTGACCTACGAACCGGAGAGTCAAACCTTACTCAGATGTATTTGATGGTGAGTGACTGCAGCATTTCTAGCTCAGATCATCTGAGTCCTTTTTGTTTTTTTTAAGGGAGAAAAAAAAAATCCTGGTTTTCATCTATTCCATGAAAATAAAACAGCTCGACAGAGAGCCGTTTCTGAGTGAGACATGAAAGCGCAGAAATAAATTGTCTGTAACAAATTAGAAAATGCAGTTTTTATTGTTGCTGTGCTTTCACCAGTGGAGGTGGATTATTGACTTCTTCACACTCGTGCAATGAATCTACATCGGCCTCTCCTATTATGTTCCTGTAACAGGATCAAAAGCATCACGCTGAGGCACAGTGCATGCTTGAAAGGTGTAATTTATCTTCACGTTAGGAGGATGCCTCTGCTTCTTAAAGCTCATATTAGAATGTCTCAGGGAGCTGGAGTGGTGTCAGATGTATTGTGTGTTTGCACTATGACACCAAAAAGGAACTTCTGGATTCTTAACTTTTATTTACTTAACTTTTTCTGCAGTATACAGCGATATAAACTGCTTAGGTGGACATTTGCTATCCAACAGTGGTTTTGACAGATACAGAGTAAAAATCTAAGAAAAAATGTTTAGTTTTGAATATCAGAAAAATCTTTTAACAGACTTTTGAATAGATTCCACATTAACGACGTTAAAGAGCAACTTTCAGGTTGAATTTTCTGCAATAAGCAGTTTCTATTCTTCTCACATCACCAAAATAATCTAAAGTTATTTAAATTTAAGCTAATTTTGTTGTATGTTTAATTTTGTTTTTACAAATGCACCACAAGAAGGTATCTCAGAAGGCTTTGGTCTAATTTCGTTTCACTTTTTTTATTGAAACCATCTAAATTAAATAGGCTTTTTGTATAAAATAAACCAATTTTATTATTTTAGGAACATATCAAATAGAATATACGTCTGACAAACAATTTTTTTATTTTATTGTTTAGCTGAAAAAATAAAACACTACCTAAAAACAATACTAAGAAAACATTAGGAAATGAAGTAAAACTTTGCAACATCATCTTTAGGTCTTTGTTTGTCTGGTAACAGTAAATCTGCAACCTCTGCAGGAGGGAATAGAATTCATACGGCGTCAGAATCAAGCCAAGCAGCCCTTCTTCCTGTACTGGGCACCTGATGCCACCCACGCTCCGGTCTACGCCTCCAAAAGCTTCCTAGGGAAGAGCCAGCGAGGCCGGTTAGTAGATCTGCACAATATAACAGAATCACAGTCAGAGAATCAGTATCATCTCAATTACTTCCTTTCCTGATATCCTGATGGATGGAGCACTGGGAGGTTTAACTTCCTCTTTACTGACTATTTAATTAATATTCAGCCGTACCGAAGTTCCATCAGGTAATTGAATGCATGTGTCCAAAATCTGTGTTTGTCTTTGCGTCTCAGTTATGGAGACGCGGTCATGGAGTTGGACTACAGCGTTGGTCAGATCCTGTCGCTGCTCTATGGTCTGGGCATCGAAAAAAACACCTTTGTCTTCTTTACGTCAGACAACGGGGCGGCTCTGATCTCGAGCCCTCATGAAGGTATTCCATACTTTTTCACTCCTAAATAGTAAATGATGCTTTTTTTTTTTTAAAAAAAAAAGATTTTTATCCATCATGAGATGTATGGATTTGTTTGGTTTTATGGCTCTGATTCCTCAGGTGGCAGCAACGGGCCGTTCCTCTGTGGGAAGGAAACAACGTTTGAGGGGGGTATGAGGGAGCCCGCCATCGCCTGGTGGCCGGGACAAATCAAGGAAGGCACAGTAAGCCTACCTTCATCCTCCTGCCAAATTACAGCTAACTGCCATGAAATCTGGAGTGTTAGACGAGAGCTTGATAGGGATGTTTTCTCCATAGAGCTGCAGGCAGTTCTGATAACTGTGAGGCAGGTAGTGAGAGAATGACTCATGACTTCCTTTTTAAATAACTCATGTTTTGTGTGGTTATGATTTATTTTTGTGTTATATAGGAATTTACATGAGCGTACTTTGATCCATCAGCTCTGTTCATTTTGAGTTGGCACTACTTTTATCAAAACTTCAATTTCATCCACAAAGCTTTTTTTTTTTTATTAACTGTTGCCTCAAATATTTCTAGCTGAAATAAATGCCCCCACTCTCTCTTCTTTTTTTTCCCCTCCCATTCCTCAATATAACTCCCCCCACCCCACCCGCAGTGTGATCCCCTAAGCCTGTGCGTTCTGCAAATGACTTTTAATTGTATTAGGGGCAGCTGTGACACGGGGCTGTGACGCAGAGGGATTTTGCGGAGGAGCGAGCGGAGGCTGCAGTCTGCAGTAAGCCTTGCCCCTGGCTCATCTCACAGGGTTGTGCTGGGCCCTGATAGCGCAGCGGAGTAGCGAGAGAGAGGAGGATTGGGAGCGTCTTAAGCGGCTAATCTGTTTGTGTGTTTGCTGAGGTTGGATTGAGCCGTAATGAGGACTTCAGTATCTGAATATGCCAGGCGTTCAGGATAAAGAAACAGAGGGGGTGGGGGAGGGGGTTTAGGAAAGGAAGCAAGGGGAGAAGTAAAATAGGTAGCTGCTGATGAAAAGAGAGCAATGGTGAATATGCGGCTTATTGCAATACTTTCCTGCCCCTGTGACGTTTTTTTTTTTTTTATAATTGATAAGCTTTTTGCCTAATAGATAACTTTATAAATCCTTCTATTTGTGCAGAAACAAACATATGTGTGCTTCTATATGGGGTTTAAAGAGTTGTGTTGAAGCTTCGCTTAGCTGTGATGACAAACATGTTTTGTTGGGGCTCCTAAACTCTACAGATTTGGATTTATCGTTGTTTCATTTGTGTTGCCTGGGAGGGCGGACAAACAAGACACAAGGCTGGCCTCATTCTTCTTCTGTAGTCTATTGAAATCTCTGCAGATCTTTGCTTTATGGAGGCCTTAACAGCTGAAATGAAGGAGGCATGTAAGAAAGCCTTTAAGAAAAGGGGATTTTCAACAGGTTTCTTGTTGTTTCAGGAACACAGATTTCAGCTTCCATTTCCAAGAATGGAAGTCAAGAGAGATAAAAAAAACAAAACAAAACGTCGGTTTATGTGCAGGAACTTTTCTGGGGGTGTATTGGAATGAAGGAGAGCGGTCGGTGTCCAAACAGATGCAGATTCGGCATCATTTTCCTGGTCTCTGAGGAGGAGGATGATGATCAGTGGGGGTGGCTGTATGAAGAGAGATGGGGAAGTGGGTGGGCTGTTAGGCGCTGCAACATCAGGAAGCATCCCAATCCCTTTTGTTGGTTTATCAGCAGCAGACACGCATCCATACGATGGTGGAGATGGGGATGAAGGCGCCTTGTCCTTCGGATAAATGGCGTCACTGCAGAGACATAAAGGACGTCATGAACACATGTGGGTTTAGAAAGTGATGATTCAAACAAAACAGGGTGAGGAGAAAGGAGTGATGAAGAAAAAAAATGTCACGACAGACTCAGACACGGCTTCTGAGTTTTAAACTTCATATTTTTCTCGTGCAAGTTATTACCCAACCTTTTTCCAGTGGTGTTTCTCCTTTTCGTTTTTTCCCCACATTTATCCTGTTTTCTTTACTGCTAGATGTTTCTAGAAGGAGCTGAACAAAAGAAAAATGAAGCAAGGAGCTGAATCTGTTGGTGTTTCAGAGAGAGGGTCTGGATGTGCAGATAGATCATGAAACTCACTGCAAAACCTTTTCTGTGGCTACTTCTGTAGCTCCAGAAGAAAAGAGGAATTCATTTCAGTGCTAAGGAGCACACAGGCGCGCGGGTGAATGCGTGTGCGTCTGCATGCATGCCGGGCGCCGATAGGAGCGCGGCGGCACATGACGCTGCAGCTGCACGGGCCTGATAGCGCTATCTGATTGTGAGCGTGCCGTCTCCCTCTAAGGCTCGCTCAGGAGAGAATGGAACGGAAGATCAAGGATGACAGCGAAAAAATGGCATTTTATCTGAAAATAGTTCAAAGTTTATAAATAAAATAAAGCTTTTCTCAGCGACTGGGAGAAGGAGATAAAACAGCAGCTTCAACAGCCTGCTCACCCAGGCCGTGTCCCATCCCATGCTTCCTCTCCTCTTTTCCATTTTTTTTTCTCCTTTTTTTTTCTTCCTTCGTTTCCAAAAAAAAACTCATTTATGGGAGGAAAGGCATTTTAAAGTTTTGATAGTAAACCAGCATGAAGAGATCAGAAAGGAAACTAGAAAAATGTGTTTCTTCTTTGCGAGCATCCTATCATTGCTGTGTAGTAATAAAATGTTTCCACAATTTCTTTTTGATTCCAGAGAGTCGAGTCAACAAGTGTCAAATTTTGAAATTCATTGCACGAAATGAACAGAAGAACACAATAATGTGCATAATGCTGTCTGTGATCATTCTCATATAAAATATTTTAAAAGAAACTGTGATTCGTTGTCTTTTAGTGAACCATTCTGATATTGACCACACATTGAAATCAGACAGTTTGTCCCCTAATTTGACCAGAAAATCAAATCCCCCCCCCCCCAAAAAACAAATTAATTGAATCCATTAAATCTAAGATCTCTCACTTAGTTTTTAATGCATCTACATATGCTTTGTTTTTTTTTTTGTTTTTTTTACAATAATCAATAGATTTTTTTTCATTTCTTCTTCGATATAAAACGACTGCATCTATCAAATAAATAGGAGAATGTTCTTATCTTTTAATGTTCTCAGAGAAAAACAATAAATCAGGTCAGGCCTTCATACCATTTTGATACGTTTTACCCAGAAAACACCGGATCAGTTTATCTATTTTTTAATTTAATTTCCAAAACACTGATTTAATTTCTTCTCCCTTCATCCTGATGCAGGTGAGTCTCCAGCCCGCTAACGTGATGGATCTGTTCACCACCAGTCTGACCCTGGCCGGCGTCAGCCCTCCAGATGACCGAACGCTGGACGGACTAGACCTGACACCAGTTTTATTAAATGGCTCCACCAAACTCGACAGGTGAATAAAAACAAAACGCTTTTCTTTACTTCACCTCTCTGGCTGTTATTCCTGTTACACATCAAACCTCTTCCAATTAGTCCGAAGATCACTTAGAGTGCACTTATGAGCAAAAGATTTCCAAGTTTAAAAACTAGAATTACAAGTTATTTATCAAGTGTCTCAGAGTGGGTTATGACAGCAATTTTAGTTGATGTCGCTTCTAAGTCCATTGAGTTGACCAGTTGCTGATTGGAGCTGTTTATTGATGGCTGTGATGGCCTAGCATTATATCCAGGATTGCACAACCTAAATATTGCTGTAAAATCTAGTAGACTTATTTAAAACACTGGATATATACAAAAAATCTCTCTTAAACGTTTGTATTCTTTTATGAGAAGATTTTTCAAGGCTATTCATGTACATACATTCTCCTTTTTAATCATTTATAAACATTCACTTTCTAATCGGAGCGAACAGACAAGTTTCACCAGTCACATGCAGAACTATTACAAGTAAAAAAAAAAAACCCAAAATGTGCTTAGAGGAATTCAGTTGGACAACATGCAGACATGCTGTAAGTTCACATTAGTACCAACTGGCCACAAGTTATTTATGTCTTTTCCATGCATTTGGTCATCTCATGTCTGCAGTTTATTAATGCACAGCCACAGGGACAATTTCGTGGCCGCGCTTAAGTGACTCATGGTCACCAATTCTTTTTATCCTAACTGATGTTATCAGGTGTTATTTTCTGAGAAACTGTAATGAAAATGCAGTTCCTGATCCACTTCCTGTTGGAGCCTAATAGCTTTTAATTCCAGCATGAAGCTCTGCCACATGTGGTTACTGGTGAGATTACGTCCCTCATTAAGTCCTTAACAAGAATTATAGCCGCTTTGATCGGCTGTGTGTCATCAATGCTGAAACGCCTTCAGTTCCTAAACTTCCATGAACGTCTCTCGCCTCAGTACCACTACCTCAGTCCTCTAGTGGCAACTCCTGAGCATTTAAGACACCCCTGGAGGTCTCTTAGATATTTGGAGGAGTAGTAGTTATTTGTAGACTTTAGAAAGGTGATGCATGGCTTTTATTCTGAAGTGTGAGAGTATGAGTAAATTGATCCTCTGTGCCGTGATGTCTCAAGAAAAATGGTCCTCACAGAAGGTCTAAGGTGGAGAAAATCCACTCATAATTGGTCTAAATTGAATTTAGACCAACACTGTTGGTAAAATGCAAGAGCGAAGCACTTTGCAGCGCTGCGTAGCTTTTATTTTTCCACAGATGCCTGCTCTGTTTGTACAGAATAATAATTACAGTTTTTATTTTAGCTGAACCGTGACATTTTCTGTGAAGGATTTATATAAAAATGTATTTGTGTGAAAAGGGACAGGAGATCCTTCTAAGAGCAAAAGTCTTGTTTTTACACATTTAAAAGAATTATAAGCACTTGAGTCATTAACTAGAGTCATGCACAAAAAAGCTGAAACTTCACAAAATTCAAAAAGTACAGATTAGATCTTTCCTTCTTTAGTTTGATGTGAGTTTCTGTGTAAAGTATGTATGCAACTCTTCCCTTCTCAGCAGACCTATTTTCTTTTACCGTGGGAACGAAATGATGGCTGTGAGGCTCGGTCAATACAAAGCGCACTACTGGACCTGGAGCAACTCGTGGGAGGAGTTCCATAACGTAAGCTGTCCTTTGTCTGTTTCCCTACTTCTTAATTTGCTCCGTCACATTTCGGCTGCTCCTAATCTTTCAGAGACACACCAACACTTTTCCTTGTTGCTCATCTTATCTCAACAATGGCTCATCAATTGACTGCTGTGTACATCAGAGAGGAATGAATATTAATAAGGAACCCCCCACATGTGTCAACTGGCATCGTTCATCAACCAGTTGACTTGTTTGTTTAATCTCAGGTGGTATACCCCCCCCCCACACACACACAATCATTTACATACCACCATTCCCTGCTTGCTCTTCCACCATCGCACACAGTGTGGATCAAACATATCAGGAGAAACGGGAAACCTACCACCCTAGAAGCAGAAGAATATGATGCCTTTGAGTCTCTTTCTCTCCTCTCTGTCCTCTCTGCCCCCCCCCCATCTATGCTTTTCCTGCTATCCAGTTTGTTTTATGCCCCATCGGTCGCTTAAATTGCTCTCTCCTTCAGGGCCGCTGAATCAATAGCAGCCTCCTTTATCAACTCAAGTGAACTGAAGTGGAACTTTACAAATAATGGCGTCTGATTGCCTGTGAGTTGCCAATCGATTTGCTGTGCGTATGAATGCGGGAGGGAGAGAAAGAAAGAAAAAAAAAAAAAAAAAGCATTGTAGAAAACATGCACAGAGACATTTGGCTCCTCATGCAGAGGGGAACGTCTGTTTGTGCGTCAGCAAGCAAGTTTTTTTGTTTTCGGCAAAAAGGTTAAATCTCCACTTTGCTTTGTTGTAATAATGGTTGGATTTTAAACTCTGTGTGTTTGTGTATTGACTAAAAAGAGATCTTTCACAAACATCCATCAGTCCATTTAGACGAGCCTTACATAAAAGCATTCTCACTGGAGATGTTGTTCCTGTGAGGCGACAGCAGTAACCTTGTTTTTAGTATCTGTCTGTCGGTCTGTCTGTCTGTCATATTGGAATTACTAATTTAGAAACAGATTTAGTTTTGTTTTCTTTTGTTTTCTTCTTTTATTTATTATTTATTTTTTTGGAGCTATTGATTTACTGTTTTATCAACGTTCCAACCTTGACCTTTGTCTATGAGATGTGGATCTCGATCGAAGCAACAAATCCTGGATTGGAGCTGCAGAAATTAGTTCATTTATTGCGTTGGCTGTGTTTAAAATGTGTGGACCTTTTAGTCATTTAGTGGGTTGGCCTGAGGAGAGCTGCCGCTCCTCCTCTGCATCCAGTAAGTCGACGTTCCTCCTGGGTTCCTTCCTTGGTATATTTTCCTCCCGTGTCCCCTTTGGAAATAAAAAATGAAATGTAACAAAAAAAAGATCAGTTTGGGTTTCTAAACAAATATTCCTCCCCTTGGTTTTCTGGTCTGTTTTTGATCACTTTAAGATCATTATCATGAAAAGCTACTTGGTCTCCAGGAATCGACCTTGCGTACCTCTGGTCTATCAGATACCTTCATATAAACATAAAGAAGGAAAGCTAATTCTACAATAGTCATGAGACTTTTTATTTCTTTCTTTTTCCCAAAATAGAAAACACCTAACATATTGTTCCACTGCCCTAAAAAGACACACACACCCGCTCAGGGTCGCTCTGCATCTTATCTTGTCATAACTGCTGTGCCTCGGTTTGGAAGTAGCCTCGCTGTATCTGTGCTCCTAATGTCATATGAGATATGGAGCTTTTGCTGTAATATATCTTTGGCACAAGAGACAGAGTGAAACAGATACACAGAGCAGGCTTTTTCACCCTGCTCCTCTGGGATGACATTCTGTTTTTACTCTTCTCTGCATTTCTGAACAGCTGGCTTCAAAAGAAGGGACAGGTCTGAATGAGTGGAGGCTGATATGTGTTAGAGGGAGGGAGGGTGGGCTATCAGTGCTCACTTTTGCTCCTCTCTGTTCTGTCTGTATTTTGAGGTGCTCTCATGAGTGATCCCAGAGGGGGGGCAGCCACTGCACCTTACAGATGAATGCTTTTTTTCAATATTAGCCCTGCTCATCACAAAGTGTGTTGTCTTTTTTTTTTGTGTCTGTGTGCCTGTGTTCAGGCAGGGGGGCAGCTCTCTGGGGGGTTTCTGCAGGAGTGTGACTCAATCAGGCTGCCAGCCTCCCGAGAACGGAGTCAGGGAGCAGGAGAATGGAGATGAAGAGAAGTCTTCTGTTTCAGAGACTCCAAAACCCTCCTTTGTGATGCACCAGCAGTCGCTCAATGAATAACACAACAGATTGGAGGACAATATTGCATATAGACAGTGTAACAATGAGTAATCAGCTCAGGGTAGCAGGTGGCTGGAAGGAAAACTCCCTGATGTTTGCAACAATGTGCTGTGGAGTTTGCTGGGAGTTTCAGAGAAAAGTCATTTGTTGGAAATACCTTAAATAATCAAAAACGAGGCACAAAATAGAATTTAGTTTGAAGTTTGATCTCGGATTTCGAAAGTTTAGTTTCAGCATAAAAAGAAATCTTCTTCCTGAGAGTTTGACCTCAGATAGGCAGCCTGACCTTTTCCCCCATTTCACAGGAAAGTGTGCAGATCTGCTGTTTTCTGTCAAATATTTAATTGTAGAGCAGAACCGTTAACTAAGATATCTGTATCATTTATTATCTGTTTTTAAAATGGGTAGAAAGAGGCTCATTTCCATTCTTACTGTTATTTTACCAGCAATGAATGTGACTTTTACTGTGGTTTTTAACAAATAGCAGGTGTTGGTTTTTATGTTCTCTGGACTATTTTCTGTGCAATCAAACCAAAGTTTTAAACCTTTAACTTGTATAAAATTACAGAGAGAAAGGTCAAAATCAGACTCTTTTTTTTCTTCCTCGTGAATGCATTGAAGGTCAATGGAAAAAAATAAAAACTCCCACTTTTCTGGTATTAAACACATATTTTCTTTATGTACTTTCAGTATTTCCCCCAAAAATATAGCAACACTGGATGCATGAAAAACGTAACCTGGTATTTTCTGTGGGATTCAACCATCACTATAAAGAAAACCAAGTACTCATTTTTTTTCTCTGCCGTTTTCTTAGATTTTTCTGCTAAATATAAACAAGTAATCGATCAAAAACTGAGAGTTGCACATCTGTAAAGAGCCAGGAACAGCTTGATTAGCATCTATTATTATGGTATGAGTTGTGCACAAGTTTACTCGCTAGTCCTACATCAAATTAGCCCACATTATATTATTAAAAAATGCATTAGTGACTTACTTTTGATATTCTTTCATTGCGAATAACAGCATTTCTATTCAGTTTTCTCTGAGCTTTAATGTCATTCCGACACTTTTTGTTTCCAC
>JAUZNJ010000091.1:309929-321566 GCA_034780135.1 Jordanella pulchra
CCCCCCCCCCCCCCCCCCCCCCCCCCCCCCCCCCCTCGCTGACACATCCCTGGCTTGGCAAAAGAGAACCTTTTTTTCCAGACCAGATCTGAGAACAACTCTGTAGTGGAGCAGATATTAGAGAGACATTTCGCATGTCCTTGGATTCTGAAGTAGAGGCCAATTAAATGGCTTTGCAGCATCCAATTTGTGCTGAGTGAACAGGTATGAATGCTGGGGTGGGGGCTTCATAGTAGCGGGCATAAAGAGGACAGAGCAGAACGCACTCTCAGAAAAGTGCAAGCCAATTCTATTCTCAGAGGCTTTCTGAGTCATGCATATTTGCAGAACATCAGGAGGATACAACACAACACTGTTTTAATGTAAATGTAACTTTTACAGAGAACCATTGGTGTTTTCAGAATCATAAGTACTCACAGGACACCAGCTCTCCCAGTCCAGCCTCTCCTGTGTTAAATGCTGACTGAGCAACAGACTTATGGAAATGAGTTGGTCTGGGCTGTAAAGTTCATACCCTCACAGAGGCACGGTCAGGGAATTAACAACCTCTCCCTACAGAGACCTCGCCTCCTGTTAAATTGGTACCATATTTTACCACGTCTTGCAATTTATTGTATCTGTGTGTTGCTGTTGTTTTTGCCATTACTATTATAGTTATTTTTATATAATAGGAGCTGTTATTCACCTTACTGCAAAAGACTCTTCTCACTCATTAGCAAAAGGTTTGAGAGCAGGGTAGCGAGAACCCAATAAAGTACAAATTTAATTATTCATCTCACTGGTTGGCGTTTTGTTGCAACTGTGGGGCCTAAAGGCAAGGCCTCTAACTAGCAAAGGGCTGTCTCTGGAGAACTGCTGGAGTAAACAATTGAGAAAATGTTATGCCAGGGGTGTCAGTTACCATGAGAAAGAAAACACTAATCACTAAACTAACCATTAAAACACCCTGCCTACAATAATATGGCTCTCTGTGGATTTGTGGTTCCTCCCCTGTGTACCGATCTAACATCCTAAAGCTCCATCATGCCCTCAGCCTCAGATTTGTCCCTCACTCATGAATAGACACCAATACAGATCCTTCCTCTTCATTCAGCCATGGTTTTTGTTGGCTCAAGCCAGGACTGGTGGCCTCTTGAGAAGGCTGTGATGAGAATTCATTTCTATCCATTATGTGCTCTTGTCCACTGCCTCAGTTCATCAGTTCAGTGCAAGCAAGTCAATGAAAGGGCCTGTAATAAAGCAATCAGATGCAGCCCGATTTCCCGGGCTCTACACTCCATTCTTGGCTACCAGACCCCATCTCCCAGTGCAGAGCATGGGGCTTGGTTCGAGGGGGTGAGCTACAGTGAAGGACGAGTGGACATAAACTGCAAAGAAGCATTAATTCAAGCCTGCATCTTTCATAGACTGGAAGATAGGCTGCTGAAATGCATTTCCCACCAGGTCTGCTGGTTACGGCAGTCATGGAGAATCACCTACCTTGTGAGAGACCCATTAGTTTAACCAGTATTAATAACCCGTTTTTGAGCAGATCAAACGTTCCGGTCTTCACTTCTCAACAAATCTTTAAAATGTGAAAACAAATGTGAGGAAACTGAAGTTAATACACGTTTAATCTGTAACTATGAAGATTACGTAGAAGATTATGTATATCATTTTCTAAATAATGTCCATCTGCATACACCAACAAGGCTTATCTAAAGTACGGTATACTTCTTCGTTCACAGTACAACTGCCAACTTGGCCAAAAGACCCCACAGCTGGATTCTACCTGACAAGAACTATTTAACAAGCAGCAGTCATTAACCTCAGGAGCAGGGAGCTGCCATGTGATGTAGTGCTCTCGGCCTGCTGCAGAACGGCCCTATTGATCCCAGACATACTTGGTGCCTTCCTGGATGTTTATAATCAATATGCAAATAGCCAGCTGCATTGATTCAATATTAATTTTCAATTAGGGAATTCTCATGGGGTCCTTAGGGGTCAATACAGAACCATTCAAAGGGAAGGCTTGAGCAAGTTGCAGGCATCGACGTTCCTCCATCCAAGACAACTTACTTACTGTTTATTTAGCCTCCCCAGCTGTAAGTCCCGATTAAGGCTTCAGATAATGACCAGAAAGACAGATGGACATTTCTGCACTTCTGCAGCACTAATTAGATAAACTTTTGGTCAGAAGGGCTTGTCCAAACTAATAAGTCATTATCTCACACACTGTTTGGTTTGTTGTTTAAGGCAACAGAGGTGAAATGGTGATATTATAAAAATAACCTAACTTACAAAGTTACCTAACTGACAGGCTTTCATATTTTTCATTAAAGGCTTTCACCAATAAAAGACAAATTGATAAGCATATGTTGATCTAAATTTGAGGGCTACTTGTAAAGTTGTTTAGAGAGTGCAAAGGAAAACAGCAAACAGCATATTTTTGTATTGACTTATCTTGAATTGCTTTCCAAAGTTAGATAGCGAAGAGAGCAAGAACTGCTACAGTTATAGCAGTCTTTGACCATGCTGAAAGTCCAACCAATGAAATCTATGTGTTATAAATGAAATAAACAAACAGCATGAAGGTGACTAAGGCGGGGGTGGTGTTTGAAACCTTGCTTATCGGCTGGAAGTTTCAAATGATGTCAGCCAACACCGTGTAGTTTCAGCCTTAATGTTTCTTCTCAATGATACATAGGATTCATCAGATGTGGCTGGAAAATAAATAAAACAAATTTACCTGATTATATTACCTTATTGCTGAGCCCAAAAATCAGTTAGCATAACTTCAGATTCCTTTTTATAAACCCCGTGAACACTATTGGAAAGATTACAGTTTTAGGACAGGACTAAATTAGAGCACAATAAAGACTGTGCATGTGAAAACTGCCATAGCATAACTGAGAAAACCTGGTTAAACCATTTTCTATGCTCTCCTAAAGATGCACTGCCTGAAGTAATTTGTTTAGGGATAACATTAACTACCACACTCCTCATTAATGGATGAAGCCTTTATTGGTTCCATTGATCAGATGGACCTGTTAGCCATCATCCTAAGCAATGGTGGATGTAACAAGCTTACATATTGGCATATCAATTAATGCAATCAATTTCTGTCTAACAGTTACCATGCATCCTATCCGCTTTTCTTTGACCACACCCGTTTCGGATCACAACTTGCTTCCTTCTAACCTGAGGGGATAAGGGAGCAAGTAAAACAAAGATTTTGGAGGAAAATAATTTAGACAGGTAACTTGTGACATAAATCAGATAAAAAGTTTTGCACAGTAAAATTTAGATTTTTGAATAGAACTTGTCAATCCTAGATAAGAGAAAAGGAAATCGGCTTTTGTGTGAATCATAATGGTGTAAAATGCAAATAAATGAACATATCCTCCATAGATTTAGTGGACTTATTGTGCAAGTTTTTGACTTAAAGTAAACTCTTAAGGTTATAGCTGATCAATTTTTTTTGGTGATCAGTGCGGTGTTTTAAGAAGGCACAGATTACAACTTAGAATCCTTCCAACGTCATCCATGTTCAAAAAGGGTGACAGGCTTCAAACACTAGGCTGTGGTTGCCTGCTATAATGTGGTGAAGTGGGTAGAACATCAGCAATGAATGAGGGAGTCGGGTGAGATAACTGAAAGCACACCATGACAAAGTGGAGGGATTTACCGTTGGGCCTTCAGCACTTCATTTGCCTAATAACAGATCATTCTATAAGAAAGTGGCTGCTCTGAGGGGGATATCAACCAACGAGGATGTTTCACTTGTAGAAATCCTATTTGAAGACAACACCTTCTGAGCGCTCATCCTCTTCCACGTCTAAGACGATCCACGCGCATGACAGGGCCCATTAATATGATGCCCGTGTAACCTTGCTCATTTTGCCTCTCACTTCTAACAGGAACAAAACCAATAGTCAGGGAGGAGGGACGTTGAGTGAGCGTGCTAAAAGAAGGGTGGTGTTCATTTAAGAAAGATTTCTTAAATATCTCTTTCTACGCTTCCTAGAGCAACCTCTTTAACTCAGAGTTTTTTTTATTCAGAAATATCACAGAAATAAAAATGTTTGGTGTTGAGTTTTAGTTTTATTATTTCTAACTTGTACTTCTGGTTCCTGAAGCGACCTGCATTCCACATTACAATTTCACTTCACACAGGCCACAAATATAGAGCTCGAGTCCACCAAAGAAATGCTACATAATCATTTTTATATGTCGGCAAGATGAGTAAATATAGATATAAGGATGAGGACAAAGACTTATTATCAGCAGCTACGCCCACTGCACTGTAACACCAACATATCTGAAAACATTGTGTGTAAAAAAAAACAACAACAACAAAACAGCAACAAAAAAATGGCATGTGGAGTTCACCAGTAGCAGAGCAGAGACAACACATTTATCGGACAGTGTTAAATGCCGAGTGGGGGGGGCAGGCAGTCAGAAGGACAGCTTTTACTTACTCTGTGCGGGACCTCCTGCATGCCCCTATCCCCTGAGCGGAACACAAGTGGGCTGAGCAATTAACAATTTCATGCTGATTGCCTAAAGCGTGTTTTGCTATGCCATAAAGATAATAGCATGATGGGTGTAGCACCCCCCCACCACCCCCTCCTTTGGTGTTCCTCTATTGCTTCCATCTCTCAATTCTCTCCTGAGTAATTCACATGTTGAAATGGTGCACTGCCTGCTTGCTTTATTAAAGACCGTCTCCCTGCTTAGAGGGTGCATTTAAGAAAAAAAATATATAAAGATGACTCCCTGAAGAGTAAACAGGGATGATTATTAAAGGGAAAGAGAAACTAGAGTCTTGGTCTCCCACTGGCTTCTTGATTTGAAAGTCTAATTTGGTAGCTGCACACAACAGGCATGCAGGTATACAAAACAAATCTGTTCCATTTTGAAGCATGCTTGCTTTAGATTCTGGGGACAGCCCTTCTTTCTCTTCCTCAATATGGCATAGAGCAATCCACTTTGACCATGGAGCTCAACGCCATGCAACAGGAATATCCGTGTGCCAGCCACTAGATCAACAAGTTATGTTCAGAGCAGAAAATATCAAAGTATCTTTAAGGGGGACAAGAACATGAGACATGTTAGTCGTTATAGGATTCAGAGGAAGTGAAGTTGAATCTGAACAAAATACAGAGTTCATTTTTAGCAGGCTAAAGCCTCAAAGAGGCCGAGTCCCATAGTATGACTGTAATCTTAAAAAATATATGGCAAGCATTCATTCTGATAGTTACTTTTTCTTCTTCTTTTTTACAAGCAGATGTAGAAAAAACAGCATTTAAAACACAAAAGTAGAATATAGTAAGTAAACAGGGTGTGATACTTTCATAGAAAGGCCTTTGTATGGAACCAGAGCGAGCAACTGGTGTAGAAATTCATACACCGGCAGGGCTTGACAAGGCCAATTTAAAAAAACTAAAGGCTTTACTGTTCTTAAACTTTGTGCTACACATAATAAATTTAAGACATAAATGGTGGTGGATCTCATTTAGGTACTTATTGTCTATGTACTACAAAGAAATCCCCATTCAGAAAATTATTTAGGCCGGACACCATGAGATGGATACATAAAGCACGGCATTACCCATTTCAATTATTTTGGTCTCTGTGAGGAAAAGGTGTGGAACTTTAGTTGTTTTATTGAAACTTTCATCCATGTAGTGGAATATAAAAGATTTAGTTTCTTTTCTTCATAAGGTTTGGCATAATCATAAAGGATCGACTGTAGTAATTCTGGTAAAGGAGATTTTTTTTATATCAAAACACATTGGTAAATAACTGCATTAAGTCTCCTTGTCTCTGGAAACCACATTATTGACAAACTACCTCAGGGAGTATTGCCATCACAAAGTGAAAACATACCCTAAAGACATGATGGGTAGTTGTGGACAATAGGTTGCAGCAGTCCCTTCTGTCCCTCTGGCCTTGTCCTCATTGACCGCCACCTCCCCCCTCACCTCCCAGGCTTCTAGTTGGCTTTCCACCCCCTGGCTGAGTGTGAAAGTCCAGCTGGCACACTGACAGTCTGCACCTCAAATGAACAAACTGGAGCTGCATTAAAGCCCCCATATTGTTTATAATGAGCTCCTTACAAATGTGCATTCAGAAGAAGCACACAGACTCACACACGAACTACACAATAAGAAAAAACATGTTTTTTGTGTTCATTTATAAGATATAATGTCACCCCCAACACCCACCCACCTCCACACAACAACACACATGCACAGACTTATAAATTGCAGTCACATCCCCCTGCTAGAAGGGGATGATAATTGCGGACGGCCAATAAATTACTGCTGCCTCCACATCAATTATAAGCATCACGTCTGGCAATGAGGAAAATGAGATCTTGTGACAAATTTCATGAGGCTTGGCTGCCCAGCAGCCTTTCTTAACATGCTACAGATAGCAATCCCTTATCTAGCCCCTGTAATGGGGAGCTACGGATAGAGAGATGGAGCTGCAGCCATTTAATTAAAAAGCTTGGGGTAGGGGGTGGTGAGGTGTAATTCATTGAAAAAGCACAGGAAGGAGACAAAGCCTTTGTCTGCAATACATATTTTGCACAGTATTGGTACTCATCACAAACAAAGTTCGAATAACCTGTGAAAACAACTCAAGATTTTCTCAGTCCTTTGGTACATTTCTTACTAGTCTCACCCTCTTATTTCCTTGTTTTTAATTTTTCTCATTGGTTTGCTTATATATATATACTTCTTTTCTTTTTAGAAATGGATGACTGCAGTGGGCAGACAATGGCAGTGAATGAAATGGCCCCTGCACCTAATTGTATTCCCACCTGGGAAAGGCAGACAAGGGCGGAGGTTTCAGGAGCACAGCAATGAGGATTTATGGCAGCAAGGAGACGGCAAAATAAAACACCGAAAGGGATGGCCCTTAAATCTCATTCCCTGTGCAATATTCATTGTAGTTGCAATCAAGTGTGTTGATAGAGCGCTGGGGAAAAAACAAAAATGGCCGCATGTGTTCAAATTATGGCTCTACTCTCTTCTAATATTTAAAGTCATTAGAAAATCATTAGAAAACCATCATGAAACCTGGGATTATGACCAGAGCATTAAACACAATGATTATTCAGTGTGTTTCTTCCCAGCTTCGCCTTGGAAATGAGATCTGTGCCGCAGAGGTTATATAGGGGAAACGTATGAATATTTTTCATAATTACGGAAACATTGAAAAACATTGGATTGCATGAATTACTATACTATTATAAAAGTGTATCTGTCTGCCCAAAAGGAAAGCTTTCAGTGAGCTTTGAATGGGCTATCAATAAACCAGCTGCAAAGGCATCTTGGTAATCCCAATATATTAGCAATTTTTATCCTTACAAAGCTCAGACAGTTAGATGGCAGCAGACACTTGAAAATCAAGCTCATGGAATATTGATAAAGGTTTTCTGTCGTTGTTGTTGCTGTTTCTGTTGTTGTTTTGCATATTTTACTTTTTTCAAGCTGATCAACATAATTAGTTTGCTGTTTTATAGGTGGTAGATGTTAACAGAAAAGCTGTGTGTACATCAGGAAAGATTCAGAGTAGAGAGGAAATAACAGATATCTTCTTTTTAAGATAAACATCTTAAAGCAAAAAAAAAAAAAAAATCCTATAGTTTTGCTTTTAAGGCTGTTAAAACAGAGTTAAATATCTGCTACTGTACACTAAGGAAAAGGAGGCCCAATACAGTTGAGTCTTTACTTTTTGGGATTTCTCGGCAGCCCCATTATCAACATCAGCCATCAGCACTAAGATAAAAGATCCTAATGGAGCTGGCCCTAGTCGAGATGAAAGGTGCAGAGACACACTGTTATGAATCTCTAATGCAGCCCATGTTTCTAAGGTAATGACTGACTCTCAAGGCTCTTACACACGCATACCTGCTCAGGGCACTGACAATAAAGGTCGCCCCTTTTTTGTCAGTAAGCTGTAAGATGGAAGACCCATTCCCTCCCCTTCCATCTGAGGACCTGTGCAAAACCCCACTGTGGGATGTTATTGGTGAACCACATTTCTGGGTTTACTCTTAACCTATCGGATAAGCTTAAAATTGTTCAAAACGTCCACTCAGTCTCTCTAGAAGTTCTTGTAAATCCTTAAATGAATATCAGCTACCATTGTTATGCCTTGAAGTGGCAGATGGCAGTGTTAGATGAACAGTTTTGATCGCAGAGGCTTCTCTAAACCCTAAACTGTACTAGTTTTACTTTTAAGTTCATAAACTTATTCTTTTAGGGTCAGCATTAGCAGGAGACTAATGTTAGTGCGATCTCTTGTCAAGCTGTTCAGACTAATTGAACTGACACTTATGAGAGCCAATCTTTTTTTAAACACATTACTTGACAGATACTCTGGCTTTTGTCCTTTCAAAGTTGCCAGGAGATTAAAAAAAATCATGCCCTTTGAACAACACAGAGAGGTGAAAATACATGGTGAGATAACTCTTTCTCCAGTCTCTTTCACAGAACCTAATGGATTGTGAGCACTTAATGCATTAATCAATCAATATCTCTCACTGTACATCAGTAGCGTGACTAAGTTATGAATGACCTTTGCAACGAGAAAGGACACTTAAATGCACACAAGATTGCTCCTTGGTTAGTGACTTGGGTCCACTTTTTAACCATGCATGATTACACCTTCATAAGTCACAGAGCTGTTAGCAGAGCACTCAATACACTGAGGTTAGTTGTTAGAACATTTGAACAAAAATTTGCCTTTGACAGACCAATACTTGAAAAGCCTCTTTAGAAATGTGATTCCCGTCCTTCAATGTGTAAAGCTACAGTATATACAGTTCTACTCCCACCTGCGTCTTTATTATGTACAAGGTAATAGAACCAATTAGGTACCCGTTTGTCATTGGAGCTGCCCTAATTCTTAAAGGTATAGATTTATCAAAGCTGCCCGTTCAAGACACAAATCTCCAGTTCAACCACATCCCTAAGAGGTTGTATATGACAGAGATTTAGTGGCATGTGCTGGAGAGTTGCTTCAGATGTTTTGAGCTTTATGATATTTTTCAGTATTCTGCTATCAGAAGATGTGATCACAGTATGGTGGACATGGTCAGCAACAGTACCAGGCTGAGGCATTTTAACAATCTTCATTTGGTTTTGGGGCCAAGAAAATATCCCCACTGTATTATACCACCATCCCCAGTCTAAACTGTTCATACGATTTATCAATTTCTGATCAAACCATGTGACAGCTGCAGACTCACCGGATCAGGCAACATTAACTATTGTCACATTTTGGTGACCAATATTATTTTTAGCTTTGGTTTCTAGTCTTAGCCTACACAAGCGCTAATCAGTGTAGTCTACTACTGTAAATTATCTATTTCAGTTTTTCATGTGTTGTTTAATTTGTTCATATACATTGGTTCCAATGATTGATTACTTAAGCTTATGTTGCCTCTCTATTATCTTTAACCAGTCTGGCCATTGGCTTCTGACGTCAACGCGTTTTCATGCTGTCAACTGGCAGTTACAAAATATTTCCCCATTTCTGAACAGTTTTATTTAACACTGAGAGATCATTTTGGGTGAAAAACCATGCACAGTACATACCAGTTTCTGAAAACACCCAGACTAAGTTTCATGGCAATTTAACTTTGCCAAATTCAAAGTCACCTTAATTCCCCAGATATCCCCCAATCTGGTCCTTGTTTGAACTTCACATCTAAATGCCTACATAGGCTGAGTTGCTGCGATCGGCTATTTGTTTGTTAAGCACTTGAACAGGTGTACCCAACACAGTAGCTGGTAAGAGGATATCTATAATCATATAAGATATCTACATCATAAAAGAAATCTTTAAATGAGATTTCATCTTATGCAGTATAATGCAGAACTAAAAGCAGGCCAGAATACTTGGCAACAAAAGATTTGCTTTCACATGTTCCTAGAAGTAATCACGAGTGGTAAGTGCTTTTCTTTGTAGCTTGGCTCACATAATTCCAAAATGGTCCCCATCTTCAGATAAAATAATTTAGGGAACGAAAGCCATTATGAAAAAGGAGAAATTGTTGTTAAGAGGTGACTTTTATCTCAAGGGTTGCACATTTAGTGTCATTTTCAATAGCCCCCTATTTGGAGGATTATTGAATTATTAGGTAGGGATTTTGAGTAATAGCCATTTAAAATAAATGTATCTCGTAATATATTATACATTTTATGTTCCTTAAAAGCTTATTCTAACAACAGTCCAACCAATAATCTAAATCTTAAAAAAAACATATGAAAATTTTTCGCCTCACTATTTACCTTCTGTAGTAGAAGAGAAAGGAAATTAAGACAGAATAAACAATGCATGATGATAAATTCACATGATGGTGAAGGAAGAATTGGAGGTATGGGTTTGATTTATGATGGAGTGGAGGGACAGGAAGGTACATTTTGTAGCCCCACCCGACTGTGTACTAGAGCATGGAGGTGAAGCGAGACAAAGTGGAACGGACAGGAGCTGACTGCAGAGTCAGAAAAAAAGAAGATCCCAGAACAAGAGCACAAACTAATTCTATTGTGGTCAATGAACAATAGCCTTAAAAAGTGACTGCATAGGGCCCTTAAACAAAGATTTTGTTGCCATTCACTCTTCCCCATCTAATTAGATTCCTTTGGCCAGTTTACCATGACAAAAAAACGGACCATTTTTCCTAATTCTGGCTGCCGCCCCGGTCCCTGTATCACCTTAAATCAAGTAAAGTCTCAGAGTGCAGGCTCCTCTGTCAGACTGACAACGACCTGTGACATGCACTCAGACACATCTACGGTGTTCTCTGCTTTACATTTGACACACAAATATGTGCCCCTTCTTAACTTCTCCAAGTACTTGTAATATTCACCATATGCATGATAGGCAGTTATTTCCCAAGAAGCCGCCATTCATCCATGAGATGCTTGACCGTGTTGACTTAAAACATACCTACTAAGAAGAAAGATCATCAAAAATCTTTCACATTTTCAGAAAGATTTTGTATCATATTGCAAATACAACTCTGTGACCTTCCTTAAACAAAAATATTGAGAAGAAAATAAAAGAACAGAAAAGTCTCAGGGAAAAATTAAAGCTGAGAAATTTAGCCAAATTTGCTATTTTTCTCAACCAATATTAGTTATTTTAGATTTTCCTTTCCACTAATCACAAACACGTTTTAAAATATAGTTAGAATAAATATTTTACATCAGCGGTTTTACTGTTTTTTACAATCTTTACAGCTTCCTTTTCAAGAGTCTATTTTCGCAGGACTTTAATGTTACTGTTTTGTCGAAAAATGCTTACTTCTACGTGTGTGCATGGATCTGCATACTAGCTGCAACTCTATTCCTTCTGTGTGGCAAATCTATTTTAAACATATTACTGCCAGCTAAAGGGCTGGAGTGAGAAAGTTAGTGTCTCTTACTTGTTAAATATAATGTGACCAAAATTGAATGCCTCTGTGATTTAAAAATGAGTTTGGTCGAATTGTGATTATATTGCAAATGCAATTAATTGTCCAGCACAGGCAAAAACAGAAACAGGTAAGTCTATAACTCTGAAAGTCCTGTAGTTCAGATAGCATGTGTTTATACAGTCTTCTTTGTTGTCATAGCATTTGTATTAGTGATT
>JAUZNJ010000091.1:321666-352073 GCA_034780135.1 Jordanella pulchra
TATATACACATTTATTTAGGACATCTACAAAATCCCTGTTCTTTAAAAACAATTCTGTGCCACAAACACATAACTAAATAAGAATTATGATGTCATTATACACTGATTAAAAAAAAAACAAAAAAAAAACAGATGCCAAAAATGGGATGTTTTGATAGATTAAGATTCTAAACAAAGTGCTAAAACAATTAACCTAAAATTGACATAGAATTAGTATCTTTGTCTATAAGGTATAAAAAAAAAAAACAAACAAACACCATATTGAATGATTCTTCAACTACAGACTATTATATTATACAATCTATAAAAATAAAACTAAAGTTTAAAGTTCTTTTCTTTTGTATTTCAGAAATAAACATTTTCCAGACAAACCATTATCCTGCCATGTGGAATAATTACTGAACCCCCAATTATTTTAATGTAACGCCTTTTACAACATCACTTGATGTTAGCACATTCTAATAATAAAAAAGGCATCCTCGCAGTAATGGTCAGATCCACTTTGCTGCCCCATGCTTACTGGGCAACAAGCATGAAAATTGACATTTGCTTGCTTTCTAGATTATGGATCAATTTATCTTAATGCTTCAAATAACTAAATATGCAGAGTCCCATGGAAAGTAATGTGAATGTCAGCAAGCAATTGAAGATGACAGAATTTCCTTCTCCAAAAATCTGAAAATATTTTACCAGTGAGGTTAACAGAAAGAAATAATATTCAAATGGAAAAAAAAATATTTTTCTAAAGTTTCTATTTTGCTTCCGAGATATATAAGAACTAAGAGACAATCAAAGTACAATAAGTAAACTATGGAGGCATTTCTTAATATAAAGTTATTTTAAAAAGCCCTTCTAACAGTGGACAGCAAATAAAAAGATCTTTAATTTAAATTTTTAATGAGAAATAATATATGATCAGGTTTTTTTATGCACTCGAACCCCTTTGAAACTTCAAGTGTAGAGTTGTTACTTTCCTAATTTAAATATTATTCATTCATTTTCATTCATTTGTTGCTTTGCTTATCTGAGCTGTTTTGCTTCAAAAGAACAGAACAGCCGATGGGGAAAAAAAACAGACACAGAAAGACACTGAACCGTGAGCTCTGCTGGACCAAGCAACACTGAGAATTATAAAAGTCCAAAAGATTAATCTTAAAAAAACTGTATCATCCTATAAAAAGCAGGCAGTTAAAACTCAATTTTGTAGAAATCAGTGGGTAAATATACATTTTCTTATTGCTTTCATGAAATGATTAATATGTATCTGCCATGTGTACTAATAATGTAGACTATATTAGGCCCCTGTTTTTATAATCCAAAAGCAGTCATCTGAAAGCCTGCTGTGTGATCAGTGGCATCCTCCTGTGGCGTCACTGGCTGTACCACAACCAATCCTGGTGTGAAGCTCTTCGTTTGCTGCCAACATCCAGCTGAGGGGAGAGCCAGGCAGTGGGATTTTTGAGGAAACTAGTCAAATCCAGAATAATTTCCATCTGTGGAAAGTTCCCCCGAATGTCACACACACCAACACGCTGTAGAGCTGTCCTCCCACTCACACTATCCTTTTTGTGTTTTTCACCAAACTCATCCATTTCTCTTCATCCATCCTCCTCTCACCCTCCTCAGGTGGTGTGTAGTGTGCTGTCAAGCACTGCATGAATCAATGACTGGTGCTCACGCCCACAGGTAAAGGTTAGAGAGGTTCACTATTGAATTATTTCTGCACTTCTCTCATTGCTGCCATCTGCCTGCCTGCTTTTAGTTGATGTGGTTGAGGTACTGGAGGGGACTCTTTGCTAATGCATCGGAAACATGAATGTGTGTCTGTGTGAGTGTGGTTCCTGTTTAAATGTTTTTCGGACCGTAATGATGTTTTCTTTGCATGTAACTACCACTGCATAAAACTCCACATTAAGCAGTGGTTCACAAACTCTATTCATGTTCAGTTCTCTACTTGTGTCTATCTACCAAACAACAGATAATCATTTACAACATGTGAGCCGTTAGTAAGTCTTTGTTTCATCTGCCTTTATTCTAATGGAGATGGGGGCCAGATAGGGCATCCTTCACTTTCTGGTTTTGCTTCGCTGTCAGCAAAAGCTGATCATCTCAGTTGGACCACAAGCAGCACAGATCACGCCCTTTGATCCACCAACCATCTCTATGGGCCAAAAACAGCCTTATTAAAAATGGCTAAATAAAATGTTTTTTCTGCCTAGACTCAATAGTTTGCAAACTCCCCCACCATTTCCACCCTGATGTTGCCTATGGTCAAACCCAGATGCCTAATTTTGAGATGGAGCAGCGTTGTTAGACCCAATACCAAAACACTGAAACAAATGAAGCAATCCGAGAGTATAACAATTTATTGGTTGTAATTCCTATATTACCTGGCATACACTTGCACTACAATCAATATCACAGAGAGGGGGTTGGATGTTCAGTGATAATGCAAGCCTTAGGGGAGAATCAAATAAGGATTATGTAGGAAACCTTTAAAAAAATGAAATATTACAACTACGCTACAAGAGAAAACAAGGAGGGTGTATTGGTTCTTTAGCGTTAACATAAACAATCATATTTTCCAGCATGAACAATTTCTAATTTTCTTTCTAGAGAGCCACATATTTACTATGCTGGTTTAACTATCTAGGATCAGTACAGCATAAAAATGCTACTAAATTTATGACAGTGTGTGCTAGTGCTAATATTCCAAAGACCATGATATATATCACTCTTACTTCAACATTAGTTTTTTTTTGTATATCTATTCATAACTATCAGAGACTATTCAACTCCTAAATATGTTTTTTGGACTGTTATTTTGTCTTTCAAAATTTCTACTTTCTCCATGCCTTCATTACACAATGCATAACATGCAGTCATGTCAGGGAAAAAAAGACTGATCAGAAAATGTGTTAAGGTTAAACATAAATTCCAAGATGAATTTAAAAGGATCTTCAGAAAACTTGAAAAAACAATGATTCAGAATACTTCGCAAGGCTGGTTTGTTTAATGCTAAGGATTAAGAAATACACGCTTTAGAAAGTAACAATTCAAATTAGACATGACATTAAAGAATAAACCTAAACAGCAATTTTTGTAATCACATTCATAAAGTAGAGGGTTTACTTGTAAAAATAAAAAAACAATGCATACATAAAAACCTAACTCTCAAATGGAGGATGGAAATGTGTTTCTTCTTCATTTCATCCACCTGTGACAGAGACATGACCGCTGCTATAATTAAACCCATCACAACCATTATGTCTCTGGCACCTAATCTATTCCCTCCTCCCTTCTCGTCGTCTGTCTGTAACCACAGACTTTCTGCCTTGGCCCTGACTGACAGACCCTGTGGAGGCTGTGGTCACTCTTAGTGACTGACATGAGGGGCAGCAAGGCTACTGCATTACCCCCTTCCCCTCCCTGTGAGCTTCTCCGAATCATTCAATCCAGCATCTCACACCACTGATCACCACCTCTGCTGTAATATCCAACAGCAAAGCCTCTGGCCTCCAAAAATAGAACTCGTTAACACATTTTGTAAGAACAAATGAGATGACAGTTTCCTGATGGACTGTCTATCTTTTGGATCAGTTTTCAAAGAGAGCATGCAGTAATGACAAGGGAGCAGGAAACCAATATTATAATGTACTTTTGGCCTCCTCTGAAAATGGTCTTGATGACAGTGAGAGCCTCCTGCAGTCATACATGCCCTAAATTTCAGTGCAGGCACCTAGGTGTTTGTCTCATTTATAGGTATGCAAGTTTAGTTTAGTTCATACTTAACACCCACATGGCATAACTCACAGTGAAAACCCATGCAGACCAGAAAATGTACAAAGCACAAACGAGGTCTTTGCATATTAAGCTGCTAAACAGACCAATTTTTCTCCATCGGTTCACTGATAATGTCTTTGTACATTCACAATATTGCTCATATTTGTTTTCCTTAAAAGAAAATGTATCAGACAGTGCAACATCACCCATGTTAAAACCCAGGGGCAAAAATAGTCTGTTTTCAGAACAGTGTGTCTGTCAGTCAGAAGTAGTAATAAAAATCTGGACATCAGACAATCTTATGAGTCGGGTATCCTAGAATAGAGTAGTGGCTTTTAGGTCAATTTGATATAACAGAGGGGTACAAAGAGGATTTCATACCAAGCCAGCAAAAGAGGAGGCAAGAGACGTCCTTGTGTTAATTTTAGCAGAGGGGTCACATTAATGCTAAAATCCTGCACTGGAAAATCTATAAAGCCATCATTTTGGCTTTTTAATAAATGTCCAGTCTTCTGTAATATTCTCCAAATGAAAAGTAATGTATTTATGAATTTCCTGGCACATTTCACAGAAAGCAAACAATTTCCTTTGCTGCCTTGATGCCCTTTGGACAAGGATTAGGAGGCAGGCGACTGACAGAGCCCTGAGTGAGTTGTGGGCCCTCTGGGGCCCTGCTCATCCAGGTCTGCACAGCCTTCATCCTCATATCCACTCTGCATCAGTGGGGCAATAACGGTCTTTATTAAAAGCGCATTGCAGAAGAGTATCTCCATACAACATACTTTCAGATTTCCCATAATGTGGCATTGAGAAAGGGTCTGGTGGTTGGGGGCTACAATATCCTGTTTCTGGAAAGGTTTACTTTGCATTTTAACAAGCATGAATAAAGATGGACATTCCAGAAATGGCTACCCTCTGTGTCCGCCTTGCCTGTGGGCAGCAAAAGCCCAAACTCTAGACCTTGCATGCCATCTAAGCGTGGCCTTGCTCGACTTTGATTTTACCTGGATTTTACAGATGTACTGTACCATAACTAGAGGTCATGGAAATTGGATCTAAGTTGGGTAAAAAAATAACATCACCTATGTTAAGAGACAGATAGACAGATAAAAAACAAAAGCATAATACACATATCAGATTTTAGAAGACAGTCCTGGTTTCTAGTTTATGAGCTAATTTTCCTCATTTATTTGAGCAGTTTTTTAGGGTTTGAATCATTTTCTAGCCATTTGAGACATTCGAAAAGGGGGAAATTTCTCCATTAAAATCAGTGTATTGGCGATTTTTTTTTCCTCATTCCTACAATCATTTAATGGTAGCATTCTTTGTTTTTTTTTTATAAAAAACGTTTCTTAGATGTATGCAGGCTTCTTGGACGTAGGTGTTCCACTAGTTCCATAGAACTGAATACATTAGGTTTTTCAGCAAAGAAACAAAGTTCTTAAAGAAATAGAAATTTAAAAACAATACATTTGGAAGTGATACATTTGTCCTTAATTGCATTCTATTAAAACTGTGTATGAATACATCTTTTTATCTCAATATTGTAAATAAGTTCTGAAAGTAATGAAGAACAGGGATGCTGAGCTAAACTGGAGGTTTATGCTTCATCTCAAGCAGTCATACTGCAGTGAGGGAAACAAAAGCAAATATAGCACCTCAAAGAACATTCCTCTACCATAAGATATTTAAGTCTTTACATTAACTCAGACAACACACAATGACTGGTGGCTTCCCAAGTGGCCTTCGCCTCGATCTTCTTCCTAGCTTCAACAGCTCACAGACAGGGATTTCCTTCTGCGAGGAGAGGCAAGCCGTCACAGCCCACCGATCAAGGGCCTGCCATCTGTGACTGAGGCAGATTTACAGCAGGGGCTAATCCTCTCTGTCAGCCACGTTTGTTCTCCATCTTTGCCTCTTTCATACACATGCATAAAAATGCACATATCCACGAGCACACGCACACACAACAGATACAAACTTCGATTTTACCATACTCAAAACTCTTTGCACCCCATGTTTTTGTCCCCTTGTCCATCTTCTATAGTCAAAAGCAAACCAAGATTTCACTCTTCAATCCACTTTGCCTTTTTTGGAGTCATGTTCTTACTCTGCTCTTTGCTCAAAAAATAAAGGCATTTGATTAAGTGCTAAGACACCAGGATGTTTTACAGAGCTATGTGCCCTGGTGAGTATCATTCAAATGAAAAAGAGTCATCATAGGTGTGAGTGTGCCACTACTTCCCATATATGAGCCGCCCAAACAGTTTTTTTCCATCTAGTGCTGCATCCATTTTCATTCCTTTGGTATTCATATTACTGCAGCCTGGGAAGTCAACAAACATACATTAACAGCTAGCAAAGTTTACCTTTTTTTATGTTTCCTGAACATCTAAACCTGACACAAATTTTGCTCTTAGACCCCAGAAGCAGCTTACATCTCCAGGAAAGTGTCCATCATACCATAGAAGCCTGCAGGTCACAATCTTAACTGGATTTCTGTTAATATTGAGGTGCTTTGTTAAGGCTAACTTTGTGCTTTGTTCTAGTGTATGTAAAAGCAGGGGCTCCCTCACTGACCTCTGTTTTCTTGGCAGCTGTGTGAGGCTGACGTCCCTTGGAAACCTTTGTTTTCGCTCAGATAAAAGGTTAAAGAAGACAAATGGAGGTGGGGGCCTAAGCTGTAACTCAGTACAGAATTCTGATTTTGGTTTAAAATATGCTAGCTGTTAAGAAAGTGAACGTTTTTCTACCACCTGTTAATGTGTGCAACATGTGTTTCATAATAAATGAAAGAAAGAAAGACAGCGAAGTGGCATAAAAACCTACCACAAAAATCAGCAGTGAGAAACGTTTTCCAGATCACATTCAATGGCAATACGAACTATCTAGATAACTCAAAATGCCTGAGTAAAACTCACAAATTGTCCAAGTTCATTCACCATACCTGAATGACTAAAACACCACAGTGTAAAAGTGATAGAGGGGTGAGATTAGAGGATTGTGCTTTAAGGCAAACCCACACAGCTGTGGCTATTCAGATGAAAGGAAATGTAGGGTAGGTATTTTTGGACATTATAGATGCAGACTGTTGCTGTGGTAATATAACAAAGATCATTATTTTTTTACAGTCTGTGTAAAACAAACAGAAATGATTCTGAATAATTGAAAACAGTAAAAAATATTGGATCACATTTACTGATCATTTAAATAATCAGCATTTTGAAAAACAAAATGAATATAACACACCCGGACTATAATACTACAGTTATTTCTTCAAAAGATATTGTGGTAATGTTCCTGTGTTGAAGAACGATTGTCCAGACAAAACACAGAGACTAAGAAAAAGGGTGAAATATCCATGCCTGCCGCTTCAAGATGCAGAAAATTAAACCACATACATAAAAACAATGCCAGTGTCTACATGCACTAAATACTGAGCCTCAAATGTTCAAATTGGTATATTGTATTTTTTTGGGTAAAATAAAATTATTGTTTACCAAAAGTGTATATAAAAGGGAAACTAATTAGCAGAAAAAAAATGCAATTTACCAAAGTCTGTTTGTACCGAAAGGGCTAAAAACAATTAGTGCTAAAGCTTTTGACATTACACAAGCAAATTTTTAATAACATTTTACTATGGTAATTTAAAAGGAGTTCTTATTTCTTTACTCTGTGTAGAATGTGTTTCTGAAAATCAGCCACATGAACTTGTGTAGACTGTAGTGTAGACTCTGATCTTGTGCACAGCAGACATAGTCTTCTTTTAAAATTGGTATTAAGTATCCTAACTATGTCATTTCTTAAGTACTTTTCATGGATTATCTTCTTATTGAAGAAAAATAATACTGAAAAATATGAAAAACAGAAGGTCTACCCACAACATTTACGAAATGTCCATGCCCTGCCAACAGGTGGCAATCATACCAATTTAAACACAGATACACAAAAACAATTACAAATAAATTTAGCGATTCAAAAATTTCACATTTTCAGTGTATGACAACAATAGGGGCAAAGCAAAGCTGAACAGTATTAGTCCATAAAGAAAGCTGCAATGAGACTATTTCTCCAAAGATAGCTCAATTTTTAATCCTGTATGAATGCTCGAAACAAGGACTGTATAAAAATCTTCACTTAGGAAAGTGCTTAAAAAAATCTGAAATCAAATCTTTCTCACAGCTAGTGGCTCATCATCAAACTAAATTATGAACATCATAGTAAGAAAAAGACTCTGTCAGGTCTCTGGTCTATAGGGTTTTTTTGTAACCTGATAATGTTCTTCAGGGCTGTGAGGATTGGTACATGTGTAATGCACACTGCCTGACTCAATGCTTGAATCCCCAATTTAGATAAAGCGATGGCCATGTAAGACATGAAAGTAAATAGAAAACTAGATGGCATATCGTTGACTAAGAACAATTTGCTAACAGCAAAACTCTTTATCTAACCCTCTTATCCAAAAAACAAAAACTAAATTCCCAACCCCCCATCTGTTTTAACCTGAAAGGCCTTCCTCTTGCCTTTGCACGTTCGCCTGTCCACTGTACTGTAGTCATTAACATATTTGGAGTGCAGTGAGCAGAAAGCTTAATTGTCCCTAATTGCTCAGCTAAATATGTTCTCTAATGATTTGCTTCAGATCTGTGACTGCCTTTTGCGCAATTTCCCGGCTGCTGGCTTCATTATCCCTGCCTCCTTGGAACAAAGCGTCTTCACAGGCTGGCCCTTTTTTTTCACCCACATAACACAGCGAGTATGTGTGCGAGGGAAGTAAATGGTTCCTTCTTGGAGGGACACACAATAGAGGCCCTTTGTCAGGACACAGAAGTTAAAGTGATTAGAAAACCAAATCTCTACTAAGAAAGCGTGTTAATTGACCACAGCTCACTCCTCCTAATCAGTCCATAATAAATGGACAGTGGAGGCACTTTGTTTCATCCAATCTACAGTTGGGATAGAGTCTGTTTTTTGGTGTACTTGTTTAGAAAGCCGCTGCTGTTGTTTGGCCCCTCCTTCTTCAGACATAATGCTTCATCCTAATGCTCCTCTAATGGCTAAAAAGGACAGCCACCATTAACATACAGTTGTGCCCTTGCAGACATAGTTTGTTGTGAATCACATTTGCAGCTAGAACCCAATTAGTTATGCATTTGTTGATTTTTTTTTGTCCTTTGGTTCAGTCAGAGTAAAAGCGTATTTACTGCCCAAAAGAAATACGTTCGCAGTAAAGATATACAAAGCTTCACAACTGGGTGACTGAAGGAAAACCTATGTGTAAAGCTGCATAAAAAGTGAAAAATAGAGTCATTCATACATCAAGATTGAAAGGGTCTTGTCCTGACCTGTATCTGAAGAAGGGCATTTGCGGATGGTGAAGATAGAGCTGAGGTCCTCCTCCTCCTCCGGCAGGCCCTTCTGCAAGCGCTGAAGCTTTCTGAGGCTCTCGCTGCGTTGGTGCTTCATGGAGCGCACATGTTGGATGAGGTTGAGCTTGGCCTTGGTCGAGTAGTTGCACAGCACACAATGGTAGTAGCAGGCATCACCCTCCACGGCGTTTTCGTGCTGCTGCAGGTGCTGAGGGAGGAAAAAAAGGAGGACAACAGAGTGAAAGAGAGAAAGAGGGAGATGGGAAAGAGAGAGAGGAAAGAAGTTATTGTGGATGGCAGATACCTGGCCAGGAACCACCGACTCACTTTCACTTACACAGCTGGCAAATGAACAAATCAATTCCCAATCACGGCCCTGTTGTTTAACATCCAGACCTCTTTCACTTCAAGACAACTGTTTGGACTGCACACTTGTCTGGGTGAGTGTCTGTATCATGGGCTAAGAGGACAAGAGAAGCTAGGGAGGCACGCAAAATCTCAAGGGGCCTAAGGGTGGGCAGGAATGGAATCAACCATCCTTCAGAAGCCGTGGGTCCGCAGCCTCACAGTCGGAAGGAAGCATTGATCCCCTTCACTCAACAGAAGCTTCCCGTCTCTGAAAAAGGAAACTCCAAACATCTGCCTGTTTCACGCATGGGATACTAAATATTGATCATAGCGAGTTAAATTCTCACTCTCATAGAGGAACACAGGCAAACCCAGCCTGTGGTGAGGCAGGAGGGGGGACTGAGTGCAATCTGAGGGAAAACAGAACATTCCCCAACAGGAGGACAATCTCAGGAAAACAGGAAATCAGCATCAGTATTGACCCCGACACTTAACAGCATGCCCTGTCCAGCCTTCAGACTGTCCCTCTGTTAAGTCACAACATGCGTAACACCCCATAGTGACACCATGCCACCACAGCCACTCGTCACACTGCCGAGGTCCAATCTAATTACCTCCTGCATGACTCAATCAATGATGCAAGGCCAACACAATATGGCTGGGCCTGGTGTGAGCAGCAGAGATATTGACCATTATCGTAAAGTATCACACTAATGCATGTATACCATAAAAGTCCCTCACTTGGTATGTGTCACGCCAACCACTGGATACACTCGGATGAAACCGGGATGTCTTGCTGTGAATTTCTAAGTCGACAATCAATGTCAGTCCAAAGGCTTCTCTCTGTTCCTTGTAATTTTCTTGTCTAGGGTCTTCATAGTGTTAAGCATGTCTTTAGAGGAAAACAAATGGCTTTGTTAACTTCAGAATGTTCTAATCATTTTGGATGATATCAAAACCTCAAATGTAGATGTCATTTATTTTTTCCCCAAGATAAATGCATGAATAAATAACTTTATTCATTGTTGGAACGTCTTATCAAATGTATCTTTTAAAAATGTTTAGGAAGCTAAGTCCCAACTTTGGCTAAGCAGATCTTCTCTAGATGCAATCATTGCCTCCTCTGGTCTCATTCTTTTGTTTGGTGTGTCGTCTTTAGCAGCTTTCCTCTAACAACTTTCATAAAACAAACACATATGGACGTTCACTGATATTATTCATTAAAACAATCACAGTTTGTAATAATATTATCCATTTCTGTAGCAGTGTGAGTTGTGATCCTACTGGATCTAGGGATTTTTAAAAAAAAAAAGGCTCAAACTGTGCATTCTAGTTATAAACCTATAACAATTAAGGTTGCATCATAGGAATTTAAATGTGTCTGAATGTGCTAAAAGGTATAACTTTTAGTGTCTTTGTGAGGACAAAATTTACCATAGTTTAAAACCAGATAAAAAAGTGAGATAAACACCAACCCTCTTTCAAAAGTAGCTTAATGCACAATAATCAATGATTGCAACTGGCTTCTTAGTATTTCTTTTTCCACACCTCGAGAATATAATCCTCTTACATTATTTGCCTTAAAGGTTTACTTGCTCGGCCAAAATATGGTTCTACTTATGAAGAAGAAATTGAACTATACTGTCCTGAGCTGGACGGCCAGCTTCTTCTGGCCATAAGATGTAAAAGCAATAAAAATATTCCACATTTAACTGCATTACCTTAAAATAAGGTGTTGACAGCTTGGTTTTGAAAAAAGTCATAACAATATTATGCCTCCCTAAAATGCTCTTGTCCCTTTCTCTGAATGTTTAATTTTCTGGCAATATTGTAATATTGCCAGGAGGTTTTCTGAGCTATTGTGTTTCATTCTCTTTGGTTTCACATTTCTCTCTTCTAAACCTAAAATGTGCATTAAGACAGCGCTTCCAGGAAAAGGAATAGGAGATTTTTTTTTCTTTGTGAGCCCCACAGCTCAGTGTAATAGAGTTATTAGGTGATTGTAAAAGGCTCTGCGTGCTCTCCTTTCTCGCCTCATTTTAAGTCATACATGATGTCATCAATAGGTGTTGCTGGATACTGTGGGGGCCCTCTTATTTCTCCTTCTTTTCCTCTCTACACATATATTGCATCAGAACTAAGGTATAAGGAAATCTAAGACAGATTCAGTTAAAGATGACAGCAAATCAGTCAAATTGCTTTTAGTCACAGCAGATGTCTTAAATTAAAAAGGGCTCCTGCTGCAAATGACTTAAGACTCCAAAAATCTATGAGAAGACCAGTTTAAAAAAAAATGACAGCACCTGACTGCAACTTCAAAGCCAGTCACAAGAGGATGAAAAAAAAAATCCTGAGAGTTTTATAGTTACCTATAAAAAGCACAAGGTTTAAATAGGAGTGAACTTGGGACCGCCTGCCCCACAATCAACCATAATTCACTATAAAACTGACTGGTCAGGGAGATGGTCTCAGTGGGGCCAAAAGCAACTTGCCCTGGTGCTTGTAGCTCTGTCTACTATCTCAAATGATTACTCCTGTAAACCAACACTTTCACTATCTCAACACTGGCCGTGACCTGGAGCAGTCTGGGGCATTTCAGCGTCAGTGAAACAAGAGGATCCTGCCAAATGAAGAGCAAGGTGGTTGCTGCTCATTTCATTTTCACAACTGGAGACTTGGGCAGAATTGTGTATTGCATTTAAAAACAGCAGAAAGACAACCTTCAGATCATTACCCTCTCTTATTTTTAGAGGATTCCTTGAATTATAACTAGTGAGATTCCTGGGATTACATCTAAAAGAACAAATATAGATTGGATATTCTCTTAAGCCAGCTCCACGTTTCACTCAGACATTTACACTTTGAATGTGAAACATAATAATGCATAAGACAGGATTTGTGTCTGTTTCCTATGAACCTGCAAAGAAGTCCCTGGTTGATAAATCACCTCCAACTTGAGAGGAGGAATTTGGCAGCTTAATGAAAAAGTCATGTTGCTCTTAAAGGACTTGGTCTGCCTGACTCTGGGGTCTCCAACTTCCCTATTAAGGCCCCAATAGGGGGGGGGGGGGCATAGGGAGAGTAGGGGTAGTGGTGGGTGGGGAAGGGGGGTTGGGCTGGATTCATTGATTGCCTTAGTTGCTGTAATTTCAGTGGTACTTGACTGCATGGGAATTTACAGTATTTATATGGTGAGTTTGCCTGAAAGATTTTAATGTAGGACTGGCTGTAACACAACAAGAGTGACACACCTTAAAAGCGTATCCATCTTTTATATGTGGTTTGATAAAAGAAAATATTCACAAAGGGTTCATAATTGATAATTATTTTGAGCTAAATGTAATTTAAATCCAACAGATTTTGGCCAGATGAAATTAAAATCTTCCTAACATTTTTTTAATATTTAAATGATTACAAAACTGTTATTGTTTACCTTTGTTTAACCATGTATTCAATATATATAAATGACGTTACATGTGAAAGCACATAATTTTCAAAAAAGTTTCTGTATAGAAATAAGAATTGTATTTGTATTCAGCCTCAGTTTTATAATTTTATATTTTACATGATTTATATGATTAGCCTGCATTTAATACTGTTCATTATCACATCAAATCTGACCAGTTTTGCTTTCCTTGCTGAAGGACAACATCCACTTACTCTAGCAAGATGTTACGTCAATGGTGATGTGTGGTTTTAGTTTTCCTCCACATAGAGCATTCTGCATGTGGATCAAAACTCAATTGTTGGTGTTATAAAGCTAAAACACATTCTTTCACATATTGTTCTGTTTCCTATATAGGATGAAGCAAATTTCAAACTCTAATTTTGAAAAGTGTCCTGCCTATTGTTGTCCCCTTAGTAGCTGTTTCACACCAGAGCTGTGATACGCACCAGTTCCTATGGAAAACCTATGGGCCGCATGTATTCTTACTGAGATAAAATTACATTTAGGTGACTTGTGCAGGAAGTTGGTTTTACTAGAAGTTAGTGAGATCAAAGTAGACCAATTAAGTGCAAGTCACAAGATTAAGATGTTTAACTGTATGCTTTTTGGGGTTTTTTCCACTGCACCAACTTTCATTTTTAAAATGTTAAAAACCATGGATTCCTCTTCCTTCACTTCAGAACTACGCGCTATGTTGTGTCTATCAAATAAACTCCAAGTTGACACTCTGACGTTTATACTTGTAATGTAACAAAGTGTAAAGTTGAAGGAGTGTAAACATTTTTTGCAACACACTTTATTTGTAATAGTGCTAAAAGGTCATATTTTCAGTTTTTTTATTTTTGTGTTCAAGAATTGCAATCATAGTGTTTTAGACCTCTCTTTCTCTGATAAAGGACCTCACCTCTCATTGTGGAGGCTGAAGAAGTGCTCTGTGCTTTTCCAGGTAAAGAGGGACAGGGGCGGTGTGGGTACCACCCCATCCTCTCTCTCACAACTCTATGCTGCACCTTGCCCTCTGAGTGGGCATACACATGCCTGTATCAGTTACAACACCCACCCAGGGCACGGCATATATCTGCATTTCCATCCACTTAAATGCAAAGTAAAAGTGCACCTTTAACACAGAATAGTGTGGTTGCCGGGAGAGTCCAGCTAATACAAGATTAAGGGGGTATTACTGGAAGGGTGGAAGGGAGAAAGAAAGCCGGTAATTTCAAAGAATGGCTCCCAAAGGAGCTGGTAATATAGCTCACAAATGCAACAAACCCATGCAAAAGTATAGACAAAAAGAGCATCAGAAATATTCCCACACAGACAAGAACAAACACACACATACAGTCACATGCCATTATGATCATAGCCTGATTTCCACCATTAAATTTGGCAGTGCTGTTAATACAAAATTAATGCATTAAAACAGATTACTATCTGTGAGCTAAATAGCTATCAATTCCAAGAGAGCTGCCAAATTCCCAGTGAGAGGCAGTGAATATCTGCCTGGATATTGCTTTGTAATTGTCTCCCTGATTCTCAGCACTAAAAGCTCTCCTCTGACTGTGTGAGTGTGCGTATGTGCATGCACGCACTTTAACAGAAGCATACATGGTTTAGAAGCCAACAATTCACACCTGAAGCCATGCAAAGCAGTGTAACTGGGCAGATATGGAAAGATTGTACCACTAAAATCCTAGGTTTTTGCTTCCTCTTGGGATAAGTCATATAGCACCTTCTGTTATTCAGACACAGTGAGGTCACAGTAGTATCTAGAAACTATGACATAATGTTTTTTCTCACTGAAGGAAGACAAGGTAACATTTCCTGTTTTGATGAAAACCCCACAACAGCAAAAAAATATTTGTCAGTAATTCACTGTGTAAAAAGTATTGCTTTATACAGAAACAGTGTTGAGAATAGTTTAACCAAAGAAAATACCAGCCACTCATACAATGTATAACAGTTATAAGTAGAAATGAGGACATATCTTAGACTTATTCTCTGATTAGAGAAAAAACGAAGGATAACTTTTTGAGACAACACTTTTCAATGGGCAACAATAGTTGCTCGAGCAAATGGATCTGTTAGAATCTTGGTCATCATATATTTGTAAACTGGGATTCCCCTGCAAGCCGTTTATTTAGGAAAGCAGGGACTGGAAGTGGTAAGTGCTTGCAGTTTTGGCTGGTGATGCTTTGTCTGCTAGCAGCATGAACAACAGCTTAAACCACAGAGGCCCCACTGGGTGCCAAGTGCAATGGCTGCTTTGAATTAGGCAGAGCGAGTTATAACATGCCTAAAAGTTAGCTTGTGGCTTTAGGGGACTGTGTATTCCAGGCGCAAGCTGCATACCTACCGCTTCCTGAACCTCATCCCCTCTTGTGTCTTTTCGTTCCCTTTGCTCTTTAATCCCAGCCACCCCTCCACGGCATCCTGTCCCTGTGTCTCAAAGCCCATAATGTGCTATGTGGCTTCCTTTATTGTAGAAATGATCCATCACTACTGGTGAATAAAAAAAAAAAGCCTGTATAGTTGCCTCTTGGTGAGGATACAGAAGTTGAACGGCCCTCTTTGTCTTCAGGAAAGTTAGAAAAGTGAAGATGGATAACTGTGGGTGCCCTAGGAGAGAATTACTAAACAATTAAGACATGAATACAGTCCTGTTTTAAAGTGGTGGTCATGGATACACTTAAAGACGATAGCACAATTGGTTCTCCACACCCACCACTCTTACTAACTTGTACATTAAATAAAGCAATAATTATTGAATTCCATTTAAATAAGTAAGATGCTAGAAAGTAAACAATAGGAACATAATTGCAGATGGAAGGCAATCAATGAAGCCAGTCATTTGGGCCATGTTGATTGTGTAGGCTGTCGCATATGTGCTCTTTGTGCCCAAGTGTGTGCAAACGTTTGTGTAGCCATTGCAAATCTTAGGTAAGCCAAAGGGAGCGTGTGCTGTGACAAGGAGATGAGTAATACACTCTGTAACATGCACGCACAAAACAGGGGTTGGGTAATCCCTCCTTCAATAATGACCCAGGGCTCTAAACAATAGCTCTCAATCAGCTGATCAATGTGTCCACATAATTCATGTGCGGCTCGCTGTTTTTGAAAGGCTGAGGAGAGGGAGGATAAGCAAGCAGGCGGTTGGGAGATCAATGCACTGTGTAGTGATAACGAGCCTGGGTCTATGCCCACAGGAGCCCCACACTGGCGCCCAGGGTCTCTCTTATTAAGAACATTTGGATAAGCATGGCTCTACATACATAATGCACACTTTTAATCATAGCTGAATAAACACATTTCTCTCCTATTTAATGAGCTTTTGTGACATACAGAAATGACACCAAAATAGGCATGAAATGATGCAAGTTTTGAAAGAAGAAGAAGGCGAGTGAAACAAAGCACTGGTCTCTGCTTTCAGTGGCTAATTAACAGCTTAACCTCCAGGAGCTTTTATGAAATACTTGCTGGGAGGAGCTCCCCAAAAGTGCACTACAATAGGATTGCCTGTTGGTGGAGAAAGTAGGGCTGGGTCATGGGGTACCAAAACAATGACTGCAGGCATTTCATAATAAATACAGCAACAAACTACAACCTGGAAACCAGATGGAGTGAAAAGAAATGTGAGCTGGATCTTCTTACCAAAACCAAACGTCATGTCAAAACAATCATTTGTTTTGGAGAACAGAGGTATGTGCCCAACACAGCCAAATGATAAAGAGAGAAAGTTCTTATTTTAAATCCCCTTCAGGCTTAGGTTTCCAACTAATTTTGGTAAATTCTTAGAAACCCATAATCTAAAAGTGATTTATAGTCTCTTCACTAGGTTCTGGGTATGTCTTAGAATCTCTTCCTTTTGGGGCTTGCAGGGAAAACCACAAAAACGGCCCCAAGATGCTAGACCACACCAACTGACTCTTTTCACTGCGGAAGACCAGTGCAGAGCTCTTCCTTGAGATTGAGCTTCTCGCCTCATCTCTAAGATCTGATAGGTAGCAATATAATCTTAGCTAGTTGTATTGAAGATATTTTTCTTTCTGGAATTATCCTTATCTCTTGACTAAATGAGGCTCAAAAAATAGACAAACCAGTATATTTTTTAATGCTCAACTCTTTCTTCTTCATGGCAAAACAGACAAGCAGATTACTGGATTACCAGTCTATTCCCCCCCCCATCCCGGATTAACTTGTGAAAAAAGACACCCATGAATACGAAAATTGTACTACTCAAAGTAAAGACTCAAGAAACAAATCAAGTGTCCATAAAAATGAAAATAATTTGATTTTTTTATTAAGGAGGACATATATCTGGTGGGAAAGCCTCAAACACAAAATTTAAACTTTAAAGCTCCAGTTTGGTTGTTAATAAATCTTTTACAAAAAACAGTAGAATGAAGCGGGTGTTACTATTGTGTAAATATATACCACACCCAGTTTTCTATGTCAGAAATTGGGCCAACAGAAGTATTTCACAGACCATCATCTGCTGTACTGTACTGCAATACAGAACAAATGGCTGATGCATTTAAGCTATTTCAAATGAAAACCAAGAGACAACATATTAGTTTTCATCTGTGTGTATGTTTTCCTTGAGATCTAGGGAAACATCCAAAATATATGAACCAGTCTTCCAAATTATCTAGCCATCTGGAGATACCAACAGATAAAATCATGTTCATCTATTCAAAAACAGTTACTGATCTAAACTTTTGGTCAGTGATGCATTGTTTGACATGTTGTAAGAATACAGTGGATGCAGAACCTTGTTGAGGTGCTCGAAGGGAGAAAGCTTGTTAGATGGAGCTGAACGATGAACGTGAGTTTGGTGATGACTTAAGGACGAGAAAGGGGCATTGGGAGTTGTGGGATGGACAGAAGGAAACACCTCTTGTAAGGATTGCAATGTAAAAATTACATTCAGAGCAACATTAGCCAAACAGAAATAGTCCGTGAGAACAAACATCCCACTGCAGTGAATGCAGATCTACATTCCATATCATCATACAAGAGTTTCTGGCTAGGATCATAAAATGGCCAGTGAAACTGGACATGCCTGACTAGGACATCCAGTTAGTGACAATTACAGCCCCATTACTTCTATTTAGACCAATTGTGTTCTCAGTCTCAAATGATGCCACTGCATTTGAGGAGACTAAAACCTTCTAAACAGCAGCTGCCCTACATTCTTCCTCTGAGCCCTTTGTCATTAGCCAATCTCCTGTTCTACCTTTCACACTGACAAAACAGTAGAGAGAAGACACAGAATCCAGTCTCCTTAGGCTTGTATTATCTTGCTCTCACCCCTGGCGTTCTCGGTTTGGTAGTGTAAATATTTCATTAACACATAATTGGTTGCAGCTTCAGGCTATGCAATAAAGCTGTGATAGCTGTAACACTGTATGTTTTCTGACTATCCCGTATCCTTTCTTATGTAAAATTCATAGAAATATGTTTTGGGGAAAGGAGGGTGGGTGTGAAATTTCGTGTGGGGGAAATGTTTCGTTTTTCATGCACTGCCCTCACACAGTCTTACCAGAGACACCAGCTAATTAAAAACAGTGACGATGTGCTAAGTTAATGTCAATATTTAACCCAGACTTATGCAGCTATCTTTATTAGCAGCACTACACTGACAAAAGGAGCAATGTGCCCTTTGAGAGGTCTTCTTCTCAAAATGAAAATTAATGAGCGGGGTTGAGTGGAGGTGAATATACAGAGTAGGTGGATATGTGGGCTCCTGTGTGTGGTATGAAAAGCATGATGCAGGAGCAAAATGTTGCTGTTGAGGGTTCTTCAAGCAGTTCAGAAAGCAAACACCCACCTTTTCAAATGTTAACCACTTGGTACTTTCAACTAAAAAGCTGCAAACTAGGAGTATTTCACTTTACTCTGCACTGCACTTCATGATCCTTTTATCTTATTATATCCACAAACTAGAAAGATCCAAACTCAGGCCAGAATAAAACATGTTCTCTGATTGTTAATAGCATACACAATAAAGCTATTGCAGTAGGGGACGTGTTGAACCTGTGATGAAAAATTATGTTCTCTGTAGTGCTGGTCCACTTTATATGAGCATACCCAGCTCTATCAGTAATACACATTGCCTTGTTAACACATATCTTTACAGAGTCCCTGCCTGGCCCATTCATTAGTGGAAAAAATCACTTTATATATAAAAAAGATACAAAACCTCTTATTGATTAGGAAGATCAATTAGACATCAATAACCTAAACCCTCATCATTCCCAGTGCTGTATAATTGCTGCTAAGATATAGTCATCATAACTAAAAATCGAACATAAACAAGGCTAATTGGAAGAGTAATATTGCTACGGCCAGGCTGGCAAAAGCTTTTTAGGTGCCAGAAAGTGTTGATGAATAGTTAAAATAATGCCTGATTAGCAAGTGTCATCATAGAGGTCACTCTACTGGCTTCCAGAACACGATATGTAGAGCATAACAAGTCAAAACCACAGAGCTGGCAGTCATTTCAACATTTTCAGCATTTCAAAATACTTTGAGCAACATAAGGTTGTTTTTTTTTTTCAAAAGCAGAACATTACTTTATCCAAAACATCTTGCAAAAGAAATACAGTGGGTAATATTTTGAGAGCTCCAAGTATTTTGTGAAAAACCGTAGACATAATGGCCAACCTCAATGAATTACTGGGAGTCACCATGTTATAGTAGTTTAAAGTATTTAACTATCACACAGGGGACCTGGAACCTCAGATCACGGGCATCCATCATAAAAACTTGCCAAGTTTCAGGCAAGCTATAATGATTCGCGATTTGCTGTGACGACCCTTGAATAAGGGAGCAGCTGAAAGGACACTCGCACACCTCAATGAGTAACTGCAGGTTTTTACCTTCAAACACTGTGGAAACATGTTCCTTAAAAGATGTTTTAAAGTAACGTTAATGTGTCAAAAATGTAATGCTAAATTTATTTTCTAAAGTGCTAATAAACCTTAAACTTTTCACTGCCATTGGTAAGTATGTATGTAAGGTATGTATTACTGAGTCAGCACCCAAAGCAGCTGACATTCATGCCTTTCTCTTGTTTTCAAAAATCCAACTTAATCCCAACTTTGGAGTAAAATTAACTGCAAAAATACAGGATACCATTGAAACACACACACAATATCAATACAAATATATTTGCTTGGTTTATGACTTAAAATTACAATCTGTTAATGTCAATATTGTGTTAAAATACAGTTTTTAAACCACCAATTAAGATGGTGGTACTTGTGATAAGACATTTTGACAATCAGTGGTGTAATCAAAAAGGTACATATCTGGCAGAATAGACAGACAGCTAGAATGGCATTGCAGCCAAGTTTCCCCTCAGCTGCAACACTATATACTCTGCTCAATCGTGCAAAAAATCTTAAGCTATACTTCAAAGATTACCACTTTTCCCATTCCTGTTTATTGATTAGTTAGAACTCTTGTTCAGTAATTGTGCAGTAAATCAAGCATGGTGAGCACTAATCTGAACCCTGGGAGGAAAGTGTTAAAGGTAAAACCTGCTGAAAATTGCATAATTAGGGTGTCGTGTTTAGTCAGGAGAGAGGACATACTCCTCCTTCTCACATTTCTCGCTCAGCGCCTGCCTGCACAACCAGTGGCAGCCGGGAGAGGGGTTGGCAGAGGAGCAACGGGAAGTGTATACAGTTTCCAACTACGTCTCGCTCCCTCCCTCACTCTTTCAATCCTTTCCTCTCTCAATGCATTCCCAACCAAAGTGCCGGGGGCGCCATGCTTGTAAAGAAACCACAGCCTTTTGAGTGCCTCTTGTATTTACAAACGGAGGCATGTTGGAATCAAAGGCATTACCACATGACATAACACATTAAACAGTTGGCAGACTGAGAATTTATATACTGCACAGATAGTGAGTGGGATAAACAGGAAAAAGTGCCTTTGTTGGACAAGTTTAACTAGCTATAGGTGGTGTGAGAGCCAAACTTACCCAAAACAGAGTGCATGAAAGGAGTCAGCAGCAGAAGCTCCCTTCTTTCCCTTGCTTTGCCTCCCCTCCTATCACACAGCTTAGGCTGTACTCCAGGTGGAGACAGCTATCACTTTCCCATCAACTTCCTGTTCCTCATATCTCTCCGCCCCCTTTTTCTCTCCAGCATCTCCCTCCCAGCTGCATAACCTTTTTTTTTCTGTGTCATTTTTCAAGTAATAAGCCGCGCTTCTTTCCCCAATCTTCTGAAACACAAAACCCTGCAGTTGGAAATTTTACCCTTTCGCATCAAACCTCTATCCTCCTCCCTGAGCAGTTTCCTCGTGTTGCTGTCCTGCCTAATTTTGCCTCAGTTTATAATTCTCCATCATCAGCAGGGATCTAAAAATAAATGATAAATGGAATAATATATTTTATAGTCTTACCTCTTATCTGTTCTTATAGGGGTAATAATAAGGTAGTTAATCCTCCAGATCCGACTCGATTTGATTAATCAGCACATGCGGACAATCAAATAAATGATTAATATTCCCCAGTCATGTGGTCGGACAGTAACCCCTGAAACCATCAGTAATAATTCAGTAACCCTTCCCAGACCACAGGCTGCAGCTAGTCAGCCTCACTCAACATCAGCCCTCTGATGTTCAGCAGGACTTTGAACTCCCTGCATAGAAGCTCAGACACAACATGGTGGAAAACTTTCTGCAGTCTAACGCCCTTCGACAATGCTTGCCTATAACATCCAAATAATCTACAACAGGGATTGCACAGGGAAGAGAGTTGGTAAATATAGACAGCAAGTAAATAGGCAGATAAAAGTTCTGGTGAAGAAAGCCATAACTTAAAAAGCACAGATTGTCTACTATCTCTGTAAACCACACAGTAAGAACATATGCACAATGAAAAGCACAAAATAAAAATATTGTATAGGCACAAAGTAAAAGGCCTAAAAAATAAACAACTTGAGTTCTACCACAGCAGAAACAAATATCTTCATAAACAGATGGACTGTTGAATAATATCTCCTTCAATCTCTATTATATTCTCTATCCTGAGGTAGTTACATAAGCATTTTCTCCATGGCCATCTTTTGCAATGGCTTACCTTTAAAGTTTTTAATTAGCTAAGCAAAGCAGAATGTTTTTTGTTGCCTCGTATTTGAATAACGCATAAACAAAATTGTGATGCTGTATACTTACAAAGAACATAATCTATATGAACATGCGCATGTAACACATGCGATTTTGGGAAGAGGAAGATGGGGGATTTTTTCTGTTCACATTTGCAAATTTAAATTCATGAACAGTACTGTATGTTTCCTCTATGTTAATACCTGAAATATGCAGAGTGCCACAGCTACATCCTTTGCTTTTTTCCCCCTCCTTATAGGATCCTTAGATTTTCTGACTGCCTCTGACTGGCTGCATTATCTGCATTATCTGTTTTGTTAAAGGTGAAGTAATACTAAAGCAATTTTAGCCAAACTAAGGGATCTTTGAGTCCATGAAGTTTAATGATAGTGAAAAAAGTAACATACAGAGTTTTTTTTAAGCTTGAGGACCAACCAATGCCGAACAGTGTTTTGCATCCCTGTTTAGAAAATGTATAATTGAGATTGGTGAACGTCTTGCCATGTTTCTCTCAGATTCTCTGTTAGTCAAGAGGCCCCTCTTACTAGGTAATTTCAAAACTACTGGTCAGAAAAAATATGTCATTTAAATGTAAATTACTTTAAACCTAAATTCACCTGGGATATAAGTAATCCTGAGGCATAAATATATGGGTAAGAATTTTGGAGATAAAGACTGACCTCTTTAAGGGGACATTGTGCATCAATCAATTCCAGGACCAAACTGGTACCACTGCTTGTTTATCACCAGTACTTTCAGTTTCTACCAATGCGAGCTTCGGCACTGACAAACTTGTTCTACCAAAGCACTGAGCTGGCTCAAAGGAAGAACCAATCTCATCAGCAGTTAGGTGCACTTACAGTGATGTTGTGCTGTAATGACCACAAGGCTTAAATCAAATGAGTCAATTTCACTTTTAATTAATTGCAAGATAAACCACTTTAAAACCCAGAATTTTAAGAAAACAAAAATGTATGAGCTCTAGAAAAATGAATTCACTATCAACTATTTTCCAGTTGTTTATTTTGATTTCTCACAGAATTTGCATAGGACAACATGCTGTGCCAAACTAAGCTCACAGTTGCACCTTTGTGCTTAATTTGTCATTTGTAGCTCAGTTGAAAAAAAAAAATAATAATATTGTTGGACAGCATTAACAATGATGTGTGTAACTCCCCTTATCAGTTCTGCTGCAACAAATATCCGATAAGGCTATCAAAAGATGGCATGTTTTTTTTAGTCTGTAAGTACATTGTAATAGTGATATCAGGGCACCTGTTAATGGAGGTACTGACATGATATGTATATCTTTTTTTTTTTTATTTGAGAGGCTTATGGTCTTTAAGCAGCCTTCCGAGGAGAAATTCCCTCTTTTGGGATCTTCTGAATGTCTTTGCCCTTCTCTATCACTTTTTCTTGGCTGATAAATTTGATATAGGCTACTTGTGGTTAATAGAAATAATAATGTGCTTTGTGTAGTCAAAGTTTCCTAGCAGTGAATGCAAGAAAACATTTAATCAATGAAGTGTTTCATAAATGAGAAGTTTATAGGGACGGCATGATGTGGCTCTGACTTAGATCTGTGATTGTAGAAAACAAAACTTCATTAGAAGGAACTGGAAAAGAAGTGGTTCTTGCACCAGTCCTCTCTTTTTTTTTCTTTCCAGTGCAAACTTTAATAAATAGCTTTTGGCTTTAGTAGGTATAAGGTCTGTGTGCAAGTGGCTGAAAACGCTTATTTTAGATATAGGCACTGGAGATCACTTTGATCTCTTTTCTTACTCTGCTGTTTATAAATTGGTTACACAAATATTTATGAGCGGAATGAAGAAAATGGTTGGTCTGGTTTGTGTCTCTCTCCCTCCCTCAGTCCCCTCCCTCCCCCTGTGTGGCTGATGATGAGGCCACCGCAGAAGCAGCGTGAACACATGGGCCCCAGGCCAGATTTATCATATCTGCTTTATCTCTGGATATTGTTTGACCCCAACGAAGGAGGGACTAACCAAAACCAAGACAAAAGGGTAACACCTTTACTATGAATGAAAAATAAACAATTCAAGATGGAGAAATCACTGATCACTAATTCCATATATGGGAAACTGTAAATAATCATTGAAGGAACAAGAGCATACTGCAAAGGCCAGAAGCTGTGCATGTAGAAATGTTTTCAACAATGTGCAAACATTTGTGCTTGGAACTAACTTAATAGTAATTTGTCAATTACAAAGTTCAATAAATGAATTTCACTATGTTTAATACAAAGAGCATCTGCCTCTTCTTTAGCTCATCTATCCCTTCTACTTACAGAAACACATATACAATGGATCAGGTTCCGAGCTTCTAGATCCATACTCTTTAATTGCTCCCCTCTGCCATGACCTCTGATCCAGATCACTCAGATAAACAGCATCTCTATTAAACTGAGAAGTAGGAAAATATTCTTCAACTGACCCTCATTTCTGGCAATAGCATTGAAAATTAGCAAAGAGAAAGAAAAATCCTTTTTGCCCTTCACTGACTCTTTTAATTCTTTTCGTTTTCTTCAGGTGGTCTCCAAAAGCATTGATAAAGTTCTAGCAAAGCAAATCACACATTATTTTTTAGGCAGAGGAATTATATGATGATTATTTGTTACAAAAAGCCAACAACCTATGGCCCAAAATAAAATTCCTCCGTAAAGCAACTTGACTGTCGTTCAAGCAAGCATTGCCTTTGATAATCAGAGTTTAAAAAGTCCAGTTTCCTTTATCTCTACTGTGCACAATGTTGATCATGCAATCTAGACAGCAGATAATTCAGAGATAACGCTGCTTAAGTAAAAATAAATTAATAAATAAATTGAAACGGATACAAACTGGACCAAATATTACAGCTAGAAAATGTTTAGAAATCAGGCTTGTGTGAATCTGTTTGTGTGTGTGTTCAATGTACAGTAAAAGCTGATAAACCCTGTGTCTGTGTCTCCATGGGCAGAGGTTGGGCGCGGGGGGTCGAGTTGGGTGGTAGTGGTGGACTGGCTTGTCGATCGATGCAGTGATTGGCAGTTAATGGCTTTTCCTGTTCTGCCTTGGTAACCCTGGTCTGATGGCTGTTGGGTCTGATCAGAAATGGCAGATGGTGTTTGATTTTTGTATATAAACTTCGGACTTTGTGGAGATGACTTCATCATCATTTAATGATTTAAATGTTAAGTTGAATTCTGGGAATACTTCAATGCTGGATCCCTCATTTACAAAAAAAGCCCTAACCTCCCTTCCAGATGGAATGGCTAATCTCTAAACTATGTGCACCGATTGTGGATAGTTTAATGCTGCAAGCTAGTTCTTAAATGATAAATGATTAAAACAGGTCTCATAACACATGCTAGGATTTCTTCTGCTATCCAGTCACAGAAATCATACTTAAATGTCCAACTAAATCTCAGACCTAATCTGACATTTTTAAAGTGAAAAAAATGCTTGTCAGGAAAATGATTCTAAACACCCTGATGGAAATGCATAATTAAAAATTTAAATGAAGTTAGGTTTGACAGAAAAAAATCCACAAAATAATACAATTTGGTATCATCTTGTTAAGAATTAAAAGCTCTCTAAAAATTATTGGTTTAGTCAAAACTTTTCAGATTCCATATGAAAAACTAATTATTTGTTGGTTTGAACATGAAAATGTATGATTAATACAGCAGTAAAATCTTTATTAATGTGCATGTAAGAGAGAGAAAGAGATATTCAGACAGTATTATTTTGGTCTCACTGGAATAGGAAAATTAATACATTTTCACTTCTGAAACATAAATGCATAACACAATATTTTGCTTTACAAAACCCAATAAGATTCTCTCTCCCTTGCGGCTTTCTGCATGCAAATTAAACACTGATTATTTGAATAATCATTTGCATTCCAGATCTCACAAATTCGTGTCCAAACTTTATGGCTCCCAGAGTTCCCATTTCAGCTGCAGCTGCACAGGTCATCGTTATGGCTGGGATTAGTTTAACATGATTCACTTCTGGAAGAATAACTTGGGTAAATTCCTAGTTTTTGAGAGAAACCGGCCACCTAAAGGTGAAATCCGGTTTTAATGTATTATGCAAGCATTCATTGTTAGGCAAAGCTGACAAGTGAATCTGGTGACATTTAACAAAAAAAAAAAAAAAAAAAAAAAAAGAACATATATGGGACGGGCAGAGGAGGATTTCTAAGTGTGAGGAGAGAGTCTGGAAATTCACAGGCCATGAAGTCTTACTCAAGATCTCTACGGAACACCAGATAAAAAAAAACGACAAAAAAACATAACAAATGAAAAATATTTAAAGCTGATTGTACCTGTAGGACAAAGTGCTACACTACAGTACCACAGCATTATTAAGAAGTTTGCCAGGAAAATGAAGCAAGCTAAAGTTAAGGAAACTATGGGTTTGAGGCAGGGTAGTTAATCTTTCTTTTTTCTTCAAACAGCAATGAGTCTATTCTGGGCATCAATGTGTCACAAAGGAATGTTCAAACCATATAGTATCAATGCTCTCAAGAAGCTGTAAAACATTCATGTCCCTAACCTATATAAAAGTCTTTTACCCAAATTCAAAACTAAATCTTATATTCAGTAAAGATCTAGAGAGTACTGTTAATAAAGTTAGCATATGAAAATATTTGTCTAATTAAAAATAACTTTCTTTAAAGGATTCTTCTTTTGTGAAACTAAGCAACAGCCTTGATGCCAACACATTGAATCCATTCTTTGTTTTCACCCAGCCAATATCAATAGCTTCCCTTCAAATTACCGGGTTTTTATCTCCATTAAATATATGTATTTTAAGATATATTTACAATATATATTCCTTGTTAGTTTTTTAGTTATGAACATATGAATTTTATTTTACCCATCCTTTTCTTTTTTTTTTTGAGAAATTGAAGATATTGAGGAAAAAAACAAGGTGGGAAATAATCTTTTTCAGAGCTCCTAATAAAAACCTCATGACACGCCGGCCTGTACCGCTTAATTACAAAAGGATGAAATCCTTTTTTCGCCATCTGGAAAAAACATTGTCTGCATAACACTGGGAGATTTATAACTCCCAGCACTGGACTCCAGCACACAGCAATTAGGCTAAACATGAATGGATAACCAAAGCTATGAAATTCAGGAGGAGAAGGTTATTCTGCCCTTGCACAAGAGCAAAAGCCAGAGGCTCCAAATCTCAAATAAAATTCTTGATTCGGACTACGTTTTTAGGGGTCAGTTTTTGGTCATGATAGGGAGGCAAAAAATATTTTCCACTTCATTCTATAGTGGGTGGGATCACATCATGACTCAATACAAGCTGAAAAACTAGTTTAAAAAATGGATAGGTTTGAGCTCATTAGTTGCAGAAACTTTGTGGACGGAAGCGGATTAAGAAAAGTTAAAGGAAGTGAAAAAAGAAGGGGAGCATATCCATCCATATGTTAGATTTATTCATCCCATGAGGCTACCCAAAATGCCAAACCCGGAGAGAATGGCTCCCTGTGTACTCATTCCTGCAGCAAGACTTCCTCCTCTCTTTATCTGTCTCTTAAACCAAACTTTCCTTTATGTACAGCTCTACTGAACACAGTCCTCAGAACTGAGTAGTTTTGTGGCCTTGACCACTCTGAGGCCATTAATCTGGTGGCTAAGCCACTGATGTATTGATGGCACAGAGCCGGCAGGCTTGTCTGCCTTACTTTCTCCATCCCTGCAGCTTAGTAGCTAAATAGATTCAGAGGAACTTCCACCTGGCCTCATCAGGGTAGCATTTACCTGCCAACTTCTTGTGTTAGCTTTTAAAGAGCAATGGGCATGATATACCAGGCAATATAAGCTGTTGTCGTCCTGCAATAAATAACTCAACAAAGATTATTGTAATTCTTAAAACATCCTTCACATGTTTCCAAGTCCAATTTAGGTTTATCATTCAAGCTTCCCACACAGTTTTCCTTTGACACACATTTCAGCGTCAATTCGCTGTTTCTTTAGCAAATTAAAACAAACTGAAAAAAATCTTGAATATATTTGTATAGTTACCTGTTCTTAACACAATCAAAACATCAAACAATGGTGATATTAACTTTCAACTTTACAAGGACTTGTTCTCACCTTTTTTACTTTGAGTTCAACTTTAAAATGTATATGTAAATATGTCAATCAATGTCTATAGTTTTATTATACAGTCTGCAAACATATGAGTTGTCTCAAGTAAAACTGAATAGGCTGGTAAATGTATTGAAACCCTTTGGTCCCGTATTAAAGACAGCGTGGACACCATCTCTCAGGGATCTAAGCTGTAAGGATTTTGTGGACGTTTTAACAACAGAAGACCATGACTGATAGAGCATGTCTGTAATATCATCTTTACAGGATAGAATCAAGTAAAGCTATTGTACCAGATTAGATACAGAAAGCCTCCAATAGGTGTGGGAAGAAGTTTCTTCTTGATGCAATTTTCCCCTCAATAAAGCTCACAACCCCTAAAGGGAGGAACTTAATTTTGTCATAAGAACACCACTGCAGAGTAGACAGCATTGTGGGTCTACTAATTGGAAGTCAAACCTGTTGACTAAATTAAAAAAAAAAAAAATTCAAAAATGTTTAACTGTCCTCTTTAACCAGCAGACAAATGTTTCTAAGAACTGAAAACGGCACAGCATGGAGACATCAGTTCCTTACAAAATCTTTATTTGATGCTCTGAAAGAAGCGACAAACACATATTCCGCTGTATGTGGGACTGCCATCAGAGTAGTCAGTCTGCTGTGAGGAGCTAAACACTGCTGTAATCAGATGAATCTGTACTGCTCAGATCAGAGAACGGTGACAATGATCGGAAGTTTTTAATCCTAGACACATCAGACTACTCATCTGTCTTCTTTCAGTGTGTGTGTGACATGTTTCTCATGGCAGTTTTTTTTCTTGCACCTTCGAATGCTGACACCTTACTGAAGCAATTGAAGATATCGGACAAAGACATATTTGCAGAACAAAATGATAAGTTTTTAAGCATGGATGAATGAAAGAAATTGCTTTCTTCATGTAAAGTGTCCTTTTTGTATTTTACTTCTGAGGCAGGGGAAAAGTAAAGGTACTAATGGAAAAAAAAAACAACAAATATAGTGAGATTACCAAACTGCATTTCTGAATCATTTATCATTCCTGATGGTGTAAAACTATCCACACAAAGTGGTGATTATCTGTCTTGAACTCTGATAATCCCAGTCAGAGAAGTTAATATAACATGGCCTCCTATTCCTTTTCTTTCCTAAATGTCGGTTCCCCCTTTCTGCTGATCAAACTGATATCAGATTACCTGATATATTTCTAATAAACAAAGAGCAGAGTACTCTGATGCTCTTCCCCAAAGAAAGGAAAAGAAAAAAAATTAAAAGGCTTGAAATATGATAGCTTTAGAGAACAACACCTTAAATAAAAGGCCACCCTGATGGGAGAATCTTTATTTTTCTAAATAAACAGATTTATTTTTATCTGATTTGTTCTTTTTTTAATTTACCTTCAATGTGTTAGTCTCAGTAGTAACCTACATTGGACTTTCGTGTGTACAATTAACACAAATAGCAACAACAGCTGTGACTTCTTTCTTTGGCTTCCTGATGGGTCGAAGCATAAAAGGTTTTAAAACGCCTGCACCACACCAAACACTAAGTCCTACCAGCCTTCCTTTACTCTCCTCTCTTTCTAAAACACTTAGACTTTAAGATGTATGTTAGTCTTTCTTTGATAGAGACCGAGACTAGTTTGAGGAAGGATAACACAGTTTAATTCCCTGCAGGTAAATGCAGGCTTCCGACACTCAGTCTATAGGCCATAAAGGTAACTATTTCCTTTAAACAGGTATAGGATGCTCACAAACCTGGATTTGCTATGACCTATTAAAAAAAAATACAATGAGGGTGCTGGGTAGCAATTCCCTCACTAAGGTGAAGCAACGGCTTACATTTAAAATCATGGATTAGCTGATAGTGTAATGCATGGTGTGTATGTAAAATAACTTCTGTAACAGACTAAATAATATTTGTAAATGCACTGTTCAGGTGAAACCCCCTATTTTGATTAGTGTTTTTTTTGTATCTATTTAAGCAGGACTGTTGTGTAACAGAGGGTTGGGCTGTGATTATTAAATAGGTGTGTTCCTGTCTAAATGCTGATGCTATGAACTTGATAACAGAAGCTGAAACTGGTGAGACTTGTTAAAACTCTTCTCTTCCTTAAGATAAAAAAGTATATATATATATATATATATATATATATATATATATATAATCACACACACACAGTTATATATATATATACTTTAAAACAAAAAATAATGTG
>JAUZNJ010000091.1:352173-367135 GCA_034780135.1 Jordanella pulchra
TTTTGCTGAACTGCAGTCATTAGAATCAGCTGTGCTGAAGCAGAGAAACCTCTAAAACCTGCAGGACTGCGGCCCTCAAGGACCGACTTTGGACATGCCTGACCTAGACAAATGAGACACCCTAACACCTCAGGCCTCTCTGCATGGTTACCTTTAGATGTTCACAGAGTCTACTTCCCCTACAAAATTGTGAAAATCCAAATTTACTAGGGTGTTGGTTCCACAGTGTTACTAGCTCTCATACTATGGTCCATATAATCCTTCTTGGAAAACTAAGCAAAGAAAATATCAAGCATATATTCATCTTTATAACATCCAGGTCAATAGGTTTCATCTTGACTCATCCAGTCAGAAGTTTAAGATTTGACTGCTCAGAGCTGAAAGCTGAGATTCGATTCAGACAAAAAGACACTGCCATTCTTACAAAAAGGTTAGAGGGGACACATACAGTCCAGTCCCTCTATGCTGTTCCTGGTGCAAAGGGAGTGAAGGGGAGAAAAGGAGGGCAAGTGTTATCACTGTGGAGAAAGTGTCGTCATGGCGGTTCTGCTTTGACCCTGCTGACTCGCCAATTCCTTAACATGAGATCATTTTGGACAGCTGACCTCAATATTACTGGGCTCTGAGAATGAAACAGATCCAGTGGAAGATCTTATTCCCTGTGCCCCCTGCCAAAATATATGCAGGATGCACATTTACAGCATTTTTTTCCTGCAGTAACATTAACAGGAATTAAAGGAATTCCCAGAATAAAGCGAGTCAGTTAAGTCTGTCAGATGTACATTCAGCAAACAGTAAAAAAAAAACATTTCTTTTAGTTTGTGAACAGGAAAACTAACATGGTATGTTTTCCAGCTTGTACTTAAAATTACAACATACTATCATAACGCAGAGAAACATGGTCATAACAAATGTTTAGGCGGAAGTTCTGCACTACTTTGTCATTAACAGAAAAGCTGTCTGGTAAAATCAGGCATAAACATGTGTCAGAATTACATGTAATTATAGTTGGAAAAACTTCCGCATGAGAGTATGAATCACCTCTGCAGCTGGCTGGCGTGGCAGGAGAGAAAACAGTACCCTGCTATCCTCACCTTCATAACTGCAGTGGGGGAGGGGTGCAACCATTGGAGACGTGCTGTCTAAAGAAGACAGACAGTCTCATATGAAGTCGGAGCGGCCAGCTTGCTGGTCCTTTGCTGGATTATCTAAAGAGCCACCGACGGATATGTGTAATCAGCCCCATCCCCATGTTTCTCTCTCACTCTCTGCCTCTCTGGCTAATGTCTCCGTCTGATTCGATTGAGGCAATTAGGCAGTAATCTATAGAGCTAGGGAGTGATGGAAACATTTCCCACTGTCCTCCTCATGTTTCTCAGAGCTGCTATAATTAGCTAACTTTGTTTCTCATTAAACATCAAAGGAGTATTTACATACCCAGATCCAATTTAGCTCTATGGAGCCCAGCCCTTTTAAACCATTGTGAAATCCTGAAACATGTCTTTAAACATAGGAATGAGGGAGCTGCAATCTACCATTAATTCAATGAAAAACTTTATTAAAATCAGAAACAGCTTCTATGAAAAAATTAACAAATTCCTTGCTCTAACACTAACTGAAAGAAAATATGTTTATTTTCTGTTACATATAGTGAAAAGAAAGCCGCTAGATATGGATTCATAGTGTTTATTTTATACAATTAAGCAGTTTACAGTACATAATATGACTGTGTTTCTAGATCTGCTCTAAAAACACAAACCTAATCAGCGCAGACTGTGGAGGAGACAGCCTAATACTGTGTGCGGTACTGGATAAACCTTGTATGTCATGCATGCATATTGAACATCCTTACCATTTTCAGGCTTGCAAAGTTAGTTTTCTAAACTTCTTAAGGATACTTTAGAATGACTGTATTAGCATCATATGCATACACATATAAATATACAAATTAGTCTCAACTCTGTTTTCAAGGTTGTAAAGGCCACAGCTGCTCAACCCTAACTCTCCTTAAACATGCTCCAAATCTGGCCTGACAAGCACAACAAAGGTGCTCCTTATATAAGCTATCAATGTATTGATATAAGCTATACATGTAATGCTAATGTTAAATAAACAGCTTTCCCACATAAATTGCTGTTTTCTTAGGTCTATGCGAATTGCGTCGTACAGTATGCTATTTTTCAATCAAAGAAATCTAGGTTGTTCATGCATTCTTAAACTGTCCCCTCATTTCCTGGTTTAAGAATAAAACCAGGGTATTAACAGCATATAACATCATCCCATTGTGAAGTTAGCATGTTCTTTTTGTGCATGCTTTAGTGTTCTCAAGCCTCATCCCCAAGTCCAAAAGCATGTATGTAATCATGACCGATCCCTACAAAAATGCCCCGCTGTGTGAGTGTTTGCATTACAGTGGATTTTCCTTTAAATCTGTCTTAAGGGGGTAAAAACAATTGCATAAGTTCTGCTGATTCGTTGAGGATGAATAAGACATCCTTGGCAAATCAACCAAAGAAAGAGGGTGGTTATTCAAATAACAATGTATGCACATTGAGCACACATAAAAACAAGTTATAGAGAGTACAATTAATTCAAAGGTAACATTTTTAAAGTTGATGTACGGATATTTCTTCTCCAAAGAGGTAAAAAGAAAGTATCCATATGTGAAATATGAGTTATACTCTGTGAACCAAGAGTTTTTTTCCTCATGTGTGTATGTGTGTGGGTGTGTGTGTGTGTGTGTGTGTGTGTAAATAAAGGCGACATAAAGATGCTATCCAACCAGTCTCAAGTCACTGATTATTTTAAATATGGATTATGTACTGGACTCTGAAAGGCTGAAAAATAAACAAAGGAGATTTCACTAAGAAACAATACAGACATGTCATCCAGTGTCCCAACAGAGACTATTTAACTATAGGTTAGTTTAAGTAAAAGAGGAGCAAGCTATCCAATGAAAGGTTTGAGCAGATGTTGGTTTTGTGATAAAATAACCACGGGCTGGTAAGTTGGTTGGTTGGTTTATATTTGAATATAAGCAGAGGAAAAAAACTCACTCTGTAGTAGTCTTTGTTTTGTTGGTTGCATGTTTTAATGTGTATACCTCATCACAATGCCATACTTGTTACCTCCACCAAGGAGGTTATATTTTTAGTTGAGTTGGTGTGCGTTTGTTTGTTTGTCTGTCTGTGTACAAAAGTTGTGAACAGATTTTAAAAACATTTTTACTAAAAGGTACACATCAGTCCAAGGAGCTATCCATTAGACTTTGCTAATGTTCCACATAATATTATGAATTCAGGGATTTTTCAAAAGGGTTATTTAACATTATTTGGTGGAACAAGCAGTTCCCCTCTGAACCAGAGAGTGGCAGCAGTTGCTATTGGCAGCTTCAGTAATGGACTCAAAAAAGTCCAGAAGTATTATACTGATCAAAGAAGAACAAACACCAGAGGCTGCACACTCTGTTCCCTATTTATAAACTTATAAAATGATTTAAAATAAATAATTACCAAAGGTGCACCTCATGTCAAGAAACAATAAAAAATGTTAACATTCCCGATGCTAGTTTTAGCTATAGGTTTAAGTCACATAGGGGGCAACATTTGCTGCTTTATGGAGGTCTGCACACTCCAAGTGCTCATCTAGTAAGTATTAAAACCAGGACAGCCATTTACATTTTTATCTTTTAAGAAGAAATCATTTATTTGTACACCCACGGTTGTCTGAAGGCATGAAGGTTTGGCTCATCTTAATCAACCCAAAGAAGTTAACATGCAGAACTTGATTTCATGCTTTATTAATACCAACTTGTAACCGGTTGATGTGCAAATATTAAAAGTTTCACAATTACAAATGTCAAATTAATTACACCTATGATTATAAATTTAAATTTTACTGGCATCTTGTATCATGTTGTCACACAATTACTTATGGAAAGTTTTGATTGGTATACAGTGTTTCCTGTTTGCTATTGCTTGTGTTAAGTGTCCATTTATAGAATCATGTATTTGATTTTAGAATCAGTTACTTCTTCAAAATTACTTGCCCAACAGTGACCATGATTCCCTAAAACTGTTTCTGTTAGATATGATAGAAAACAACTGTTCAAGATTTTACTAAATTAAGTAATGTGAGTAATGTGAAAATAAATACAGAGCTTATGGTGCAGGATGGATTGAGTACATGCTTGACACTGCAGCTAGTTTAAAAAAAGGTTAATACAATTAGCTGGATTCCAGCATGACACAGATTTACTTTGTCAGTTGGGCTTTAGCACTAATTTATATTCTTGCAAACCAACACAGTCTCAGTGAAAATCTCTCTTTAACCCTGATACCTGGGTATGGTCAGGAAATCTAAACAAAAAGTTAGTTTCATTGGTCTTATCCACCGTCCTGTCAGATATGCCTGTGGTTCGCTCTAATGAGGTCCGACAGACACAGAAGCTTCATATCCTTTTATTGTCTCTTTCCTGGAGTTGGGGTTTAACTCTCAAGTAAATGAATACAAAATTATTTGAAGAGCATATCGATTTTCAGTAAAATTCAGTGTTGTATTCAGTATAAGGGGCTTTTCCTGGGAGAAGGTCATCCCACCACCACTGCCTTTCTCTTCTGTTCCCCTCTGATCCTGTATGCAGGACTGCAGCTAGCTTGGTCTGAACAGCAGAGGGTTAACTACACTGGAAATTGCTGGCGTGAAAAAAAAGTGAAACAATGAAATAATGGCATTGACTGAATGCTCAAAGGCAGGGGGCACAGTGGGTGTGGGAGTGCAGGGGTCTTGCCATAGGCTACCACAGATGTTACTGAGCTTCTTGGGGGTCACACAGTCATGCATATTAGCAATCCTATGAGAGGAATCCTGGATTAGGAAGCCGAATTCTAAACTCTGTCAGGGTTTAAACATGCCAGAAAAGCCAAGAAGATGCAAAAAATCTCCAGTTATGTATTTGAAATGTGGCATGGAAAAGTATGCGTGATAGTGTTACATAAGTGTAGTAGAAGGAATGCAAACAGAAAGATCAGGCAACATTCTAAATTAAAACAGAAAAGTATAGAAGACAAAGAGTAAGACTGAAAGACCAACTAAGAAAAATTGCTTTGAACGGATAATGAAAAAGTGTAACAAACAGACAGCAACCTGAATTAAAGCAAATAATGGAGCATGTTTGCGAGCAGAGATCCTATGGAATGAACATTTCTATTTGTAGCTGAATGAGTAAATAAGCAAAGACAAATAACCTTTACTCATTACGTACAGATGCGTGAGAGAGGGCAAGAGAGAGAGAAGAAATAAAAGCTATTCAGAGGGTATATATACTGTTCTTTGCCTCTTTCCCAACATAGAGGTCTGGACAGGCCTCATATTTCTAGCTGCTGTCAGGCAAGGGTGAGAGGCAGAGACAGCAAGGGGCAGCTGTTTTCTGGAAGGCTGCCCTTCCCCACAAATAGCCTTTTGATATATTATGCTTCCATTGGGCAACAATCCCCCAACCCCCTATCTCATATTCATAAGTATTTATATATGAATGTATTTATGTGATAGTCAATTTCAAACGAAAGTTTAACTATAGTAAGGGCACATGAGTGGTGGCAAAACAAGGAACCAACTCTGAAACTTAGGTGGTAAACCAAACTGAGAAGAAACATGAAACCAGAGCTTTGTTCTCTTCCCCTCTCTTTGTTTTAGACAAGACAAATAATTTCACAGGAATGTAACTGGGCTAGTCTCTGTGTATTCAACAGTTTTTCAAAATATAATGGAGAAACTGATAAAGAAGTCCTTCTCACCCACAGGCTCTCCAGTGGGGGTTTCCCGAAGTATTTAAGGAGTTAGGTTACCTGTAGATGTAGATGGTTTTTCTTTCTTACATTTTTTAGATGGGCAAAGATTCAAGATTGTAAAAAAGATTGAGACCTTCATTGCAACCCCACAGCATTGTCCTTTTGCCCCCAAGACATTTAGACTATAAACCCACATTTTGGCTTTAGTGTGTCTTAAATTCATTAATTTGTTTTCAATTATCAGTCCAAATCAAAATGTTCTGGTGCCTAAATATCACCAATTCAGAAAGTAAAACTCTCAACTTTATTTTAATGAATAGCCTATTGTAGTCTGTATAGGCTGTCCAGAGTTCTTTCTTCTATGCAAGTTCCAGCTTTAACCTTTCTTGGATCTAATGCAACTTCTACACTTAGTACAAACCAAAGCCTCACTTTTAAATATGCTTTACTCATGTTATCACATGCAAACATATTATTATACAAGGTAAAGCAGAAGAGAATAATTGCCAGACGAGTCCCTGTTCATCAGTCTCAGCGCCCCAAAAACAACAAAAAAAATATCATAACATAAAAGAACACACTGTGACAATAATAGCAAACACAAATTTTCATATTTGACAGTTGATGCAGGTGAACCTTTGTCCCCATCCAGAGACTATCCATCACTCTACAAGTTAATATTTGCTTCTGCCTGCTCATAAATTTGCATCACATTAGAACCTGACCTAAATGCATTTTTATCACCCAAAGTAATTAGCCGAGCATTAGTTGTAAGCGAGAGTGAGAGTACTACAAGGCTGAATCCTCCCTAAATGGGTGGTGGCTAGCCAAAAGCTGCAGGCAGAATGTCTATGGAGTAAAGCGGAGCTGGGCCACCAGATAAAAGAGGAAGTGAACATGACCAGAGTGCTGCCTCTTTAATCTGCTACATTAACTCCAGCACTACAAGGGGAGGAGCCAGCAAGCAGGCTAACAGCACAGCCACATAAAAGGGGAGTGTCAATGAGGGGGTAATAAGGAAAGACAATGAGTAAACAAGCAGGGGAAGTCCAGGCCCGGTGTGGTAGAAACTCCCTGCTTCTCACTGCCTGGCACACACAAAGGCCCCTTGCTGTAATTAGCCACCCCAATAGGTTGTTTAGCATTTGCATATAAATACCCTCACAGGCAAACGCTGAACATGCTGACACAAGCCATGCCAAAAACAGACGTTTGCCACACCTCTACCCCTCCAGGAGGTCTCAAGGGTCCACTTACACAGGGGATGCCCCCTCCCTCCACCCCCTTGTACCCAGCACATGCAAGCTGGCATCTATATCAAGAAAAACAAATGGCACACCAGAGTGTGGTCGCTCAGTTCTTGTTTCTAGAGGGATTGTGAAACACTGTAGCCAGGCTTCCTGTTGAAGGCCCACATACCCATCTGTCATGTGAAAGTGTACTTTCCTCAGACCACACGGTGCAACGAGACAGTGCAGGTGGAAGTCTGTTTTTTTATATATCTGTATAAAAAAAAATCAATCAAGAATATGGTAAAGGACACATGTAGATTTGAACATCAACAACCAAACACCTGTGCAAGTCTGCGAGTGCATAAAGTGTCCACACAGTGTGCAAAATAAATGTTAGTTCTGGATCAGGAACAAATCAGAAAGGCTAGTTTAAATGCATACAGATAGGCGCAACCAGTAAGCCAATAACTATTTACAAATGTTATCTGCATTTCAGGATTCTTCAGCCTCCTTTTGTGTGTTGTTTTCGCAAGGGATAAGTGTGAAAACTTAAAGAAAGGAAGGAAGTGATGAAACCAGTGCCTGCCCTCCCCCACCTCCGACCACCTCCTTTTCTTTTCTCTCCCTCCTCAAAAACCCAGATTCTCTTTAGTGTAAACAAAGGCTGTGTCATCCCCACACTCGTCTCGCTCCTGGCACCGCTAGGAGTGAGAAAGTGTAAAGCTCCCTCTGCATACGAGGGCTGCTTCTTGTGTTAATCCTCAGCACAAGGAGCAACTTTACAGCTCAGCCTTGCTTTGCTTGCAGTTAAGGTCTCCCTGAGCTATACGTTTTGCACAGGAGAACCACAAAACAAGAAAGTTATCATTTGGTGCCATCGGCCACGAAGCTAAAGCTAAACATCCAATTCTCACCTGCCGTATGGCCTGTTGTTCCCCGTCAGGGCATGACCCAACATGAGGAAACACCTGGGTGAAACAAAAAAGCATGCTGAAAGAGGAGTCTATTTTTTAGGTCTCCTCCTACCGAAAGCTTGTCTGAAATACATGGACAACTGCATTGAGAAAAAGACATACGGTCCAAATTACCAAAAAAGAAAAAAATGCAACTTTTTTCATTTCTGTTTGTTCTAAGCTACCTAAAATTCTTCAGTGGGGAAGAAAAAAAGTGGTTCTAAGCGAGTGTGTAATGATAGCAGAGAGGAAGGAAAAAGCAGGGCATATCTGGTCAAAAGATTGGTATTTAGCATGCGAAGAGAGGAGAGAAACTGTTGAAACAGCCAGTATCCGTTTTGAGCCTCACTCTTACCTCAGCCTGACTTCCTATGTGTGGTCAGTGTGCGTATTGTTTTATCGTTTCACTCGACAAAGCACATACACCACTCGTTACCACCTGGGTAAAACTGAAATGTCAAATGTTGAGCTTAACTGGAAAATGTCGTCTTTAATTAAACTGAAACTTAGCTGCAGCAGGCTTGTGGCCATGGAGCATGTGATGAAGTGATACAGGGGATGCTTTAAACTCAAGCCACCATAATTATTGTGTATAACAGGTTCTTAAGTATCTATTAGAGTCCCCATTTGGCAGAAAGAAAAAAATAATAAATGTAAAGGCTAGCCTGGGGATCCCATACTCATTCATTAAACAGCAGGGAAAAAATGAACGCCATGGTGACCAGACGAGGCTGATGACATCACAAAGCCGAGGTCACCAGTCTGCTGTGACTGTCTAGCCCTCGTTTGGCCCCTTGGGACCTCCCTCACCCCCCACCACAACCTACTTGTCCAACCTAAGCTCTGCAGGGCTGAAAATGGGATTGAAAACTGTCAAGAAGGGCAGAGTGTCAAATATTTATTACATTAATTTTGATAAGATATCAGCAATAGGATTAACTACAGCAACTGTTTAAATGTATACATGTGATTTTAAAATCAATGTATTTTTGTACAGAGAAGATGAGAGGACGTCTCATTCTCCTCAGGCTACATACATATATATCTGTTTTCTGCTGTTGCTGTGTGGGAGCCTCCTCCAATCTAATCAATTTATTATGAGAGACTGAAGTCCTTATGTTTGTTCATTTAACACGGGGAAAATGAGAAACTGCATTTTTTTTTCTGGTATGATGGGACCTAGTATAGAGACTATATATGCTTTTTTGAGAAAATATAAAAAACAAAAAAAGGATAGGGGGACTGATAGAGGCACACATGATGGAAAGACAGCCCCCCCAACCACTGAAACATAAAGGTGCAATAATGTGGCTTTGAGGAAATACGGCTTTAATTGCAGCAGGGTGTAACATTTAATGCGACCTGTATGACACCTGGCAAAAATGGTTTACGCTCCGGACGGTGCCAATTATAATTCAGCCAATGAGGAATCTTTCATAAATCCACCAACATGCTCACTGCAAGTACTAGATGCTTATTTGACAAGATGAGATGGGGCGGGATGGCGACAGGCGCACATGCAGTATATCTTCTTTTTAATTACAATGTCTGCAGAGGTGGAAGTCTGCTATAAACAATCATCTCTGCAATCAGAAGCAATAGCATCAACACTCAGCTTTATAGAAGCTCATTCTAAAACATAAAACAATTTGATTATTTGGACAAAGTCAGTCTTAGAGGTTCTATGCAATTTTCAAAGTACATTTCTAAATTATTTACAGACGTCAATAGCTCAGGCATTCAAATCTCCAGGCTATCTTTCATTTGCTAGCCATAGCAGCGGGACGTCCTCATCCGATTTTATAATGATGATCATTTGTTGGGGTTGGCCAGATTATATAGATAAGGATATTTACAGGTATTCATGAGAGCCAGACTCACTTCACTGGATATATACACAAGGTTATTAGCATTCTGCTGAATTTAAACATAAAAATATTGTGTGCATTTTTTCTTTTTTTTTTTTAACCTAGCCTTTTTTCTCAGAACTGCATGTCCTATTTGGACTACCTCATTTACATTATCTAAATGGGTATAATCTTTTCTGATTATGCCCATTTTCTGTTGCTTTAAAGGAATATTATAAATAAATGAAAACACTGTGCAGAGGTGTGCACAGCTCAAAAAGACTGCTCTATGTATGCCTATTCTCACAGAGAATAACCTTGTATGAGTAATAAAGACATATAATAGTGATTGCAAGGATGTACAGGTTATGTAGTTGCATATACCCTGCAAACTGACACAGGAATAAAAAAGAAAAAAAATAAAGCGGTAGAAGCTGAAAGAGAGCTCACTTCAGAGGACTATGGAGGTTGCAGCACTTAGAGGCCATTTTATTGCTTTGCTGTGGTCAAGTGAGGTGCACCGAGCTCAATTCCACCACAACAATGGGAAAGAGGGCCACAGAGACAAAAGAGGGCTATCCTTGCTTCTTAACCCCTTCCCTGCTGGCAGATCAGTGGCCTACGATACTGAGCCAACAGCATCAGACGCCTCAGGGGAAGATAGAGGAGCGACAGCTCCGTCCTGCAGCATCTCTCTGCCTATTTACAGCAGCTCCCAAGATTCTCAATTTCACGTTGTCATTTGTAAGAACTCAAAAATAAATGCTAAACATAAATCTTAAAAATTGCATTAATATTTAGTGCACTTAGTATTTTTCTGACCAGCTACATCTCATCCCTGCTTCACACCAAAACGCACAGCAGCCTTTTTCTCTACATCTCTCCATATGTGGCCCTCCCTCTCTCCTTTTCTCTCCTCAAACAGGGTACTGCACATTTGCAAGTGAATTACTCTTTTTTTGTTAAGATTTGTGTGCATGTGTATAAGAAAAAAAATGGGGAAGAGCTTGTATGAGAAGGAGTGCCCCTGCAATCGCTCTTTTCTTTTCTTCTCTCTATAACCCTGGGGAGTGTAAGCTGTGAGGTACACAGAGAGGAAGTGCCACGGACCTGCTGGGGTCCAGGACATCCCAGCAGTGCATTCCTGTAGCTGTGACCCATCAGACAGAGACTGGATGATAATGAACAACCACACAAAATCTCTTAGCCGGTTTTATAGAGTGGAATATATAAAGTCAAAATTGGGCTCTGGCCTGAACATGAAAAATAAAAATAATAACAACCCATCACATAGCAAAAAAATATAATCTATCAATCTGCCTTATTGTAAATGATAATCATACAGAATTTATAGAATTGCAGAAGTAAAAATACGACAAATAATTGTATTACTATTTCTGTTTTTACTAATTATTTTTAACACTTCCAACTGAAATTCATAACGTAATAGAAAATACACAAAAAGAACACACAAATATTAATATATACACCAACCTTAATGGTGCATAACTTGTTGACCAAGATTTAACCCTAAAATATTAAAGAGATTATTTGAAAGCACAAAGGCTGTAATGATCTTCGTTAAAAAAAAAGACAATTTCCTTCAAATTGGCATTTTTTTTTCCTATTCAGACTTTTGAACCGTTTTGGCTTGAATAAAGAATACAATGTTTTTATTCAAACATAAAGATCCAAAATATTTTTTTCTATTTCATGAAGCAATAACTAATACCAAGCATGAAAACAGAAGTAGTACAACCAAGAGCGAGTCAATTTGTTAAAGCTGTCACTCCCTCAAACAGCCATGCGCTCGCTCGCACACTTACATTTTGGTTACACAATGGAGATTTCACAGACACAGATAAACAATGCGAGGCCAGTTATCACTCCGCAGAGCACAGTAACGCAGAGGAAGAGGAAGAGCATGACAAAGAACCAGGGGGAGGACAAAAAAGATGGCGTGTGTGTCGTCAGAGTCACAGGCCAGAGGGGACTGCACATTGTTCCCCGGCTCGGCATACGGAGAAGAAGGCGACCTGGGCAGCCTCTATCTAAGCGTCCTCCATGTTTTATGCATTCTGTCCTTTGTGATGATAAGCACCAGTACGGAGGGTGGAATGTTGGCCTCCAGGGTCCAGAAAGAAGGGTGGGCTTATTAGGAGCAGCATGGGGGTAGGGGGTACGAGGGTGGCCGGGGTGCAGCTCTGTTTTTATTTTGCAGCTCTCGCTGACATTCATGCCTGGCTCTCATGTGGGCATGTGTAGCTTCTGCAGACACATCCCTGAACATGAGAGCTTGCTGCTGGTCCTGCTGCTTCGAACAGGATAGAGTCAGCACCCTGCTCAGCCCCAACACACACAAAACTGCCAGTCATGGAAATGCATGCATCACACAGGTCTCTGACTCACAGTCAGTACATCAGCAGAGAGAAACAAAAAAAAAAACAAAAAAAAAAACAGGGTTTATCAATGTTACAAGAGCGGCATCAAGCAAAAAGCTTGCTTTGCTATCAAACTAATACATGTATTAAATAAATACATTCAATTCAAGGACACAGAAGAACATTGTGATCTCCTTTTTTGACTGTATCTGCTTTAATTCATTGTTAGAGAAAAATGAATTTTTAAAATAAATATTTCACACATTACTCAGCCCTGTTCTGTCACCTCAACACTATCAAAAAGTGTTGAGGTTAACAAAAGGAACTATATTTGGAGCTTAGGCTTTTTTCTCTCATTATGTGCAGCAGACAATCAGAATAATTTTGACATGACACCTAAAGTCAGATTTTCTATGCACGCTTGCCAAAATATTGATTAAAACTAAAACTATGTGAAGAGGCATTTAAAAAAAAATCTAAATACATCAGATTTATTTTAAATGCTGTTACACAAATAAATCTGGGTGCTACTGCTCACACACACATTAACTGTCACACATGCGCATCTTCTCTGTCATAAATCTAGTCTACCACAATGATTTAACCATGATTGTTAACACGATAACATGTTGTGAAAGAACAAACCACAAGAAACCCCGCCAACTTCACTTCAAATAGATAAAACAGTCCACAGTGAGGAGAAAAAAAAAACAGGCGAACTCTAATGGAAACAAGGAGGGGGAATTTCAGTGTGTGTGTTTGTGTGTGTGTGTGTGTGTGTGTGTGTGTGTGTGTGTGTGTGTGTTTTAAGGGGATGCTCTGCACATGAAGATGACACACTGTGGACTACTGGGACTAGGGATCAGGTGGAGGATTCATTTACACTGTATGGGTGCCTTCACACACACCTGACCATCGAATCCTTCCCACTCACAGTGCTTAGCCAGGACTACCGCCACACACCCCGGCAGCTCAAACCCTTCCTGGTAGCTGAGATGAGCATTTACTGGACTCGGCTGCATGATGACCAAAAAGAAATCTGTCAGCTGCACTCATCTAAACATTCATATGGTTAAACGGTGGAGACAAGACTCCTGGTGTCGCTCTATGGTTTCAGAGGATACACACTCGGCACAATTACAGACGTATCTTTATTTGTGAAGCTGTGTATCGGAAGACAGAATTTAATAGGAAATGTCTGGCAATTATCTAGAGAAAATGAAAATAAAAAATAAAGCATATAAGGGGATATATTATTTGCATTAATAAATCATAACCATTTATTTAAATTTCTCCTCTATGTGCAGGTTTTCAAGCAGATCGATGTCTGTGCTGAAAATTCCATGTATGCTCCCATCCAGATCCTCACCCAAAGAGGGCTCCCTCTAACCAAAGACGTGGCATCTATCCCGCCCCCCAACCCACACACACATAGTGCCACATCCTAAACATGGAAAGGTCATTAAAGAAGGGAAAATATGCAGAGATGCCAAAAATAAGATAGGAAGAACGAGATGCACCAGTGTTTGGAGGCGAACAGTATGACAGCCAGAGGCACTGTCTCTTTCACTGTGTCACAACCCCCCTCCCTTTTCAACCTACCTCCGCCTCACGCCAAACCAAAATGCAAGCCAATCCGTGACGACTGCGGCTCGCCCCTTTATCTCATTTGCCCAACTGCTGGACGCTCTGTTCCCACTCATACAGACAAATGGCATCTAAATTTTCTGAATATACCTCTAATCAAATGTGGTCAAATGCAAACAGCGAACAGCACAGAATAAATGGCTAGTGGACAGGATGTAACGTTAACCATGTTTTGTTTGCAGAAAAAGCAATGATAGATAACCACTCTGATGAAGCTACTAAATGCAGAACATAGAAACTGAAAAGATCCTCTAATCATCGGGATCAACATGGAGAATGTAATCATAGCATGCACAAAAATGCAAGCCACCTGCAATCATGAATGCATGCAAACTAAAATAAATAAAATCATAAAACAAACATTACAACATTAAATAAAGTGAGGAAAAACCTGCAAAACCATTTATTTTATTTTTTTGGCAGAAATTTAAATGTATCAAAATGTTGGTAAATTATATTTCCTTAAAATATGACCATGACCAAAAATAAATACAAAAAATGATGATTAAAAACTTATTAAAAATAAAATAGTTAAAAAAAAGTAAATAAAAATTTACAGTCATTAGATAAGACGCTCACTGTTTCATTTGAATGAAGCAGAGTCAGAGCAGTAGATTTTAAAACTGCAGCTACCAACATTAAACAGAACACCAAACTGAATTTTGTGGAAGGGGTGCATGGATATAATACAACTGAGGACATTCCCATACCTTTTACTGGAACTGTTACAATTAAATGTACACCTGAAAACACGGCAAGACAGGAATACAAAAAGGGCGGGTGGAATGACAGTAAACATTTATATGCTGTCTTTGTTTTGTAAGAGAGAAAGAAGAACGAGGAGGAGGAGAAGGAGAGGTGTTTCACTGTCAAACAGTGCGGGAAGGGAGAGTATTGCTGGGTTTTGTTGTGGGTTTTTTGGGGGGTGTGGGTGGGTGTTTGGGGGTGGGAGTAGGTTGTGTGTGTTGATTAATCCTGCATCGGTTTAATTAATATGCCTGCATGTGTCCCAACAGGAAGCTCAGATGTAATTATGTCTTAGTATGTCTGTACTGGAACTGTTATAACTGAAAATAAATACTGACACTCGTTGATAAACCATAGCACAAATCT
>JAUZNJ010000091.1:374515-403009 GCA_034780135.1 Jordanella pulchra
TTCCCCGTCAGTCAACCAGTCTAACCGAACCATCTGTTACAGTGGCTCTGAAAACCCTTTGGACCCGAACCGGAACCAGAACCAGAACCAGAACCCGAAACCTGTTCAGTCTTAAACCTGTGTTTATTCATAATAAACTTCTTAACTTTTCCCGGTCTCCGTGTGGTGTTCTGCATTTGGGTTAGCGCTCCCTTAACCCAACATGACATTCACACTCCATTTCATTTTTTTTTTTTTTGTAATTCTCTCAATACCTTAATGTTGTATACAGTATCACATAAAAACATCTGAAATGAGGGAACAATTTAAATAATCTTATTCAGTTGACCATAAGATATTTAAACCAACATGTTCCTTTAATAACCTTTATTATGCCTTGAAAAAATATTAATATTGCTCATTTGTTATATCTTAACCAGAAACATATTTCATTAGGATTGTATTTGTATTGTATTAAGAATTTAAAATAATAAATAATATTGAAACTTAAGAAAACCATAAATAAGACCCAAAATATTAAATTTAAGTTAAAATCTAAAATGGTTTGGCATGTCTGTATATTTAATGCCCTTTACCCTGATACCCTAGATTAATTTCAGTGCAACTAATTACTTTCAGTCATCTAGTTAGTCGAGTCAACTTATGTAATCCAAAGGCAGTATAAATCCATCTGTTATCTGGAGGCCTCGGAGCTTTATCAGAAAATATTAGTAAACAAACAGCACCATGAGGACCAAGGGATAGAGCAGAAGTTGCAAAGTTAGGTCAAAAAAAATATAGCAATCACTAAAAGTCTCACAAAACACTGCTCAATCCATCATCTAAAATTAGAAAAGGAAAGTAACAATTGCAAACTTACCCAAAACAGTTTTCAAATGACAATTTCCTTTATTATTGGACATCTTAAGATCTCCAAAGAAGCCTAAACCGTTCCAAATCAAGAATCAGTTGTTACCAATTACCTCTGAAAAACTTTATTTATTTTCACTTGCCAAACCTGCATGGTTTTCCACCTTAACTTAATAGCAATGAAAGAGACACATTTATCTGAGAAACAGCCAAGAGGTCAATGTTAACTAGGAAGGAGCTGCAGAAATCCATAACTCAGGTGGGAAAATATTTTTAATTAACAAATCTGGTCATTGTAAAAAAGATTTAAGCAGACAACCATTGTTCAAAGAAAGCCATGTTGAGTCTTACTTGCAATTTACAGATAGTCGTGTAGGTAAAACAGTAAATACATGGACATACATATATGAGCTCTCCCATGAAAAAATTGATGTCTTTCTTAAGGACAATACAAAGTACACATTGAAGAAAAACCACAGTATTAGAGGCTCCAAAGAACAAGAGACTAGGACAGGTTCCCTGTCAGCAGGAAATTGACATTTAATAAGCAGTCAGATCTACAATGGAATGGTTTTGCACCAAGTATGTTTTGTTGTATCCATGAAACCCGTGGAACTGGGTTTGGTCTACCACATGAAATTGTGAAATTGATTCACCACCATTACTAACGAAATGTATCATAAATAATGATTTTCAAACATTGCACTATATCAAATGCTCCAATGTTTGTTGCCAACACACACAAAAAAAATCAAAACTATTATTATTTTGCCTGTTGACCTGACTACTAGAGATCAACGCACAAAGTTAATATTTGATAACAATGTTTGCATGACTCTCTGCAGCTCTTTTTGTCTCTGCTGCACATTTTGAACCTGGAGGTTTCACTAACTTGGGACAATACCAGATAAAAATAGCACGTTTGCTTTTGGAAAAGGGGAGGGTTCCAACAATCAGGGACTCACCTGCAGTGCATTCGGTAAGTGTATCTCTCGTATCTCTCTGCTACTGTACATGGATGTTTGTACATTTGATGTTTTTTGTGTGTTCATGTGTTTGGGACAAAGGACCACTATCATAAAAGGGACTACAGCAGGTTTCTTCAATCTCAGCTCTAGAGGTTCAGTGTCCTGCACATATAAGGTGTGTATGTGCTTCCAAACCTGAATCAAATTGGAAAATTACCTCCTTAGCATACAGGGACGTTCTCCAGAGTCTTGCTTATGACCTGATTATTTGACTCAGGTGTGTTGAAGCAGAAACACATCTGAGAGGTGCAGGACACCGGCCCTCTAGGGTTGTAATTGAGGAAGCTTGGACAACAGAGTTGTAATTTCCCGCTGCTGTAGGGAGGACCCAGATTCCTCTGTGTTTGTTCCGGTTTTGTTTCGGAAAGTATAAATACACATAAAATGGGGCCCAAACCCCATACTGGCCGTGTTCTTCCTGCAACAAATCAATGCACGCCCCAATAACATAAATGAAGAACACAGGAATAGAAACCTAAGTCAAACTCTGGGGTGTGGCCTCGCGACAAAAGAATGAGCTCCAATTAAAAAAATATTCCCCTAATAATGATTAAACAGAAATTTGAAGACAATTCCAAAAGCATTGTACATGAAATATAACATACAGGTGATTTTGCCTTCGTACATTGCATACTTTGCTAAAGAAAAACCCATTACTTTCACACGTTATAGCAAACACATTGTGAAAAACACAAAACTTATTGACCAAAGTTTGCTATCATCCTCTTGACAAAAAAAAAGCTGAAGAAAAAGTAAAAGCTATTAGATAAAAATGAAGAGTGAGTTGCTCATTAGGTTTGAACCTTCCCTCGGCGCTTAAGAGTGGATAAACGAAAGCCAAGTGGCAATACATATGTTACTTTACTGCCAGCTTCTTTGCTAGTGTTACCTTATTATTTCATTAGGTGTAAATCCTGTCAGTGCCATTCTACCCCAAATTCAGTCCAGTTCTGCCACTTCACCCTCAGCAGGTTAAATTATAATTTAATTATCCAGCCTTAGCTGTATAAGCTGCTTGGGAGCACTGGCCTCCCAGAATAATTTGAAAAGATGGCGCCTATACTCCTCTTTGTGTGCCTGATCTACTAGACTTGAGCCCCCTGGAGGCCTAGTTCAATATCCCATCTAATTATCTACCTCAAATCATGCACCTATTAAAGAGAAATATCAGTAATTAAGTTGGGAGAGAAAGAAAAAAAAATCTTATTGTTCAGGAGTTTTTAATAGAACATTTATCTCCCAAAGAGAGTGGTTAGGCTGAATGCCCCAAGGAGATGTATCTTCAGGTTATTTCTCTGGCAGACTTTACTTTATCTGCAATGAAGTAGTGGTACTGTATCAATAACCACACTTTAACATATTTTAACAATGGGGCTGATTCCCCTGAGCTGTGCTCTCCACATGTAACTGAACAGGAAATTATAATCAGTCAAATTTATTTTGAATAGATTTTTTAACAAAGGTGCATTTAATTAATTACAATATTTAAATCAAACTCTTTTTTTGCAATACACTATATAAAATTGAGTTATCAGGCCAATGATAATTTCTTCATGTAGTGGCCACAGTTGTACCTCATGGCTTTTACGAAAGTCACTATAATATTCTCTATGTTTAAAAACGTTTGATAAATTACTAATAAAAGTTGTTTATTTTTATAATTAAGGATAAATTCTGTTAACATAACTTGTGAGTCATTTCACAGTTGCTGAATTTTGTAATTAGAGCAGATAAATTTAAGCATATGGTTTACATGACAACAAAAACACAGGTTCCTCATGGATCCTAATATGATGTATGGAAATAACTGACTGATTTTAAAATAATGATGCCATATCAAACTCTAAGGTAAAGGCATGACAATATCATAAATCTACTCTGACATTCATTGAGAGGGACAATGACAACTATGTTTTACAGGCAAACAAAAACAGAAGAAATATCTTTTCATATGAACTCCCTTTGCCTGCATTTATTTGAAAGTAAATACGACAGCCGTTTCTTGTTTATTATTCTCTGTCATAGGATCTCTCACCAAATATGAATCATTTATGAGGGGATTACATTTCAAAGAAAAATAAATCACAGACTCCTATTGTACGCCATGTAAAAAAAAATGCATCCTTCTTTTCTTCCCGTCTAAAAATGATATAATTTGCATTGTCCTAATTTAAGCCACTAAAATTGATCATTTTTATTTAAAAGCAAAGTGATATGGTAGATTGAAGGAATATGCATGTTGAAGAAATCAAGAATCTCAGACGGTGTCCATTACTGCAGAAACCCCAAAACTACTAACTTGCTATTCATGATACTCTCATAAGATAGCTACAGTTTAGGTTAACTCGACCACATCAGAGAATGCAGCTCTGTTAAAAACCCTCTACTGAATAAAAGCAGCCCTTTTAACACAGCTTTTTTGAGAGACAAAGATAAGTAAATACAGAGGAGATAATGAATAGACTAGAAAATGAGTGCTACAGCTCTGCACTGTACAATCTTGGGGACAATTGCAGCATTTTGGATAAAATTGCTTGCAACCCCACCACACCTCATCTCACACACACATACACACCCATGCTCTCTCATCTCATCTCACCCCCTCTCTTTCTATAATCCTCTGGTAAAACCCTTTCTTTCCATACGGACCCCCCAGCCAGAGGGACCCTGCAAGGCAAATTAGGGAGGGGTGGAGGCTTTTGTTTTGCAGCACTCCCTGAAAAAGAAAAAAAAATCCAAAATTATTTCTTGAGCTGGAGCAATTTGACATGCTGTGATAACTGCTCTGTCAGAAACTTCTTTGACATCTTTGAAAGAGAAGATTTTCTCCATCCAAACCAGCCTTGAAAATAGAAAATAGTTATCAGAGTAAAAAAAGAAATGCTTGATTTCATTAAGTGCTTAAGTTATGCGTTATTTGTACCTGATTCCGTTTATCTCTTGTACCTTTAAAAAAGGTGGTAGAATAAACTAGTTCCATGAAAGGGAGTCTGCTCCTAAGTTTACAATGATTTTTTATCCATCCTCTTTTTGGAATGATCTGCTTTTTAACTTGTTCCCTTCCTTTGTATCTGTCCTTATTTTGTGCTTTACTGAACAGTCCCCTCTCTTCTATTTCTTGTTAAATCTATCATTCGTACCATTGTATTGTGCTCCAAGCAACTAAACCGAGTCGTTGTCTTGGTGTTATCTCTTCCCTTTTGTACGGATAAGTTTGTGTTTTTTCTGCAAAGACGTTGTTTGAGCGTAGCCCAAGAGCTACCTTTAACCTTCTCAGTTATTGTATTTGGAGACAGTTGGTTGTACTGCATATAAAAATACCAAATAAAAGCAAGTGTTGGTGCAGATTTCAAATCAGTTTTCATTCTTTAAAGATCTTAACAAATCTGAGATTGATTTTGGGGCAACCATTTATGTCATTGCTATGTACTGAGCTCTCTATAGTTATGCTTCTATAGTCTTATGCTGCTAGAGGATAAAGGGACCACTCAAAATCATTCTGCTTCATTGTAACTCTATTCTACAATTCAGCAGAATTTATTAGTTAAACCACAAACTTTATGTGCTCTCTTTCAACCCTTTTTACATGAAAAACGGCTCAGAGCTCATTTGCTTAACTGTTACTTTCTTTGACAAATCCACTTACTTGGAGCTAGTTCACCATTTACCTTTTTAATATAGAAAGCATTGGTAAAACAGTGCTTCCATTTTCCTTTGTTGTGTCTGCTTCTGTCTCCTTAAAACCTCCTTGGCCAAAGACTGCTCAAATTGAGCCTGGTTCTGCTGCAAGTTTCCTTTGTAAAAGAATTGTTTTTTCTCTCCACTGTCGCTTCATGCATGCTAGCTCTAAAGGATTGTGATAGAAACAAAGACGCAATGCAAACAAATGTCGACTGTCACCACATGCTCATCCAGGAGGAGCATATCCTGCCAAGTTAAGTACTCAATACAATCAGCTGGTTTTGCGAAGAAAGAAAATGTGTAACCTATCTGATTTTTTCCTGTAAAGTGCCTTGATATTTAATGTGTTGTGATTTAGGCCTATAGAAATAAGCAGAGTTGAATTGATTGTGTTTTCTTTTAAAATATCTGTTGATACATCTATCCATTCATCCGTTCACCTATTCATAATTCTGTCAATCCAGTGAGGGTGACCAGATGTAGATATGTATGTAGGTATGTAGGCAGGCTGGTTGGTTGGTTGGTTGGTTGGTTGGTTGGTTGGTTATTTAGATGGATGGACAAATTGAGAGATCTAAGTATTGATGTCTAGACCTCATGTGTCAAAATCAAAGCATGTTGGCCAAATCTAGGCTGCCAAGGCATTTTATTCGTCCCTTAGGAGCTATACAATGGACATAAAGTCACTAAGCAGAGGCATTAATTTTTTAAGTGTGTAAAAAGTGACTAAAACTGCAAAATAAACTAAAGCAAAATTATAGCATCTGAGAGATGTGCTCTTTCTTAATAAAATAATAATAATAAATTGTTTTGCTTTATACTGGCCATTTTGAAGACTTGATAATGATTATGTGGGCCGACATAAAATTGAGTTTAACACCTATAGCCCTTTTCCTACAGAGGGCCCAATGATTTAAAGTCCCAGGATTGGTGTTAGGTGTTAACATTAAGCATGTTATTGCCGACTGGAGTAAGAAATTTACAATGATTCCTACGTACATCCATACATCATGGACAAAACATCGCAACAGACAGATTTCTAGTAACGCTACAAGCATAATTTTTGCAATTCCAGTGACACATGAGCGACATGACACCTGTGATTGGTGCAAAGCAACAGTGGACTATTCTAGGTTCTGTCCACTGCTGTCCTCCTATGACCTGTTGTTCTCGTGCTTTCTCTGTCTGAGTTCATGCTCTAATCTCTCACAGTTTCTGTCTGAGCTCTAGAACACCACCTTGCCTTATTTCTGTTGTCTGGGCAATCCTTTCCCAGGGTGGGATAGTTTCAGGTCCTGGTCAGACGGAAGTATCGCAGAAAGTGACCATAATCCAGACGCAGCTCCTTGAGAATGTGGCTTTACTTTCCAAACCAAATCCATCTGATTCATCCTACCTATAATCCTTTGCTTGACAAGTCGTATGAGCTCACCAGACCACACAGAGTTTAACAAAAATACATTATGATGAGATGTAAAAACTTTTAAGAACAGGAAACTGTCCTAGTCTTTATATGTTTAAGGTTTTATAATAGAGAGCTTTGATCATTTACTACAAGTGAGTAAACTTTATTTTTGTAATTCCTTTCCCTGAAGGTTGTTGTCCAAATTTGACTAGAGTAAGGCTGAAGGCTGTCTGAATTCAGCACAGTAGTCCAGTGCTCTTTTCCTACCCCAAATAGTGTTCTTACTCTTGACCCTGCAAAAGGTGAAGGGATACAATCTAGGAACAGGAGGTAGGAGCTACAATTTAAAGAATTAAGATCAACCCTTCATTTCTGCTGCGCTCCCTCAGCCTACACAACCACATCTAACCTCTTACTGTTTTCGTAACGTAAAAGATAAAAAAAAGTTAATGTTCTTCAAATCATGCGATTCTCCTTCACATCCATCATGTCTATTAAATCACTTCATGTCGTGTTGCTCTTGTTGTGTGCCTGTACATAGGAATAAGCAATACAGTCTCACTCTGAACTCATCAAATATCGACTCTCGGTCAAGTCCCCTGCACATCAGATACTGAAGTGACAAGGGTACCCCTTTTTTTGAGTCCAGGGTAGATGACAGGTTGTGGCAGAAACTTGAAAAAAATTTCCATGAACTAAAAATGAAAAAAAAAAAATCTACCACTAACCCATCCCTTACCCTAACCCTGATCCCTAAACCTACAGGAACACAAGTATACATGCTCCCATACACTCCTAAAGCTACCAAACTAACTTTGTACGTTTTTTGTTGTGAGTCACATGCATGTCATGTGATACAGTGTCATTCACCCAGCATGTCAGTATGTGACAACACGAGCTTTAACCAAGTGTCCGTTTTTGTTGAGTTGGGTGTAAGAATGTGTTCGGATATCATGTAATTCTGTTACGCATTCTGTGACATATAATGTCAACCCGCATCTCACCGGAGTTGCTTTGAAATATAAGATATTAAGATCCCATATTTTAAAAATTTTATAAAGAAACCAGAGTTAAAGATGCTGTCCATTTTTTATTGTCTGTAAACATGTGCAAATTAAACCCACATGGTATTGCTAATTTGTATTTTTTCTAAAAAACTATGTTGAGCCCTAACAGAACAATGAGATATCAGGCAGCAATGTACACATTTGGAACATATAAAACCACAAACAAATCTGATGATTTGGAGTAAATTGCAATGCAGTTTATTCATTGAGCATCACAACATCACTTGTCTTTCTGAAATCACACAATCCTCAAATTAAATTGTGCCACTCAATGGATTTTCCCACCCTTTAAGATCAATGCATTTTTTCGTTCTTCAGCGCTGTCTGCCAATATCAATGATGAAGGAATATCAATAAAGGCAGCTACATTGTATCTGTATCATTTTCAGCAGCAGGATCTATTCCTTTTTAGCCTTTTTTCACTTTTTTTCCTGCCAGCAGCTGCACAGCTCATGTTCTGCCAGGCGCACACAGGATATTAGCTTCTCTACCAGCAAATTTGCTTTTCACATCTATTTTTTTCTTCTTCTAACCAGTTCTTAGGTGGTTTGTTATTGAGCTTAGTGTCCACAAATGCCATTGATCCAAGCCACAACTGCAATCCATATCCATGCACTGTAACACTCTCTAAGTGTGTTAGTAATTCTAATCCTGTTCCTCCTGTTGGCCCATTGATTTTATAGATTTTTTCCAAAAGTTGTGATAATGATATATCATTGTTAAATTTGGTTGAACAAACCACTTCGCCAATCTATCAATGCTTCCACAGGCCTTCCTTCTACAACAACCTACAAGTCAGTGTCATAGCGTCAGATTTTGCTGTTTAGACTTCTTTAGAAATAAATGGACAGTGGTATAGAATCATAAATAATCTATATGTGTTGTAAATAAAAAAACTAATCAGAATCTGATATAAAATTTTTTTTTTCAGATATCGGTAATGAAACAAATCCCCATTAGCTCTTGTGAATTGGTGCTATATAAATTAACTTAATTAAATTGCATTGAATTGAATGGCCTAAGTTATGTCATTGTGGCTTCTTTTTTTTAATAATTTTTTTTCTGTCAAGATTGCCATTAACCTCTGTGAATTATCTGTGTGTTATTTCTGCATATTCACCATAAGTTACAGCAGCCTTAGAAAGACTTTTAGAAAGTTAATTTTGCTTAAATTTTCTTTGGCCTGTCGAATTCTCAACCCTAACAGCAATAATGATAAAACAAAGGAAATCAAATTTGACAAGTCTATGTGGAGTAATTGAGTATGCCCTGAAGTATGCAATCTTTTTCACTCTAAAGTTACACTAATTTACCCTTCTTTAATTTCTAAAGTTACAATAAACTATTTCCCTGGAACATAGTCCTACTTATACACAACCACATAAGTGACAGAGATTATTTTTAATCTTTATTTGTTATTTTGTTAAATGTTTCAAAGAATGGGCATTACAGGGTTGCTATGATAGTCAAATGCCATCCCAACACACCAGAAGTAATAATTTTTTCCGATTCCTTCTACATCAGTTAGAAGGATAAAAATCAGTGAGTCAACTTACCACAGTCTGTTAGTTTCCTTAGATGCTGTTCCCTGAAATATTGCTTTGTCTCCCTGTGAAGCTGCACCAAAGGCTCACACCACCACAATCACATTTCCATCTATCCATCATCTAACACTCATCCGTCAGAGTCACAGGGGGCTAGTATCTATATCTCCTGCAGTCTATGGGAGAAAGGTGGGGTACACCCTGGACAGAGTGCCAGTCCATCGCTGGGAAACACAGAAACATATACAGCCATGGACACGCACACTGACATGGGATATTTGGAGCCAATTAACAAAACAGTCATGTTTTCATACTGTGGGTGGAAGCCAGACTACGGTACTGATGTATGCACAGGGACAACATGCATATTCCAGGCAAAAAGACAATAGACTTGAAATCAAACCCAGGGCCTCCGTGAATTATAAAATTATATTAGATTGTTGAACATGTTCCTATATTAAAATCAACTGCACTACATTGGTTTCAGTTGGAATTTGGGTTCAGCATGGTTTTTGTCTTGGGCTGATACAATATTAAACATTTACAGTCAAATTTCTTCTCATCAGTGGTAGTTCTGGCCTTAAGTTTATTTCCAAGCAATGATAGAATTTCTGAAAATGTTAACAATGGAAAGGGGAACAAAATGTTCTATTTATTTCTAACTGAAAAAATAGTATGTCGGAAATGACAATTAATTGACATTTTTATTAGCTTTCCTATGGTACAACACTTGCTCATTAGCTTTCTGTGCATTTCCACAAATATTTCAATTTTATTTATCTTTGGGGAGGAGCTCCAAGCTTTTATTATCATCTCTGGTTTTGGCCTTTCTCAATGAAATGACAGGAGATAATGAGTAATATTATTCAGATTGAAAACAGACTTAGAAGTGAAGTTTTAAGACTTCTGGTCTTGAAGATATGAAATATCTTAGTGCTGAAAAGAACGTGACTTTTGAAAAAAAAACATATGAAAGAAAAAACACTCAACTGCAATAGAACACAGACTGACAAAATACCCAGTTTTACAGTAATTCTGCATTTAGCTTCACTTATCACAGACTTCAGTATGTTATAATAATAATAAAAAAGTAACATTTTATCACAAATATCACTGAATAATGTTGCATGTTTTCCAATTCCAGGGTTTTCAATAGATTTTATGGATTATTCAATCTTTGTGAGCATGCATGACCATATAGTGTGTAATCACATTTAGCCAAATAAACATAATAAACAATGCTGTGTTTGTCTTACACACTTTCAAACACATCGAAATGATAAACACCTGATGCTGGGTTCTTCTAGGGAGTAATGTCAAGACTGAAAGTAAAATTGTACTGTGCGCCAACCATGAAATGGGAAAAACACGATGAATTAGAAACAACGAAGCAAACTGAAATGTGGCATATATGTGCAACTGAGAGAAATCTTTCTATATATAATTTCAGTTATATTGCCATGATTGTTGTATTTCAAATTTTGTTAGGACATAATTGAAAATGAATATTTAACAGAGAAACCATTGTGAATATTTAGAGCTAATTGAATAACTGTTGTTTAAAAAAAATGTTTCATAGCCATGTAGTGTACCCGAATAGACCAGAAATGCATTTCAAAATGTATTTCTACTAAAATTTTAGCTGTAGGTTAAATAACCTTCTAATCCATGTGTGTGTAGTCCCAGGAATATTCTCAGGAGTCATATCTTTTAAAATGTTTAGTTCAAGTGTCAGACAGTGTTTTGACTTTCTCGCAATACGAATGAACACTTTTTGCATATTAAGAAAATAAGATGGTCTGAAAACAGCCATCATTAATAACAGTTTTAAATGTTATTTAAATAACTGGAGAATTACACTGAATACAGGTATGTTGTTAAGAAGAATCCGCAATTGGTGAGAGAAGAGAGGGCTGAGCAGGGGGACTGAAGGAGGGTTAACTAATTAAAAGTAGGGAAACTAAACTAGACAAAGATATGACAAACCAAAAGAGAAAAGACTTGCACTGATTTTAGAGAAGAAATTCCAAATGTACCAAGAACTAAACTCAAAACTAAGAAATGTAACTTAAATGAACCTAAAAGCACCCCCTTTGAATTTTCCATTTGCTTCTTCCCTCCTAACCTTCCTTTTAACTGATTTAGTTATTTAGAACTCAAAAATATGCCACTCACCCAATAAAGTGTTGTGATAGTTATGATTACTATAGCTCACCTGCTGATTCTGTAATTGACTATTAACAATATTCATTCAAAAATATCATTTGAAGAGGCAATAATGTATAATTTCAGAATTAAACATATCTTTATGACATTACATTACAATCAATTTACTTCTCTTCCAAGCATGCAATAATCTGGCTCACTGATTAATGATTGATTATAATTGTTATTGTATTAATGTGACTGATATATGTTTAATATATCAATGTAATTTAGCAGGCAAATTACCTGCCACACTTAATTTACTCCTTTTTCCAACAATAGATAGGGTAACATTCATTCTTAAAAAAAATATTTTCAGAATAAACATTTACCATTTGAAAAAAGAAATTATTATTGCAATGAAAAATTTAAATTTCTTTATCACAAGTTTTAAATATAGCCTATCTCTAGCACCATGTCCACAACAGGCCAGAAAATCAGAGAAAAAAAATAAGAGAGAAAATGTTTATTGTGAGAGCTCATATTACATTTGATGAAACACTGCGGGGTAGTGAGGAGATAGCAGAGCAGGCAGAGGTAAAAGATGGGGATGGGAACACTGTGGGGTGGGGGTGAGGTGGCAGAGGGATGAGTGCAGGGAATAGAAAGGTCTGGAGAGAGAACTAATGGGCTGCACGGCAACAGCTCAAACCGGAGGCGCGGTGAGGCAGCAGCGGCCTGACACAGCTGAAGGCCTCAGAGGAGTGCCAGGCCTATTAGAGAAAGATAAGGGCCTGCAAGGAGAAGGCATCCTCTCGGTGGTGCAATAGACAACAGCACGGGCATGGCATCAATTAAAGAGAGAAAATATGACATCCAAAAAGCAGCACATTAAATAAAAACAACAAACTATCAGTGCATCTGTGCACCCCCCTTTAAAGGACTGAGAGTGGGCAGGGAGCACTAGTGGTGAAATATTGTCGATTTATTCTCCACAGCATTGTCCGTGCAGGGGGAGTTTATGATGAGATGAAATGTAAAGGGTAGAAAAGAAATGAGTCTAGATGCCTTCTGGACACAGAGCTGTGCACAAAGATGAAAGATGAGAAACATGGAAACTTACCTCAAAAGAACTAAAAAAAAACAAAAACAAGCACAATCTTACGAAAGAAAAAAATTGCTACTATGATGAGTAACTTTGCTTTAATTCTCCTTCAATTTCTTGTCTGTAAACCTATAAGTAAGAAGCAATATTTTTGCTCTGGCCTAGATTATTTCAGTCAGAGTTGTCAGACTGTTTGAATAAACAGATCGAATTAAAGAGATTATTAACTGATTTCTAACAAACTGAAGAGTAGGGCTTTAAGGACAAAACTACTTTCTGCTGTCTAAAGAGATCAAACCCTTGTATCAGTCCACTCTATTACAGATCTTCAACTCCAGTTGTGTCCTCACAAGTTGCTCTTGAGTGCCCTCAGAAGGGAGGTGTGGGTGGCAGACGGCCTCCATGAAGCACCAGTAAACAACAATGAGTCGAACTGACACATGCTGCTGATGAAAGAGGAAAACAAAGACACTCTCTTGTTTTTGTTTAGAATATAGCGCAAGTGAATGTACGATTTTATTTTGGTTTGAGTTGGGTTAATGTGATTTCTGTTCCGCCTGTCGGTTTCAGAGACCTGGCTTCTTGAGTGGTGGTCAGGTAAAGCCTGGACGCAGCCCCCTATGGCCATTAGGGTGGAAAGAAGACAGCCCAATAAGCAGAGAAAACATTGATGTGTACAGGTCACTGCACAACCAGCAGTCAAAAAGCGTCTTACCCTGGAGATAACACAGCAATAACATGCAGTGGGAACCCCAAGCTCTTAATTACTGGTCACTTTCTATCTGTGCTGCACAGACTGTGCTTGAACTCATGTTCTCGTTACATTTTCTTAAGCGGGCTCACAGCAGAGGCAGTAGATAAAAACATATTTTGGTTCATTCTAAATGTAAAATTTAAAGGAACACACTATGGTGTAACTTCTTCAGTTTTTATATAACCCAATGATTCTTGTATGGTGCATCCTTTTTCTGTTTACTCCCCCCCCCCTTCTTTCTCCCGTTTTAGATGGATATGCTTTTGCTCTTTAAAAAGCACAGAGCGCAGCGCTAGCAGTAAATCTTTAAGGATTTGACTTGCAAAAAGCCCCTCATATATTGTTTATGAAAAAAGCTAAGGTTCCCTTCACCTGCCTTCAAGCATCTTAGTTTATTTACTTATTTTTAGACTTGCACTAGTTAGGCATAGGCATACTTGTCTGACTACATTTTTACAAATAAAGACAGACTGCGTCCTCATCTGTCACATCTCATAAGGAGAGTCAAAACTATTCTATTCAGGTTAAAGATTCTTGGGTGACATCTTCAATTGAGTCAGATGAGTTGTATTTTGTGCTTTACCCCTGAGGAAGAGAAGAAAATGGGGGAAGCATTTATAAAAATACAGTAAGTGCCATCATAACATTGAAATAATAGAATAAAAAAAAATAAAAAAAGAATCTGTCACCATGTGTCAACTTGATCCAGCATGCCAAAACCTTCTTTTGTTGGGAACATATGGAGGAAAACGGTAGAGTAAGAAAATTACCCTCCATAATTGGTGTCCTGATCAAGAACGACCGTGGCAGCTTAACAATACAACCGTTAATTTATCAGAACTCTTTATGAGCTCCCCCTTTAATGCCAGACAACATTAGAATAAATAGTGACAGAGAGCTGGGAAACCAAATAGTCTTTGGTTGAATTCCTTTGTTGACTGTACGACAAACTAAGAAGAGTGACAGAGGGGAACTAGTGCATGAACATTGAAGGTGCTTTACATAAAGGACAGAAGTGAGTCTTCCATTCCCATGAGTGTGCACAAGAATACCTGCTCATAGTTCATACTGATCACAAACTTGACAGATAGATGTGACATGGTGCACATGGGGTTTTAACATGTTGATTGCCTTTGCTTTGCTGTTATTGTGACTGTTACTGTTACCTGTTGCACAGGTAGAAGTCAGCTGTCAAAAGCAACAGGAAATGCCTTTTGATACTTTTTTATACACGTGGCCACAACTGGATGAGCTTGTTCCTCCTATGTCCATAGTAGATAATAAACATCTTATAGCTGAGTCGTCAACTTTGCCGTTTGGGGTGGATGGTGTGGAGCGACAGGATGAAGCATTTTTGCTTGTATTATTTATATAAGGAGGGCATTTTTTGAGAGTCAGCAATATGCCATGGTCCATCACTAACACAATCTTTACAGGGCTTTGTTGGGTTTTTTGCTTGTGTGTGTGTGTGCATGTGTTCATACTATTTACACAAGGTAAGTCATCTAATTTAATAAAAAAGGGTTTAGCCACCGAGTTGCTTGTGAGTGACCATTCTTCTATGTTCAGGGTAAGAAACCTTGCCTGAGCTTTTCTGTGAAAAGTTCCTATTTTCTCCTTGTACATGCATGGGTTTTTAGTGAGTACTCAGATTTTTTCTATATGCAGAGACATGTATCTATGGTTAATTAAAAAGAAAATTTCTGTATGACTGATTTTTGAATTGTATTTTTTTTTGTTGTTATGGCTCTGACCTTGTGACATACCGTGTACCGGTCCAGGTTATACTCTGAGGATTATTTCTCCATTTATGATTCAGATGGGTTAAGCATCTTTAAAAGACAGTCAGATTGGCCAATAAAGGAGTGTCACTCAATATGAGAGCCCTTTATTAAGGAGTATTAGGGTAAATTTGTATTCATGACAATAAATACAAAATCCCATTAGATCTTATTTGTAAAAAAACAAAAAGTGTCATTACTTGGTACAAATCCAGTTTGGGCATTTTTATTCAGTCTTGCTTATATTAGATTAACAGTTTAGTACAGTTCAGGTATGACTTAATTGTTTTTATGTCTTGCATTAAGGGTAAAAGTTAATCTAGTTTTGACACAACTTAAAGTAAAATATGAACCACAGATACCATCTTTATGGTATATCTGATGCCACCTGTAGGAAACTAACAGTGCCCCATGACAATAGGAGCTTAAATTCCTAAAACCCTTGTTGAAGAGTCCTTGGATAGGCCAAAAACCAAAAGTCATTTACCAAATTCTCCATGATCATTTATGAGTTTTAATCGGTAAATGTGACAAGCAAACAAATTGGTTTCACTTTGACTTTAAGCTCTTCAAGAGCTAAGAAATTTTATACAGTGTCTTTGGTGTTGTTATCTATGAACATTTTGTGTTTCATTTAAACAAAAGAAAAAATCAGGAACTTAAACTTGCCTGTAAATATTTCACATCACAACCTTTATCTTTGATTCGAAGTAAGTAATAAAGTGGCTAGTGGTGTGGATTTGTTTATACTAAATACAACAGAAACAGTGACCAAAATGTATACTTAATAAGTTATGTCTTGCTTAATTATCTGATAACTATGTTTCAGGATAATAAACAACAAACACATGTTAACTGAACTCTGTAAATACAGTAGCATTGAGTGTGACACTTCTGCCACCCAACCAAGAGAATGAGTTAAGAGAAACTCCTTCTCAGTAAGGTGAAGTCACTTCTCCCCTAATCCCCTGAAAAGGCAGCACAACACACTAATGTCCATCTGAACTTCTGTGAAATACCTGTGAAATTAGCAAGAAGTACTGGAGTCTCTGCACGGCACTTTTTCACTGCCACGACATGTGCTGGTGCATTAACTGGCCTATCTACTCTACGACAGCTAAAATGGACGCCACATGGACACGGCAGATGAAAAGGTAATACACTTCTCGTAACATATCAAATTGTCCTCAACACCCTTCCTCTCTTTATTACCCAGGCTCCTCCACTGGTGTTGGTGAGTGTCTTTATTTTCCAAGAGATAGATAATCTCTCATTAGCCTCCAGTAGGGGAAGCAGTAAAAGCTAAAGTTTTCTTTTTTTTCTTTTCTTTTTTTATTAATAATCTAATTAATGGTGCCTAAGACAAAAAGGTAAACAACCACAGCACACAACTGAACAGTGATTATCTGAGTAACAGAGTATGGTGATATTTGTAATATTGTCTGAATATGATGCATGGACAGATTTATATCCTCCTTCCCACAACATATTGGCACAGATGTCACTGAGCCAAATATCGGAGAGCAATGCTGCCATTTACACCTCCACACTTGGTTTCTCCAATTATGACAAAACTATCACTACACACCTATATACCCTCACACATCACAAAGGGAGAACATACCGGTGACTGACACTCAGCACAGAGGCTCATTATCACCTTCTGCTGCCTCTGAGTGGCCTCCTGTCCTGAGCACCATGTGCAGCACGCGCTGTAAGCCACTGTAACTCCTCTAATTTCATAGCCAAGGAGGAATACTTAATGTTTACTCTTTTTTGTCTATGGCTGTTGGAGATGGGCCTCTTTCACCTTGTACAAGCTTCTATGACATAATGATAAGATCTAAGCATGTACCTGATCTACCAATCAAAGCAGGCATGAATAAATGCTTTTGAAATCATCCTAATACAGTTCTAAAGGATCATAGGCAGTAGCAATTTTGATATGCAATAAATGGGCAATTGCCCAGGGTGGCATCAAAAGGGGCAGTGCACCAGCACTACAACAAATAACCTAATTGTCTTTTATTTAGACTCAAAACAAGTATTATGTTGTGCATGTACAGTCACTGGGGAGTTGATACTTCCATCTGTGCAGTAGGCAACTCTTAATACAGCTGATAATGGGTAAATCAGTTTGTCTTTACACCAAACCTTTATACTTTATAGTGAGGCACAAAGTGCCCAGACTACTTCTCTTCTTTTGGCTGAATTGCTTATCTTTTGCATTGTTTATTTGAATTTAAAGGAAATCGCTTCACAAACTTTTCTACAAGGATTAAAGGGTTGGGAGAGACAGAGGAAGGCACTTGTCCAGGGCAGCAGTCTTGTGCAGCCAAACAGTTTTGTGTTTCTCTTTGCCTGGGATGAATCTGACCTGCTTTAACTTTTATATTTATCTTCTAACTCACCCACACAAATATACTCCATATTGAATATCAATATTCCAGGTGTATACATTTGACAAATAATGGATCAGTTTAAAATAGAGGATAGATTCTACAGGTTTCCCTTGGCATTAAGGACACTCAAAGAAATTTTTCTATTACATACCTTTAGCTTTAGAGAACTCTGATACTTAGAGTTTACGTATGTGTATGTGAGATGGTAGATATTACACCATTGTGTAAATAATTGTGACTGTAAAAAAGTAAAACCTTTGAAAGACTAAATATTTATAAATATAAAGGTCAAAGGCTATATCAATCAAATTAAAGCAAAAGATTTTTAAGATAGTATACATTAAAAGTTGTTAGAGGTGATGCAACTCTTGTTCTGTTTCTGAACCATAGCTAATGTGTAAGTAACCCTAAAAGAGGGTTTAGCTCCAAGGCTAAGCTAGGCTATGTTCGTCAGCCAGTCAGAGCTAAAGCCGGGGCCAAAATCAAGTGAGGTGCTACATGTTTTAGTGTACACCCCAGACCACCAGAGAGAAAAAAGAGATGAGAAGATATGTAGGAGATAAATCACTAAGTGCTCACCTTGGGTCACCGATCACACCAAAGGCCGCCAGCAATCTCTATTTGAACCACAGCATTTGCTGCTTCAGGGCTTTGCTCTCTGGCCTTGCTATAAATCAGCATGCACCATCTTATCCCTTCTCTCCCTTTCCCCTTCTCCCACACCCATTCAAACACTCAAGTTAAAACATTACATTAAAACTGTAAAAGTAAGAAATAGTAACCCTGCTAAATCAAATAAGACAAAAGATAAGAAAGTTATAAGTAGGTATTTTGTTTAAGTAGGAACTAAGTTATTTAACATTTAAATATAAAAGACTTTTCCTTTGAGGCATTACGTTAGCAAACTATGCTGTGTGAAGCAATAGCTTGCATGGGTTACATATATCATATACACAAACAGTATAAAAAGAATAAATGCTTTTGGAATTATGATTTAATCATAATATAGCATTGCTCTATGCTGTGTTACAGTATCATGGGAAATTAGAAAGAGTTTATCGGAGATTTAAACCTTTACACTGATCAACATGTTACAGGATTAATATAATTCTTAGTGCTAAAATATTTCAACATCCTCATAAACCAAAAAGCTAAGTAAGGTCATTCATCTTATTCTAAATAATCTGAAACTGATCTAAATGACATACATCCTCTAATTCTGTATTGCTATAACTTGAAATTTGATCTAGATGCAGATCTATAAAGTTAATTGATTTGTGTAAAAAATATTCTGTATTACACATTAAATAGATTTTTAAATCCACAACATATTTACAGCTGTTCAAACCAGCTGTAATCTGTTTAAAGTACTACAAAAATGGTACTGCGATGTATAAATGAAAACAAAAAAGTCACCTAAGAAAAAACAAAAACATATCTTAATAAAGACAAGGAAACATGATCTAGAAGAAAATGATTGATTTACCTTTGATTTATGTATAATTTGTTACTAATGTAAATCACTGATGTCAGCAAATCCATATTTTTATTGCATTTAGATTTCTTTTCATTTTCTACACTTTTCATTAAGTTCTTCTAACTCAAATTTTTAGGTTGTATTTCATAGTGGTTGAATTTTATTCTAGGCTAAGTTAAATTCACATTCCAAAATTCTTTCATCAAAAATCCTTTATTTTGCCAAACATGAAGTTTATGGTGAAGTTTAAATAATGATTTTACATAAATTCATAGATATACTGAAATAGATTTGGGGAAAGATAGAAAACAATTGTAAGTTTAAAACTTCTAGAGTTTAAAACAGTTGATTTTATGGAAAAATCCCTTTTTGTTCTGTTTTAAATAGTAGAACAATCCAGCTTAAGGAATGAAGGAAAGATTCTGAATTAAGATAAAAATGTGCCCCATCTATAAGCAGAAATACTTATTTAAGAACAGGTTACCAGGAAACACTTTTTTTTTCAGTCCGACAGGCATATGTTGCTTTGTGTGTGACTGTTCTCCTTCTTTCTCCATTTCCTTCCTCTCTCCTCAGGTGACATAATGGCTGCAGACCAGGTCTTGATGGAAGTAAGATGGGAGTAATAAAGAGCCCAATGGGAGCAGTGTGGGGGTGTCACACGTATGGCATTGCAACCTTGCTACAGATCAGCAGGCCACAGAGCTGCAGGAGAATGCTTTTATAATGAAGGAATGCTGCAGGTGATACATACAATTACATGACATATAGAACCTCTGACAGTCTGACACCCACAGACTGTGCTCATGTTGGCATGTGAATGCATGGTTGTGTGTACAAGGTAAACCTGGAAAGCCAGCAGTAGGGGGAATAGGGGAAAAAATGAAAACTGAAAATAAGCCAAATGAATTTCAAATCAACATCCCATTAGCGGTGGAAAATCAACTGTCTCACTTTTAAATAGAACTGTCTCTCCCATTTATGATAAATCTTTATAACTATCAGAATAATTGGAATTGGCAAAATAAATCATTTTTAAGGGAGAGAAAACTATAGCATAGTTTGCTTTCAAATATACTCACAGTAAAGAAAAAAAGAAGGTTAAAAAAGTGACAGGGAGAGGCAAGAAACCAAGAATAATTTTATTTCTTCTAATAACTGGATGTGATCACAATAGCCTGGTCTGCAGCCTTATTTCATGGAATATTAAATTCAAATGTGACTGCAAAGAAGGACAGAGCAAAAAAAAGGGGGGGATGGGACATAATATTGTCTCACTGAAGCCTCTGCAAGCACTCGCTGACCAGATGCAGTTTACTGCAGCAGCAAATAAACAAGCACTCCTCGGTTACATTTTTTTTTTGGTTGTTGTTTTTGTACATGTGTGTATGGGGGGTGGGGGTCTTTGTATATTTTTCCTATTTAGGTCCCTTTCTGGTATCTTTACTAACCTTCTGTAAACCTCATGGAGACCAAAGTACAGACCTAATGTGAAAGTAAAGGTGATCAATAGTAAAAAGTTCATTTTCACACATCTATGACTTTTATTTCATATTAAAAATTTTACATAGATCAGTTATGCAACCAGGTTATAATCAGTCATTTGGAGGTTTACTAACCTTAAACATCTTAAACCTCCATATAGTTAATTAAGCTGCCATGGCTGGACTTGTAAAAAATGGAAGAAATTGAATTTTAAGAATTTTTTTTGTTATTGAATAAAGGAAACGTGTTCTGGAGCTCCAGTCACTGGGCATTCAGTTGAACATTTTTCAGAGAGGAGAATGGTGCCTCCACTTGGTTGGATGTAACGCAGGTTGTTAATCTGTTACAATCTTCAGCAAAAAGAAAATGTAAAAGAAATTGTATAGCTTTTAAAAAGATAATTGCTGCATATTTTTGTTGATTAACTGCTGATTTACACTGTTATTAAATGTGCCACCAGTATTTCAACCTTACTACTACCTTACTCAATAGATGTTTCAACCATCGAATGATGTTAAAATGCACACGCTTTTGAGAAAAAAATCCAAATCCCTTTTTCTCTGCCTTGGTCCATCATAACAATCACAAAATCCATTGACAAAAAGTTTGAGGGAAACATTGCTGCCACACATTTCGGGGCTTAGGGCTAATTTTATTCCAAATTAAAACTGGAAATTGCATTCAATTTCAGCCTATTATAGGATACGATGTAATATTTGAATTCAATATGTTTAGGTTTGCTTCTAGTCATCTTGTTTTGCATATGTAAGAAATGTACTATCACAGTGATAAAACAGATTTGAAGTATTTTTAATTAAATATTGAAATCAGACTTCTACATAGAGAGAAACACACAATAAAAAACATTGTACTACAATAAGAAGAGTATGTCTCCCTTTTTAAAATCTCATAGCATTGTTATTGTAAAATAAATCTACCTCTAACGAGACAACTGTGATTTAAAAGCAGCATGACCTTAAGAATAAAGAGGTAAACCACTGACTCAAACTGTCACTGACTGGTTTACAAACTACAGGAATTGACAAAACAAGAACAAAGAAGAAAAAGATAAAGTCACTCTAAATTAAAATCAGCTGATTACTTTAAAGAATGCATTTAATTATGAAGCTGGAGTTGTTGCACCTCATTTTCTCATTGTATCTCAAATATTTCCTCCGTGGTTTTATAACACTTCATCATCAGGCAACCCTGGCTGCATCGTGACATTGAGAGGAAATGAAGTTGGAAGGCAAAATCATCATTAGTATTTAGATGAAATGAGATAAGAGGGAGTGTACTAGCATTGTTATCTAGACCGGACTTTTATGAGCAAACACTGCGCCTTCTTATGGGATGCATAAAAAGCACCTCTACCCGTTGGGAGCATGCAGCTATCACAATGGTTGCATCATGTCATGATAAACCTCTTCAATTTTAGTTTATCTGCATGAGCCATCAGCTTACTGGGTGTAATAACAGAACAGGACACCACTTCATCTGTATTAAAGGAAAATCCTCTGGAATAACAATAATAAAAAAGAATATGGCAATGTTTCAACTGGACAATTACATGCATTCCATGTTAAGGCATTGTTGTCATGAAAATGTCAGGGCGATCACTTCTCATTCACTGGTATTGTCAAAGACACACGGAGATACACAACCACATCAAAAGTCATAAATACTCCACTATCATATGAGCAAATATTGAGATTTATTAAATGTACTAGTTCTTTCTCAGTATTAAAGGCCTTTACGTTCTCTCGACTCTCACATGCCCTTTTTGATTTTCAGATAACAGTGCTTCGTGAAATGTTCAAAGCTTCAGAAATTATTCTATAGCCTATAACTTTTAACTTTTCAACATTTTTTTCCTCGGGCTGTTTAGTGTTGCATGGTTCTAATATGGATTGTTCAAATATGTTCTATAACTATAGCTAATATCAACATGGCTCCAGAATATCCTACAGCATATTGGACACGAGTAAACCACTGAGATAGCAGTGTTGTACACATTAGTATTACAATTCAAAAACTCTTCTAATAGACCTCTAACTATGGATTCATCCTGAGATCAAATCCTAAATGCAAACTCTAGCAGGTGTCTCCTGAAGGTAATTGACTGAAATAGATTTTATTTAAGTGTCAAAATATGAAAAGTATTGGGGGATTTGTCCAGATTTTTGAGGCTTTAAAAAGAGTGAAGGAAAAACATTATTATTTTTTTTTTTACTTTAAAGCTACGCACCACATTTTTATAGGCATTCCCCCCTACAATTCCCATAAAATACATTGGTATTAAGAGAGAAAACAACTGTAAAAGGATTTGATTAAGGTGAATAGGATTTTTGTTTTAATTCTTGGATGCAAGAATATATTTTTATATTTTATTAAGCACATTTTCAATCTTTAAAATCAACAAGTGTCTATTGCCTTTTTAAGCAATGTAAGGAAAAGAAAGTCAGAAGACAGGGCACAGAAACTGCACCACATGCAGAGTGTTTACAGATTTCTCCAGGCTCACCACAGGCAATTACAGCATAATGTTTAGAAGGTCAATTAAAGGCTTTTATTGAGCTCAGGTCTTTTCTGCAGGATTGTTGGCACATTGCTTTTTTTACTATTAAGGTGTTTTGTTTTTTTTTCACATTTTAAGCATTTGAAAACATTGAAAAATGTTTTTTAAAAAATGTTGCCATAAAACAAAACGCAAAGATTTGAAAGACTATGAAAGGTTAATGAGGTTGATTTATTTGCAACCCACCCTTTGTGGTAAATATATAGCAAACTTTAAGCCAGCTTTGTGGCATTTTAATTACAAATAAAAGCCACATTTCTTATAAACAAGACAAGTTGCCTACAAGTTGAAGCCCACAGCTACAGTAGCTAAGGTGTGCAATGCTGTCTCAGTAAGCCCACCCACAAGAGCCACCAGCGAAGAAGATCACTCCTACGTTAAGAACACAAGCCTCCGCTCTGCTTCTCACCACTGGTAGGCCTAATCCCCTTGGCTGCAGCCTGAATCCTGCAGTTTGTTACCACACATAACCACAGGAGCAACAGAGTTGGCTTAGCCCGTGGTTTCAGCAGGGAACACAAAAGATGCCTCGACAGACATGAAAACATCCTGTCATCAAAAGGCATCCGAGACACACCGCTTCCGTAAACCAATGTACAATTCCATTTCTATTTCTTTTTATTTAATGTTTTAGATTTTTCATTTCATTTATTTATTTCTGTAGATTTGGATTGATTTAAGGACAACATTGCGGTGGGCACGGAAAAGGAATAAATCAATAAATCAAAAAGAAAATGATTAAAAATTACCTTTGGGGAAAAAAAAAGTTTGTCTTTCATTTTGATTGTGTCCTTGAAATTATACTGTTGTCTTTTTGTTGATTTTTTTGTATTTTTGCAATTTTCCCAGCACATTTAGCCTTGTTTTGATTATTATTAATTATTTCTTTTGGCAGTTTTTTTAATGCCCAAAGAATAAGTAACTGACCAAATAATAAGGTGGATATTTTTTCCCTGATAAGACTAGAGCTAATCCTATGCCACTGCTTGTGAAAATGTTTTGAAATAGGACAATATGTTATTCAGAGGATGGATATAAAATATATGCATCTATGTCTTTTAATGAGGTGGGAAATTATCAAGCATTCTAAATCATTAGGTTGAAACAACCATCAGATAGTGAAAAACTAATTCTGTAATAAAGATTTAATCAGAAATGTATGGAATAAAGAGCTAAGAGAGCCTTAAATAAAAACTGAACTTATTCTCAACAGCCAACTCAATAAACCAAAAAAAAGTTCTGGCTCAATTCAGACATAAATGTAGGTTTTGGACCCCTGCCAGGTGGATAAATTTATTTCACTTTACAAACTATCTGATAGCTTTTCGTGACAGTTTCACAAACTATGATGAATATGTGTTGTAAAGCTTCATTTCTGCTATTAAAGTTCTTCTAATAATTTTTGTCTGCATTTACTACAGTCATTTAAAGATTTATGCCATTTGAGTTCCCTCACTGGCTGTAATACCATACCCTTAAAAGCTAACTAGGAAAATACCAAACAAATATAACTGCACTGTGAATCTGGTATATAGAGAGTTTAAACACCATAATAGATGTGATCAAGACAGATTTATAATGTTAAGATTATTTTGCTTTGGGATATTCTGTCTGACATTTATAAAAAAAAAAAAAAAAATGGCATCTATGTGAGCTCGGCCCAAATACGAGGCTTGGGGGCCTATAAATATACATATATATGCATTGTGTATGTTTTCCCCATAGTGATAAAGCAGTGCAGCCTTTTGTTTGCACTACAGCCAAGAGGCAGGTAAGGCTGTTTGGTGAAGTATTTCTCTTTTTTTGACTCCATGTTTGCAGGCTGAGAAATGTGGCTGTGTTGTGTCTCTTCTCTCTAAGTATGGGCTAAGGCCTGTTATCAATATATTATGTAGGTAGATACTCCTCAAAATGAACAGAATCTACACCCAGAACATCAGCTTTGATTTATTACTTTGTCTTTTCCTAGCCATTTCACACATCTTTAAGGTCCTAAAATTTTCAACAAAAAAAAACAACAAGGGAAATAGAATGCTAATTTCTGCAGCACAATCCATTAATCTTGGTGAAACACTTTGCTCTGACTCTTCCCGTAAAAAGTTAATAATATCAAATGGCGAGGTGCTGTGCAAAAATGACTCTTTAATGCACGCAAGTTGCATACAAAGACTGAGAAGTTGCTTTTAACTGATTCAGACCAAGGGCATAATGTTTGTGTATGTAATACAACAATTTCAAAGCAATGCTTTAAAATTCAAACATTTCTATTAGAATACCTTGATACAAAATAGGATATGAGAACTTTAGATCTGTCAATCAAAATGTTTGTTTTACTGTGACATAGGAAACAATGTAAAATTCAAAAAGTATAAACTCTAACCACAATAGGTAAATATGTATAATATACCCCGATTGCTATGATTTAAAAAAAAAGATGGATCTTATTCCATCACTGTTGCTAAATTAATTTCAGCCATACATACAAACACATCACAGTATTCCCTATATTCCAGATGCATAAAGAGAGTCTAGATAAGTTCTTACAGTCATGATATATTTACAATAAGCAATTAGTATGTCATACCTTTGTAATAACAATCCCCCATAGATTCTTATTAGTTGTATCATGGTCTGAGCAAATACTCGATTATGATTGGCTGCAGGGTATTTGTTAAAAAAGTGTTGTAAGACACCGATTAAGAAGTTATGACCAAATATACCAGATTATAACCCTGGCTCAAATAGCAATCACCTCACCTTCCTCCAATGTTGAGGCATAAAATAACAGCTGCGGCCGACCTAGTTGCACGTTCTATGGCAAGAGGTTGTTACCCTGGCAACGCCTCACAACCAGAGATATTAAATAGCCAACTCAGCAACTTCTTGTGAAACATACACAACTTTAGCAATAAAAAAAAAATAAGAATAATTGATTTAATATTTTTTGGTGGTACAGGATAAAATTCTTTGAGGTGTCCGTTATCCATTTGGGGCTGAACAGTTTGAGTTGTCCATATATTTCTAATATTGGACCCCATGTCAGACATTATCCCTTAACTCAAAGTCATCAGATTAGAATTGTGTTTATTTTACAGAGAGTAAGGAAAACCTTAGCACCTTCTTTCCAGTGTCTGTGACTGAGGGCTATGACTTAGACTTTTTATAAGTCAAGCAGACTGGAAAATGGTTTGAATTAAACTATAAGAACAGTAAAGGCATCGTGCAGCCATTGTGATTGCTTTTTTCACCCAGTAGACTGGTTCAATCTTCTGTGATGCTGGATATTTCTATGCTGTAACAGGTATCAGTCTGCAGCATTTTAACATATGATCTGTTTATTAACAGCATAATCGACAACTTGACATACAGAACAAACAATCCAAGGTCCGTTAATAATAAGGACATCCACCGGACCAGACACTACCTTACTCTAAGGCAAGGACATCAGTTTATTCAAATGTTCTCCATTTTCTCAGCAAGTACATCAATTTAACCAAACCTTCACCTGCCTCCAGAACTCAATAAAGACCAGGCTTGAATGTCTGGCTGTTCCCCCACTGGATATGACAATAGTCTGGACTGTCAGGGTGTAACACACAACAACCTCTGCTGCAAAATTAGACCCACCACTGAGTCAACTGATAAAGGGATGCTGAGATGCAATTACCATAAAAGCTGGGCCCCCTCAGAACTACTGCCTCTCTTTGCACCCCACAGCACCCCTGACCTCCATCTGCCTCTAAAAAAATACTTGCCCCTTTTTTCTTTCCTTCACAATATTCCACTTATAACTCTATTGTGTCCTGCAATTTGGGGGCTCCACTGGGAGCAGCAATCCCTGAACTTCTACTCATTTGAATAACTGTATATGATGGTTACTGCAGAGTATATTCACCATGGGATTGCCTTTATCTGGTAATGATTCCTATGAGAAGTACTTGATGCCTAGGAAGTTAAAGACACCTAAGTCTCGCTAAGTCAAATTATGTGGAACTAAAATCTATATGATTTAGCTTTCTTTTTTTTTACCATAGAACATTTTTTTCCTCATTACTTTATTTATTATCATCTGATTCTGTCAGCCCTTGATCCGCCAGATACTGCAGTTACACTTAAAGTTGTGCTGGAAATGTGGCCGATAATAGGAAACAAAGGGAACACGTTGGCGGGAGCATAAAGGTGTTGATGTGAGGCTGAAAGAAAACAGCACTCAGAGGTAACCTTTAAGGAACATGGTCATTAACACCTCCATTACTAACTCTTCTGTATGAGCAGATCTCTTAGTCATTTACAGCCCACGCTTACCATACATTTTTTTTTAATTTGTATTTTTTTTTTTGGTGGGGGTAAAAAAAAGCAGGACTGTTTAAAGACATCTTTGTTTTCTTTTCAGCATCAGTCAATCAGACATTGCTCAGACCAACTGTTTACAAGCTCCTCTGCGTTACGCTGATCTGCTTACATTTACTATGCTGACTGTGAACACTGGTATGACTGGTCAATAGAACCTTGTATATTCCAGGCTTGATGCATAAACACAACATTTAAAGAGAAAGACCCTGAACAAGAGTTGTCAAATTATCTGAAACCACCAAAAGATCTAAAACTCTTTAGTGAAAAGAAGATGGCTTTGAATTTTTTTTTCACATTTAAAAATGACTAATTATAGTCAGATGACAATTTAGTCAATTTCCCTCCAAATTATTGCATTAGTGTTTCCCTTTGTGACCACTTTTTCCTTAACTGTCTTTCTGTATAACTCTTATTTGTAAATTGAATCCATATTTCTGTTTATCCATTGTGGCCTTAATTCTGTCATTTAGTTGATACAGTTGTCTTAAGAATTCAAATGGACGAATAAAAAAAGACAAGGAGTCATTAACAACTATACCATATGTAGCAGAAGAAGAGATTTGCTAGAGGTCTGAAAATAGGTCTTTTTTCCCATCTTATTATCATAGCATGGAAACATAATTGTTCCCAGCAAGGCCTGCTGAAACTCAATAGCGATGTCTGAATTCTTAACTACAAAAGGTATCGATTAAAGCCCATCACTTTCTAATGTTAATTATCCTTTAGCATATTAATTCCCAATTTGTCCAATTTTTTGAAATATCTCATGCAACACCGTATTGGTTTGCACGTGCATTGAATTATCTGCATAGGTTAATTCTCATTCTGTTTGCTATATAT
>JAUZNJ010000091.1:403109-425383 GCA_034780135.1 Jordanella pulchra
CTTTTAAAAGCGACACATTTTTGCTTTTGTTGGACTTAAAAATTTCCTTCACATTAACACAGGTTCAGGTTGTAAAATCACAGAAAATTGAGATGCCGAGATGCTTTTCAACTAAACCTCTGGGTTTTACTGTCATCTTATTTTTTCTGTGATTTAAATTTTAATGTGTAGGCACCTACTAATATGCAGAACTACTATTATGACCCAGGTACTAGCAGATAAATACCGAATATAAAGCAATTCATTCTTATAATCATGTTACAGTCCTTATTGTTGTGATGGGAATATCCGTTTGCTATGTTAGGATGTCTCATTCCAATTATGATAGAAAACACACAGTCCACACGTAAGTGTGCAGCACCATCCAATCATCTGGTGCCGGGCATGTCAATTTTAACCATAGGTTTTAAAGCACATTATAAAAAGTGTCAAAGTAATATTTTAAGTAAAGATGTATCACATATTTGCTGTTTGTTGTAAACTACTTTAATTCATTAGACTTAAAAGAGAGGAGAAAATCTGTGTAGAGGGAATGATTATTCAACCTTCAGACACAAGCTCTTACCAAAAAAAAAACAACAATAAATCAGGAGAAATACGAGTACATTTCATAAGGGGATTTTTTTCTCACTTAAATAAGTAACCCTAGTTTGGATTTTACTGCACCTTTTGGAAATAAAAACCAAAAGTGAGGACTTACTGACCCCAAACATTAAACACGATTGGAAAAACAAATAAGTATTTCAGTGATTCAAATAGTCAAAATAAATCTAAAATTCATGTTTCGAAAGATCTTGAAGGAAAACACATATAAACAAGAGTGAAAACGTCTTGTCAAAAAAAGAAGTTCCACATTTTTATCTATTTAAAAGTTAAAAAACTGAAACTTAAAAAAATCATCCCCAGAATCTGCCACAACATCTGGGGAAAACACACTATAAAACAGGACTACCAGTATGCAAACAAATTGGATGTAAGGAGATACAATGAAAAATGAACAGCTGTACATTAAGTAGAGATGGAGACATTTCTTGAGCATGCACTCAATGAAAACATGTAAACCAGATTAAGGTCAGTACAAACATAGAAGCAGCAGTAATCAAATTAAGTAGAAAATTTTATTTCAATCAGCATTTTACAAGACAGTTTTTTTACCCGATAGTCTACTTTTCTTGCCCCCCAACTGTAGCTAAGCGCAAAGCTTAAACAGGAGTATTTAATTCATTACATCATTATGTCATCTCAAACTAATCTGTGCAGTGGCCTCAACTGCTTTGACATGCAAATGGTTCAGAAAAACGTCTGGGGAGGTATAAAAAAAAAAAGAAAAAAAGGAGAAGGGGGGGTCGCAAAGCAGCAATCATCACATCTTGTCATTGGGGTGAAAATATGCCCTTAAGCTGCCATTACCCCACCCCCCACACCCAGTCTTCTTTCTTTTAAGCATTTTATTTTAAATTATTTTTCTTGCTTTTTCCTTTACTGGCTGCAATTTGCTTCCTATATCTTTGTCGGTGAATGGACTAAACAAAGCAGCGGCAAGATCACACCAAACACGGGCATCTGTTGAGGATCAGGCTCCCTATGGAGAACACATAAACAGTAAAGCGCGTGGCACGTGCTTGTGTCGAGCCTCCTCCCATTTATACATGCCCCTCATCTGCATATTTACCAAAAAGGCCCCTCTGGCTTTCCCTTTATCAGCAACCCCTCCCCACGGCCTCATCAGCACACGCCGGTTTGACTAAGGAAAAAGCAAAAGAGCTTGCAACGTTTGCCGGCTGGGAGCGCACACTCACATCCAGATGATACGCAAACACACACAAATACAAAAAAATCAATTTCTGCACTCTCTGTATACAAATGTGCAATGCCAGAGTAAACAAAAATCAGAAGGGGAGTTAGTAAGATCTGGCTGATGCGAGTGCTGGCCATGCTCATCTAATTTCCACCCCTCCTTCCGTCCTTCCCTCTCAACCCCCCCTCCTCCTCCCCCTCTCGTCTCTCTCTCCTCTCATCATCAGGTACCTGGTGACGAGCGGCCCGTGATAATCCACAGCCTCTAACCAATCAATCAGCAGCATCATAATCAGCAGCATAGAGAGGGAGAGAAAGAAAGAAGCCCATAACTTACCCAGGGTCGCTTCCAGTCTGCTCAGCACAAGTAGAGGTCTGGTCAGAAGCCCTGGCTGCAGCTATGTGGACAACTTCACCAGGATTATAAGAAACAGTCTGAATCTACCTCTAACTTTACCAAAGAAAAGTAAAATCTAAATTTTTTATATTATTTTTCCTGTATCATAAACATGAAACCAACATATAAAGCTCTCCCCCTCCCTTTTCCTTTTTTAGTCTGATTCTTCCTCTACCTCTCTTCCTCCCTCACTCCCTTCCTGCCACTCTCTCTCTTTCTGTATTTCCCTCTCTCCTCCCTTAGTGTCTGCCTGTTGCAACAGTGTGGACACATACACACTCCATACTGTGAAGATATATATCACGATGCTTGCATCTCAGTGGAAAGAACACCATAAGGCTCGCTGGTGTGGTATCCCGCAGATTTTCTGGACCTTGTCTGTCCGTTTGTGTGCAAGAATTGAGTAAGGGGGGTACGGTGGGAGGGAGCAGAGAAGGAGGGTCAAAGCTAAATGTTCTACAAAGAACAGGGGGACAAAATTCAGTTTTTTTCCTCCAAGAATCAAACACATATTCCCTCCCTCCTTGTTCTCTTTTATTCACCCTACCCAAACCCATCATACCCCCTCCCTGGACCAAATTTCCGCTCATAGGCATTCCCTCTCCAGACATCAGCATCCTTTGAGGGGGTTAGCTGTCTCCAGCAAGAGGAAGAGTTAACGCCGCCTAGCAGCCTTATACATTTTGCCTTGAGGGCGAGATAGCTGAAAAGCCATGTGCTATCATCATTTTTTAGGTGCGTCAGAAAAGCAAAGACAAGAAAAACATACTGGTTTTACACAGCTCCCCTAAAGATCTGATGCCGAATTTAGCATAGGATTACACAAAAACCTCTCATCTGAACCCCTGAGCAGAACCCCTATTCCTACAAACTCTGTGATTCCTCTCCTCCCCCACACTAAAGAACAAGGTGTAGAAACTCCACACAACCTGCAGCTATTGCATATCGCCTAAGTTTAGTTCTACAACAACAGCTCTTCCAAGGGGGCAGAAAAAGAATGAAATGCTGCAGTGTTGTAACTGTTCAGACAGCATCTCTGTGGAGAGATTCCTGAAAGAGCCCTCATGCAGCAAGTATTTCTGTTTCTCCTTTTTCCAAAGAGCTGTGTCTGGCTGTTGTTTTGTATTGAGGCATTAGTAGAGAACACTGGAAGGTTCTGGGGTGAGGAGAAAACTTATACACATGGATGGCCTAACTGGCCTTGAGTATACAGGAGCAGGGTGTGGGCCACATACTCTAACATTCTGTAACACTGAGGAAAAACAAAGCCCAAAAGAAAAATAATGATGCTACCCCACAACACCCCCAGCTCCAATCTCAGGGACTCCTGGGAATGCATGTCTTGGTTATATTAGGGTAGTATTGGAAGAGTGAGGCGCGGTTTACTGTAAGAAGGGGAGACGGGGGAGAGGCTCTGCTAGCGCCCCTAACCGGTCTATACAGATCTCAGTGTTGTTTTATTAATCTGCACACTTCTGTGGTTGCAGCCAGCAAACCCCTTAACCATAAGTCTGCCGCCCTCTTGACCTACAGACCACCTTTCCATCTCTACCTCCATTCCCAGTCTATCCTCTTAGGGAAAATATGCACAAACATTTTCAAGCATATACCCATAGACAGAGAATCAGGTCCCTTCGCTCTTTCAAAAGTATTGCATGACAGATTAGAAACCCTGATCAAATTGTATTTAGTGAATGCTTGGTGATTGGTATCATTAAACCACATCTGCTTGGAGCAGACTAGAATATAAAAAGAATATCTCCCAGGAAGCACTTGTATGTGCTTGTTTATGCTGGATAATGTACCAAGGGAGCCTAAGTTTACTGTGGGCTTCTTGTTTGAAACCCAAATAGGTTGAGTAAATGCATTTTATACAGTAATGTCAGTTGGGAACCCATTATCATTGTTGACTAGCTCTGAAATAGTTTTAAAGAAAACCGGTTAGATAGTGCAACACATCTAGCTTCCATATTGGTAACCCCTTTTGACTGGAGTTTATCTGTAAATCTTTCTTGGCTGTTGCTTGAGGCATTTTGTTACCCACCAACAATTACAGTTCTGGGATATCCATTTTTCAGCACAGTTCTTACTAGTTTTGGCCCGGTCTAAAAAAGAAGGCAAGGTTTAAATTCCTGTTGTCAGGCAGGTATAAAATGCTCCCCTCAGATGTAAAGTACAGCTGGTACAAAACATGCTAATTTACAGGTCCAACACTACCAAAACTAAAAAGATGCAAAATAGCAAACTGCCTGCATCTTAGCCAATTTAGTCACTGCTTCTGTCTTCAACCTAATCTGCTCAGATTATTCTGCATTAGTTAGTCCAAAGGTCAGGTGGTCACAACTGACTTTATTGGTTTGTACCACCAATTTCACATCAAAAACAAAACAAAAAAAAAAACATTGTTCTACCATTAAGATATGTAACTGGCGTATAGAGATTGCATGTTGATATAAAACCCCAGAGACATACTTTAAAAGGAAAAAGGGAGCTAAAGTACACTGGTGCTCATTGTTAGATAAGAATCCTCCATGTTTTCCATGAAGAGACGCAGAGAATTTACGCAACATGGCACAGTGTGTTGTAATGCATCAACCCTACTGAGAGCAGCACTGTCACTACCGCTTTTCATCATCAGAAGAAGAAGAAAACACCAGCCATGCATTGTCTGGGGCAAAAAAATATATATGTATGTTTGTGAGTATGTTAGTTTGCAATGAGATCATTGTGTCTATGCATTGCTCTGGATGCGCATGCATGAGTTGTGTTCGCATATGCAAACGTGTGTATACATGTTCGCCGTTACAGAATCCATATTAAACAGCTCCAGAGGTGACTATGCTTCCCTGGGTGTCATGAATATAAGAGAAAGCATCCATCTTCGTGGAATGCAATTTCACAGGTAGTGACAGTCAAACTGACTCTACCCACTGAGTGCCGACACACAGACAGAAAGACACAGAGGGAGGAGAGAGACAGAAAAATACAGACACAGACAGACAAAGCTGCTCCCATGATTCTCAGTCAGATTTTGCAGCTGCATCCAATATCCAGCTTAGGCTGTTTTTTTTCCCTCCAACTGATAAATTCCACTAAAGACTAACCATGCTGATTGATTCAGCCTTATTCAACCCATGCTGACTTTATTCAAACTACAGTTTCTGTGAAACAGGCCTAATATTAATTCCAAACTCATCAGGCAGACAGGCATCAGGTCACTTTTCAAAATCAGCTTCATGCTTGTCAGGCAATTATAATTTAGGTCCAATCCGAACTAGAAATCTGATTTATAAGGATATAAAAACATTTATATTTTCTTATGCCAAGGGATTTGGAACAGAAATGATAACTAATATACTCAAGAGAAGAAATAATTACACGATACACTTCTTTTTCTATGCAAAAATTATCCATATTTCACACTTAATTCTGTGAGAGATTATCTGTTATTAACAGATTAAAAGCACATGCATGTCTTCATTTACACAGATTTTTCATTAATGATGAGAAAATTAAATTACAGGTGGGAATTTGCACTATTATACCTGGTGTATCTGTGAGAATAATTAATCTCATTAAATAATCAAGGGGAATTCATCATGTCTAACAGGAAAGAAGTCACAGTATTTAACACCAGGCTCATTATCTTAATCATGCATGAGATAATGAAGTAATTAGGCCAATTAAATCGCAATTAACGCCTAAAGAGCAAGTGATTATTCCATTCATAGGCACCTTAATGGTTAGATAGAATATTATTTCAAGTTTGGTTTGTATTATTTAAAAAAGAAAAAAACAGTTTGCAGAAGTTAAAAGCAATATGAGCTAGAATCAAGTGAAGAGGAGAGTGTAAGAGTAATAGTAGATGACAGTTGTCTGAGAGGCCATCACTCTTTTTTGAAGATAGAGGGAGAAAGCCCTTTTGTCACAGCCAATCATTTTACTCTTGAATTTAAACAGGGAAAACAGTGTCTGTTTCAGGTTGAAAGAACAAAGACTCTGGAAAGCAGAAAAAAATTACAACAAAAGAAACATGGTTCATATACAAACCCAGCAGCAGCTGAGCTGACAGGCAGCAGAGACCAGATGCAAAGAGAAGAGCCGGTGATATGGCTCCTGCCAACTGAGAATCCAACCTGCAGAAACTAGAGTACACATGCCGCTCCCTTGTTCTCTCCCATCTTTACCAGCATTCACAAGAAAACATGATTTTTCTCTTACCAAATTCCTACATGCCTTACAAATATTTTGATAGCAGACACTAAAATCTGTGCGAATTAGTGTTTTTTTGTCAAGCTTTCCAGTTTTGGTCTGCTTATACATGTCACTTTACTAAAAAACATACAGATGTGAACATATCACTGTCATGTTTTATTTCAAATCTATGTTGCCACTGGTATGTCGGGAGGTCGGGAGCTTAAACGTGGAAAAAAGAATCACCTCTTCCACAAGTATACATGTGAAGATAGATAGATGAATACAGACATACACACACAGACACACACATATATATATATACATATACACATAAAAAATAATGTGTGTGCATTTGTGTTGTTTGCTTTTGATTCCCGTATTCTGACCACTGCATTCGCTTCAACGGCCATCTTCAGGAGCACAGCATGCCTTATGGACATGAGTTGATGAAAAATATGAGTGACAAGATTCATGGCTATCAGAGCATAGAATAAAATTGTATGGCAAAAAGACAAAAGAAAAAAATACAGATTTAGCTTTTTGATGGGGGACACAGGAACAAAAAAAGAATAAACACATTTCTTTAATGTTGCTTTTTCTGCAGATTTCATTTTGCAAAATTTGTTTTTCGATGTTTTTATTTTTTATTTTTCTAGTTTTAGTTTGAAATAGTTTTTTTGCCTTTCAGTATGTAGAATATTAGTTTTAATTACACATATGTCACAAATAAGGAAATCGATAAATTCTTCATTAAATATATGTCAATGTTTAAAAAACCTTTTCATTTTCTAAGATTAAAATAAAATTAGTGAATACATTTAAATATCTTTAATTATATGTAAATCAAGCCATGTACTCAAAAAATTTCTAATCAATATTTACATTTTTGCTTGTGCGAGATCCTGCAAATCATATAAAATATATTGCACCAGAATATTTCATACTATTATTTGAATTCTTTTATTTTATTGTGTGTGAGAGAGTGTGTGTGGGGATGCTTTTCCATCCTTGGTGATGACTCGGTCCTTGGTTTTGCAAACACACAAGGGATTTTGTGCAGTCACTTCCTTAGTTCGACCTGTGCAAAAGCATAACAGGCCCTTTTACTTTTAGCTCCCTCAGCAGTGCCGGCTGATTCCTACCAGATGCATCAGTACATAAAATACAACCTTGCTATCAGCAAGGGGAGCAAGTCACAGCAAACGTGAAAACAGAGGGGGAACCTCACTAAAGATACAGTTTAACCATAATTTGATATTTTTAAACTACACTCGAGCCTTTTTTTTAAAACATGCATACATTTAGCTGAATACCTGTCTGTTTTCCAAACAGAAAGAGAGATTTTTTTTTTAGGTTTTTCTTTTTTTTTTTTTTACAATAAATTTATATATTCTGTGGTACAGTTTGTTCATGGAATAATTATCTTGTAGCTTTTTTTAATTAGTTGTAAATTTTAAGAGACACACACATCAGACTTTTGCACATTTGAAATCACTTAACAATAAAAATAACAATTAAAATATATATATTCAGCACAGGCAACATAAAACAGTGGGGACCTTGAGATATTTTTGATTTTTTTAACCACATTGTGAATGAGGGTAAAAGTGGCGGACGTCACGACACCTGTGCCGCAGCAGCCCTGAATTGGTTCTTCAGCAAGTGGTGAGGGGCTCCAGGGACAGAGGGAGGAAATGGCTGCTGTGTTTGCTTGAGCGGAGGTTAGTGGAGGGGCACACTGGATTCTGCTGTGGCCTAGATTTTTCTCCAATCCCTTTTGTCCGATCACTCCACATTTGAGTGGCTTTATAAAGGAATTGCTTTTATTGTGTCCACTCAGGAAAACCAAAAGCAAAAAAAAAATAATAATAAAAACACCTCCAGCATCCAGTCCAGAGACAATGCTCACAAAAGCGCAGAGGAAATGACTTACGAACCAGAATTAGAAAGCCAACAATGTGCCACTTTTGCTCTCTTTTCTAAGTAATATCTGGCTATTTATGATTGAATATGTCAACATGTGTTGCTCCTTCCTGGTTGCTTTTTTTAAAGCTTGATGGAAGGCGCATTGTGCTGAACATGATGGTGCTGAAATAAGACATCCCAGGAAAGAGGACAATCATCAGTCAAACAGCATCATCAATTCTCTCATTAGGGATAATGCATTAACTTACCAGGCAGGAATAGTTGTTTTCCTTTTTCAGTATGGAATGTAAAATACACATTTTTAGTAAATATTTTTTAAAAGAAATGATACAAGAATAAATCCTTATAAAAGTTAAAAATCTCTGTTTTATGTATTTCACTCTATTTTTCCTATTCAAAACACATCCATTCAAGAATCTGTTATTTGTAAATATACTTCCAGTCCAGGTTTGATCAGTATATGTATTGACATATTCTTATTGTTTTTCCTAACTGAAAAATAAGTCATGAAAAGACACCCAACAGAAGTAAGGTTTCCTAATTGCTATAAGGATTTTTTTATCTCCTTTTCACCATGGAATTGTTAACTTCAGGGTTCATCAGTTTTCAGATTTTGGATTTAAGCTCTACAAACACAGTCCATTAAAATATTCTTTTTTATTTAGGATCAAAGATTAATCTTGGATTAGCTACTAATATTTTAGAGTAAGCAATACAGAATTTGTTCAGGTTTCAGCTGATGTTTTGGTTTTCTTTTTTTAGCTCTCATGCTGCTCCTGACACAAAGGCACCCTGGGCAGTGAGCCCTAATGGCTAGATCTAAAACCACCACTGGGCTGGAAGCCTTAGCCACAATTTATCCACCTGAGCCTCTAACAAACCCCATGATTTACTTAAAAGCTTCTCAAGCACTTTCATGTAAATCTTTTTAGATTATTTAACTTTCAAATATTACTTTTGCAACTGGCATAATCAAATATCAACATGTGCTTTTGCAAAAAATGCCTAGAAAACTATTGATTATAAAAATAAATACATTAAGGAGAATACAATAATAGAGCATTTTTTCACACCTAAATCATTAAAATGTTGTTGGGGTAATAGAATTTTTTTTTCTGAACATAGTCATTTGTTCTGCAGATTTACAAGGAAAGAACACACAAGCAAGTTATTTACCTTTAGGGGGGAAAAAACAAGGCATTTTTCAGATGGGAATGATTCAAAAGAATATCTTGCTGGAAATAAATAATAGTTGTACTACAGGTAATACACATTGGCTTTGCAATTCTTTGAGTTCACACAGTGCTTAAAGAAAGGAAAATAGAGAAAAGAATGAGTCATTTTTGATAATGTCTTTTCTGTATGCATTATGTTTTTATATATTGTAAAATCATTGTGAAATCTGGGTTCATACGGCACACATGCAGACAAAGCGGGGATATAAAACTGACGCACAATATTACCCACAACGCATTCTATTCCCTTCTCTTGGATGAGCAATTTCAATGGCTCCTCTTCCATGCCAAGAGCTTTTATGAACAGAAATGACAACACAGCCTTTTACAATTTCTGCACACTTCCTTGTTTTTTGGCTTCAAGAAAACCATAAAGCGGCTGCATCTGTATGTGTTAAATGAAGTGTGCATCTGCCACATGAGGGTTTGTGCAAGAGCACATGTGCACCCATGGGTGCGTCTGTGGCAGTGCATACATGCTGTTGGTCACTCACACATTAAAATATGGGCCTTGGTAATGATGAACTATAACTGGAGGATGGGGGAGGACAGAATATAGTGTTTCTTTGTCCATTGTTACTTACTTGTTTGGGGGGTTTTTTATTATCATTTGGCTATCTATTTATTCATTCATTGTTCATTTTCTGGACAAGAATTATGCAGTTTTATCACAGATAGCAATGTCAGGTAGACAGACTGAGACAAATGCAAGAAATGTTGAAGAGTAGAAACTTCAAAAAATGATAAGAGACATCATGGATGTGCAGAGAGAAAAAAAGAGAGAAGCCAGTATGATCCGTTTGACAGAGAAACAGAAAATGGTACAGAAGTGCTTTCTTATTAATGCCAATCCAGCAGTCAATGAATGGTTTTGCACTGCCATCCATCTTTCTGGAGTCCTTATACAGATGGTCAAAACTCTACATTGGATTTTCAGCAGTCATGTCCTCAAAAAGAAAGGAAAATTTAAAAGCACATACATATATCCTCAAGCTTGTCATCTATTATGATGCTATTTTTGCTGATACTTTTGAGGCAATCAGTTCATGTCTGAGGGAAATAATTCAGTTTAAAGATGTCAACTGTGCATAGACTTATTATTGGGCTTATGTCGAGCAATAGAAATTCATCTCATATTCTATCAGAGGGTTGTTTCTGCTGGGGGTGTTGGTCATGGCGCTACCTATCCCGCTCCCCCTTTTCTCTTTGATTTGGCTCATTTGAGTGGTTCGGTCCCCAGCAGCTTGTTAGAACTGCCACCTCGGTGACTCTGCCCCCTGGATGGAGAGGGAGGTGGGGAGATGGCAGAGATGGAAGGGGCTCTCAGAAGGGTGTATGGGGGAGGGTGTGAGGAACGAGAGGGTTATGGCTTGGGCAGGGGGGTGCAGAATGATAGGATAGGGAGGCCTACCCAAAAGCACTTTCACAAGTCACGGATGAGAAAGCAAGGTTCAGTGACAGAAACCCAGGGAAACCTGAATTAGGCCCACCATCTACTGGTCAGATGTATGTACTGCAAAGGAAGAGGTATCGAGAGCTCTCAAAGCTCAAAACACTTTTGATTAAACAAAGCTATTAACTTCAAATGACATAAAGCCAGTTTGACCAAAGTTTATCTGACTTCTAGAAAGAACTAATCTCTTTTTACAATTGCTCTCGTGTAGTCTTATTTTCTTTAGTTCAGTTGATAATTTTGTTTCAGTCAAATTCAGTTTATTTATCAAGTACTAAAAGAAAACGAATTTTATCTTCACGCGATTTGCAAGACAAACCAGGTCAAATTTCTATGCAGAAATAATAATTTCAATACAACATAGTTTCACTGACAGAGTGAAATTCATTTACATGCATTCCAGCTGGAATACAATGCAGCCAAATTTACTTTAATGGCAGTTGGTATAAAGTTAGGTGAAACTATAGTTGATTGCATGAGTCACTGAATAATGCAATGCATCCTCCTGAGCAAGCATACCATGATAATTGCAAGGAACGACCTATTTATGGTCAAACTTAAACCAGTGTTAAAGTGTTAGTGGATATCCGTTACTGTAGTTTTACCACAGCATATAGGAAAGAAAGTAATTGGGGGTAAACTAACCTCGTAAAAAAAAAGCAAAAAAAGAAAGGAATAAAGCGGATGTTAGATCACACCGATCAAGAATTTAAAAATTAACTTCCAATTATGCTTTTGATCATCATGCTTTTTGTCAGAAAGGTTTTCAGATAGGCTGCTATGTGTGTATCAAAACTGACAAGTTAGACTGACAGAAATGCATGCAAATAGTAAGAAAATTTAGAAAGTGGAATAAAAGTATGAGATGATAACATAAGCATGCGTGTGATTTAATTATGATCAACTTCAATGAGGGACTGTAGTTTAAAAGAAATCTTCTCAGATGAATGCAGAGGGGCAAACATCACTGTAACAGGTTAACTTTTTTGTACCATACAATACCGGTATGGTTTAATGGCTTATTATATAAAGGAATCCTGAGAAATTTGTGTTATTCCTTATCAACATAGTTTGTATCCTTATATTCAGGATTTTGGTTATTGTGTGGTGAACGTTTTCTTTAGAGATCTGAGTCTGGTCTTTTCCTGAATACCCTTTTACCCTCATTTTACAAGCATCAGGAAATTACACAATAAGAATTTTAGGAGGATAAAAGATATGGATCAGTAATATGCTCTGGCCTTTGTTGTCACCAAAAATTAACCCTCATAACAGATTTTCATCCCCTTAAACAGAAAAAGGCAAATGTCTTATAAGAGCCTTATTTAGTTTTACCATTAAAATGACAACAGCATATTTTAAAAGCTAAAATGAAAACAGCTTATAAATGAACACATTTGGTTTCTACTGAATGCCTTTTACACTGGACGAATAGAATAACAACAATAATTTAAAAATACTGTTTTGTAGAGCTCTTTAACCTTCCTATTTTCTAAGGTCATTTTCATTTATCACAGAAAGATTTGCAGCAGAGCCTGGACAAATACTTGAATACATAATGGCAGGCCAAGGAATAAACAGCACAGCATTTGAGGGTGAGGGCCACAACACATTCAGTGTGAAGACCCGACCTGATTAGATGTCCAGACATGATATAACCCTCAGGATCCAACTGATAATTGGACAGTGGCAGGAAGTGTTACCTGCCAACAGATAAAGAAGCACACAGAAACGTGGATGCTTGCATAAATGTAGAGAGAATATGCATTCAGGAAAACATTCCCTTTTTTAAGAACTCCCAATAAAGTAAAAAATAAATAAATAAAATGTGTTGTTAAGTATTATAACTGTTCCCAATCTCTATACTTTCCACATATAGATAAAGGTACCATCTAAATTTTTACAGCTACTTTATACAAGCACTCTTAGAAATACATCTTCTCCTTTAGCAGTTCTTCAATATGTTTAGCAGTCTATAAGTATTTGAGATATTTTTTTTACTAAGAAAGGAGCATTAATGATGGAGAATGCTGAGGAAACAAAACAGATGAGTTGCACATGGGAATCAAAGTGACCTATTTGAACTATATAAAGTATGTAACTGGTATTATAGTAAATTTATCGTCATATAATTAGTTCAAATATAAAAGTTTGACCAGAAGTGTATACCTTGTGAAAAAAAAAGATTCTCAATATTTTGCCTTCTTCCTATAGTCTCCTTTAACAAGTAAAACAGTGTCTCTACAGGATTGTGAAGCTAAAATCCTATAGATTTAAATTGCGCATGTTAAATGGGAATTTTTATAAGCTATATAGGCTGTAGTGATACAGGAAAAGATTACAACCTACTAAATACTCGTCACCTCGATCTCTCATTACAAGACTGTTTAAGACGTAAAAGTAATTATACAAAGCTCAAATGTAATCTTCAGGGCCAGGTCTTAAGTGTTACACAAATTTGGCCTTTGGAACAAACTAAAATGTGGCTATCAAGTTCTAAATTCATTTCAAAGATGTGAGAGCACTGACTAGTTATACCGAGGCTCGTGAATGCTAAAGTAAATAGGGTTGAGACATCTTGGTAGTTGCAGGTTTAGTGGCATGTGGGTGGTGAGGGCGTTTGCTGCATCCTCAAAAACTACAGCGAAAGTTAAGCTGCATGTTTGATCAAACAAGACTAAAAGCTAAAATGTCCTCGTTACATTTTTTTTTTTTTTGCTTTACTTTAAATATGGGTTATAATGCATAGCTGTTTTAAAAGTAAGAAAAGGGCATTATGCACAGAAAGTTTTAAATAAATAATTGGCAGATTAAATAAATTCTAAGCCAAAAATACAAAAATGGAAATAGGAGTTAAAAGGCTCACATAAATTTCAGTAAAGTATGGTGTAGTAGTTAAATTTATCATCAAAACTAAGACTGGACTGAAACGTGACAATATAAATGAAAAAGATCCAATAATGTTTTTTTCTTTTCAGACTGGGTTTCTGAACAGGAAGCCAAATGGAGGGCAGCACTTCAGAAGGTCCATTTCTAACCATGACCTGAGTGTTAGTGTCCAGCTTTTAGGAGACTATTAATGGGTTGTTCAAATAACTTCAAGGGTCTGGGGAGAAAGGAAAGTTAATTACAACATTGCCAATGACAATTTTTTTTTCCTGAATCTGAAGAACTTTTTCATTAACAGTGTCACTAGGATCAGCACTTATCAGTACCTCCGGAGGGATGGTAGAGAAGGAGTGGGGAGGGCTGAGACAATCACTGATTCTTTCACACAGTTTCACCATCTAATTTCCGACCATGCATTTTGGATCAAAATTAATTTCCTTGGCTATCTAATGGATCAGAAACAAGTGATTGCTGAAGATGCCAATCCCAGCAGGCACAATGAGATCTCTCGGTGTCACTCTCTCAGAATAGATTGGGTATCGCTGTCAAAGTGGAGACACGTCACAGACTGAGATGCAGCTTTGCATGGGATCTCCCTTTTTCAGCTGTTTTCTAGATATCACAATCTCACTCAAATGCTCTCAATCTCCACTTTAAAGAAAAATGCAGCTAGTAGTGCTACACTATTTTTGGGGGTCTGTGAAATTTTTGCTACCATTCTTTTACACAAAGATTAGCATTGTTGAGGATGTAACCAGTCATTAATTATGCACAGCATGCCCTCTGTATATCTAGGGGTTCAACAAATTAGGATTATTTTATTCTGTGGTTTCCATGACCTGTTCTATTCTACATTATACATGCACTATCTTGTAAGATTCATCGCATGTTTTCCACATGACTTCCCACTGAAACAACTAGGGGGGCTGAAGATAGCCTGAGGCAATTTAGCGTACATCCAGTCATTTATGAGGTTTTACTCTATAAAGAATTTGAATGCACACTCAGGGTGAAAAGCGTATGAATCATGCTCATGTAAATACACCCAATGAAATACCAATACCATCATCATAGTATGCATTTTAGCTGTAGGGGCGGTTCCTTGGGGCAATGGTTCCAACTTGGGGGCAGGGTGCAGTGGTCAGGATGGGTTAAACGCTGTTGTTGTAAAACATTTATCTGCATCAGATAGACCATTGCATGGGTTGAACCTCGTCTCTTGCCATTACAGAATTACCCTAACGGCTGCCGTTATGTGCCCAATCACTCTACACCATCTTATTGATTTTTACACCCTGGGAAAGAACATTCCCAAAGGGTAGTAAATTATAGAGAGTTTTACAGGGAATTACACCTAAAACTGAAAATTTACAGGGATACAGATACATGTGCCAAGCTTCCACAGAGGACTGACAGAAAAGAGCCATGAAGGGTCCTGTTTCTTTATTTTAAAAACTTACATTAAACCATTCACCCAGGATACATTCACATAAGAAGCAGCTCAGCGCAGCATATATGTCCGCTGCTGTGATATTCAAAGGAAAATAGGAAGGCAACGAATTATTCCAAGTTTTGTTGTTTGACATTTGAACCTTATACTTAGCTGGGAAGTGAATAAAGGAGAATGGAACATAACATGCAGTTCTGTAAAAACAGTTTGCATCCTTTGAGTTTGTTTCTTAAAAACAAAATGCAAGTTTCCAATCCTCAGTTTGCTTATAGAAAGCAAATTAAACCAACTTCTCCGTATTAAAAATATTTCCGTTCAAGCACTCTTTGGCACTGCTGGAAGAAAAAGCACACATGCAAATCCACCTGTGAATCGATCAGCTCCTTCACAGCTTTAATGTTACACTAAAGCTGTTTTTCTTTTATAGAAGTAAACACAACAGTTTAAAAGAATGAAAAAAAAATAACAAAACTCAGTTAGAAAATGATTCATGTCAAACTTGGAACTGAAATGGAGGCTTTCTAAAGTCCTTTTTTTATTTCAAATCCTAATGAGTTACAAAGTCTATCAAAAGTATTTACAATTAACCTTAAACTGTTTCACAAATCTCAATTTTACAATGACTTATTAATATGTATATTGTATTTTGTGGTAATGTAGCAAAAAAAATTACAAAAACCTTATGAGCACATAATAAAGAAGGTAAGTTACTGTATTCTTTTTCTACTCCATTTAACTTTTAAGAAGTCAGTTTGTAATGGGTAGGTCTCCACGTATGATTTTGTTTAATGAAGGCCAGACAAGAGCTAGATATAAATGTATCATAAACTAATATTCAGGGGAGAGTCCTACGGAGAGTGTAAAATCCATGCTGTGCAAAACAAGATACAGGACATACACTATTCTTTATGTATTATGCTGGTAATTTTTCAAAATACTCCATGAAAATGTTCATTCACCTTTCTTCAAAATCAACTCTGCAATAGATAGCTATAGTATAATGCCTAAAGTGTAGATTTCTATAGTGGTGGGAGAAAGAATCAAGGAAGAAATTGCAACTAATAAAAGTTCCTTACATCTACAACACCTGGATGTATATGGTTTCTTTTCATTTGTCTGCCAGCTCCACTCACTCATAGTAAACTACCTTTCAACACCAGCATTCTGTGACCTCAGGATAGCCCTGGAAACATGAAAGACCCTTTATCTGTTCCAGGTGTGGCCTTACTCACACAGAGTGTGTGTGACTGAGAGAAATCAAGTGGGAGATGCAGATGTTTATGTACAGGAACAGATTCAAAAATCCACAGGCAATTTACAAAACTAAAACAGAAGGGCAACACAAACTCTCTGTTATGCTCACATGTGAAAACAATAAGACAGCCTTGTACACTGCCTGGCTCAGAAGTATTGATATTTATCCAGTTAGCAATGCTTTCTACACACAGCATAAAAAGACTGCATCTCACTTATAATAACATCAAAATACACAAAATTCTTCTCAGTTATCCACTCTGATTAGATGTTCATAACTCTAATTTTGCACAAACAATACAAAGAATGCAGCAATTACAATTATGTGAAGAAAAATTTTAAAAGGGCATCAAATCAAATTATCTTAAAAGTGTGTTTTAAGACAAGTTGTTGCTACAAGATAATTGCATGATGAAATGTTTCTAGAATAAATACAGAGTAGCACAGGGGGAGCAGTATGCAGCACAGCAGTGACCTCAGCCCCCCCCCTTCTTCGTCTGGTTTCAGGTTAAACTTGACCCCTCACACTTGACCTTTAAGGAGCTTTGCTCAATGCTGGATGAGCTGAAAGAGAGACAAGGGCACAGCTGTGAGGGAGGGTCCGCTGTGGGACAGACTCCCCTCTGACAAAGGGAGAAATTCAATTGAAGCATATTAGTGTCCAAGCAGTTAAATATTACTCATTCAAGCTAACTGGAAACGTCTTTTCTCCTGCGCTCAAGGCAGCTTCCATTAACCCTCTAAAAACAGTGGGAGGCCATGGGTTGGGGGGGTCACAGAGGAAAGCTTTCTGACTCAACTTTGTAAGCACTTATCTGTAGCTCTCTATTTTTAACCTCTGATACATATATTATTTCCAGTTTTTCTTTCCCGAACTGTCAAACGGCCTATAGGTTTGACGTATGAATGCTGGTCCATCATGAGAAGAACCTTTGAGTGTGTGGTTCAAATGAAGACAGATAGGTGGACCCAGGCGAGGCCTTTGGTGCCAAGAGACACTTCTCAGGACAGATTACAAATAGGACATAGAGGAAAAGGATGAAACCGAATAACACAGGGCCCTCATGCTATAACTGCCCCCTCTGCAGATTGAACTGTAATGCTAAATGAAGATAAAGTATTGATACATAGAGCAACAGCAGGTGGTTTCTAATAAGATAGTTCTCCTTTGATATTTAAATATCAGCCTAAATAGTGACAGACATTAAGTACCATTAAACACGCAAGGCTTTCCTCTGAGATTTTTTTGTGACAAATTAAAAAACACAACAAACTGAAAATTAGGGCTCATCTTGTTGCAGCAACAACCCCACCCTAAAACCACCACCACCCCACTGTCCCCAACGTCTCTCCTTTCTCCACAATCAGTGTCAGAAGAAGCAGTGAGGAACGGCTTGAGAGAAACACTTATCTAGCACAGCGGCAGAGCCCTGTTCCTACACCCTTTATCTCACCGGGAGATGGAATTCAATATACAAAAACCCCATCATGCAGCAGCATCACGCCTGTGCTGGGGATAAGGGCAGGGTTGCCAGGTAATTGGTTGGTGGTGGACGAACACAAGGTTTGAGACTACCCGTGGAGGAGTGGAGATTACAGGAAGAGTTATTGGGGGGAGGGGGGTGTGTATTGGGTATCAGGAAGTTACTGAGAGGAGATGGGGGGTATGCTTTGGTTTTCTACAACCTCCTCAAGTCAGCCCCTTAATTTCCCATCTACTTTTCCTACTCATGCGATCTAGACCGACAATAATTTGCAGATGGGTCTGTTTTCATATGATCCTTGAACATGACAAATCACCATTATTATCTGTGCACCTAAATACAACTGCAATCATCGAAGGAGAATAAAGGACATCACATTGTTTTCCATTATGCAACTTTGTATTTGTATCTTCTCTGCACACATTAATTTAGAAAACCCCTCAGATCCATGACATTTAAATTAAAATTAAAGCAGATAATGTCGAGGCAAAAATTGAATATAATCATAGAGGAAAAATTATTTTGTTCCTTTTAGATACTGTGAATGTGGGTTGAAAGGGTGATGATCCTGCACATTTAGTATGAACAGACAAAGAGGAAAAGCAAGCAGGAAATGGACCAACACAGTTTTTTTCTTTCTATTTTTCAGAGACCCCTCAAGATAGCAGGCATTATAAGAGGGGAAAAAATAAAAGTAACATGTGAGAGAAAGAGAGAGAAAAAGTCATTTCTCTGATTTATTTATGATGCAATGAAGGTATGCTGAACGCATCAGAACGTGCAGCAGTGGTCATGCTGTCAGGGAAGATGAAGTGTCTTCATAGTCGACTGAGCGAAGAGCAAGGAAAAGAAAGGGGGAGAAAATTAGAGAGGGAGAGAGAGAGGAGGGTAGCTATACTGCAGGAGGGTGTTAACCATCTCATCTCTGCCGCACCAGCGCACTTGCCACAAAATGGCTACTTCGTTCCTTCTGACGACTGGTACCGGGAGGGGGGCCCCATCTGAACTGCTGCTATCTAATCTCCCACCTCTGTAGCCTATTCTTCAACCTCAACTATTTCTCATATTTATGGACTGTTTTTGCCCAACAGTCTGCTGAGCAGCTTCTCACCTGCACCATTTTCTATCAAATGGGATTTTTTAAATACTCCTCACTTTTTTTAAATCTCTGTTTAATGTTCTGGTAAATTACAAAACTACTCCTCAGTTCCATGATGTCGTTTGCCTCTGTAGCCCTTAGTGGCTCTGTATCGGGAACAATACAGTTAGAGGAACATAGAAACTGAAAAGACCCACTGGATGTTTGTGGGATGTTCCCCGTGCAAGAAGAGGAGGTTCTGCTGGAAAACAGTATTGAACAGCTCAAATAGACAGATTTGATCCTGTAATGAAATGCTTGGGTACAATGTACATTTAGGCAGATATCATGGGGAATCAGTGAATGCTGTTCGGTTATTTAAAAACACAACACATGGGTTGATCTCTAGGCCAATATCACCCTCTGCAGGCAGGAAAAACACAATAACTCTTTTCAAAATTCTCCCCTTTATGATATGATAAGGTTATTTATTTTTTAGTTGTTTTTTTAAATCAATTTTGTTTTTGAATATTCATGAAGATGCTCAATTCAAAATACAAAACAAATGTACACACCCAACATGTAGAGGAAGTTATTCATATTACAAGAAATGTATGCAGAAAACCTCAGATCACATTTACTCATCAGTGTTTTCATTCTGCCTTAATGTTCACATTTATACCTTGTTAGAACTATTCTAGCATCATTATTTTATTGTAAACCAATTGAAGGTTACATGCATATAAAAAAACACTACAGATTCTATATTCCAAGGGAGAAAAATAACACTATTTAAATATTGTATGTTTAGAACAATTAAAACTTTTGGTTTAAGTTTACCTTGCATCTAGAAGTCAAGAATGACTTCTTCATTAATTTAGATAATCATGATGCATTATCATCCTTATAATCAGACAATAAACTGGTGCAAATCTGAAAATGTATAAAGGAAACGCTTGGTCATGTGTAAAAACATTAGTGTCTTTAGGGCCCAGATTATTCTGTTAAGCCCAATTCCTTGCTCAAAACAAACAAACAAAAAAATAGCCCTGTGAAAGCCAGTGGTGTCCCCATAATTTTGTTTTGGTTGGTCCATTATGGGCCATTAAAAATTAAGGGTATGACAAACTAAAATCAAAGTCAATGGCTAACTTTGAAAAACACTGATGTTGTATTATTTCAATGGAAATAACATATCTTATTTCTCTATATAAGATTTAAGTTATATTTGAAGGTCCAATGCTTGCTATTGTTTGATGTTACATTCACTGTTAATCAGAAAAGCCAGGTGTGCTCGCTGAATTATAGAAAACTCTGCTTCAGTCATTAAACCAACACGTAACCACATCTGGAATGTGACAATCTCACTGATTAAAAGGGGTCTAAAATCTTAGAAATTACACTCATTTCTCCTTCTAGAGAATTCCATGTAGGTTTAACAGCTAGGATCAATGATTAATACTTAATATTGTGAACTCATAACAAATATTTGTAATTCGGATGCGTTAACAAAAAAATCTATTTAGAAGTAACTCAACAATCTGCTCTATGTCTACTTTATCATTCTACTCAGAAAATTAAAAAGCATATAAGCCTGATAAAAAAAAAGATATCTGCTTACGTTGTGCCATCTTTTGCTTTAGTTTATCCACCTATAGGCCAAGCAGTTTTCCCTTTGTGTTATAGATGACTTTGCAGCTGAGCCTTTGAATCATCTGATGCTTTAGCACAAGCTCTCGACTCCAAGGTTATTTCTTTTGGATTTCCTCTAAGTTCTTTAAAGAGAAGATGGCATTTGGAATACATATTATACATTAGAACGCAGTTAAATAAACTGACAAAAGTTTGGAGATAAGCAGCATCAAAGCATTCCTGGACTGGCTCAAACCACATGATGAGCCCAGTGTCTTTGTGAGCAAAAGCTCGTAGATGTTCAGCACATTTCTGAGCCCGGCTTTAGATTTTTTTCCACGAGATTATCTTTTGGTCTTTGAAGCCCGGAACCCACCTGCTTCAATTCCAGCAGCGCTGCTCCTCTGGTTTCCAGGCTGTGGTTCCATTGGTCAAAATAAACAGCACCTATGAGCCTCACCCTGAGGGAAATTTTTCTTTATTACTGACCAAAATCTATGCGGAAGCCCTGCAGAGATCTTCAAAAAGTCCAGTTAAATTTGCCCTCCCAATGAAATATGAAGTATTATGGTGCATTACTAGAAATCTGCTATAGATCTAACTTTATGGATAAGTCAACAAGTGCCCATGATATGCAGTGATTTTAACTTTAAGAGAATTATAGCTGCGCCTTACAATGCTAATAGTACTGCAAAATGCAACCGATAATACATTAAAAATGATTATAAAATGAAAATATAAAAATATATTTAAAAAAAATTATGACAAAGCTCTTATTTCGAATTGAAAACAGCAATTGAATATTGTGATGGTAATGATTATGATGATCAGAAATAATAACTTTTTACCCCTAGTAATAGAGAACCATAGATTTAAGGTTAAAAAATATTGTCTATAACTTTTGGGTTTGCAGTAAACATAATGTCTTCTTTAGTTAGAGTGCATAACAATTGTTAAAAACCAAACCTATTCAAAAGTATTCAGTCTTGTAGATCATTATATTTAGTCATTGCCATGTCTGAAATGTAGAAATGTTAAAAACATGCTAAAGAAAAGATAGGATGGAAGGTAGGAATGTCTAAAGCCTGAGTTTTTGACTGGGGAGGGGGTGACAACATTAAGGGAAATTAGGAAAAACACTGCTAAAAAGAGGTAAGAACTGATCCTCCCTGCAATCCTTTACACTGTTGAGCCACTTATGACAATACCTGTAATTCGATACACTAAATCTCTGGTGGTGTTCTCAATATTTCTCAGTTCTTTCTTTTCATTTATAACATTAGCATACACTCTTTAAGTAAAACTAAACTTGATCCATGCTTGATTGCTTGTACTACTTGCACTATTCTTCTAAGGCTTTACAGGCTGGTTGAATTATAGCCCAGCAAATATTTATTTGTTCAAGTTGTCATGATCCGTCTGTCCTTGTGAGGTTTTTGAAGTTTCCTGTTGTCTCTGTGCTCCCTGTGTCGTCCTGTTCTT
>JAUZNJ010000092.1:0-43087 GCA_034780135.1 Jordanella pulchra
CTCAGAAATGTCAGAACTCTAAAATAACACGACTAAAACAAATAGGTCTCTTACAAGTGAGAAAACATTTGATTTGTGGAGAAGCATGAGAGCTTTGATGCTCGGTGGACATCAAACGGCAGCCAGGATGCTTCCTTTGCTTTAACAGAGCCACATGTTAATTAGTACTGCAGTTAATCCTGTATTAAAGAGACCCAAACTGTCAGGTCATATTATAAACAATCGGTCCTAATGTTGGTGCATGTGACATTTCCCGCTACTATCTCTTCTAGCAAAACGTTCCCTAGGTACTAATTGGCCTACTTTACGCTGTCTTTCTTTAAATTGCCACTTTCTTTAGCATTTGGGATATTAGCCATGACAAGCATCATCCTGTATGGCGCAGACGCACTAAAAATGGAGACGAACTGCATTTTATATACATATATATATATATAGCAAAAAAAATTAAAAATAGGAAGAAATGTTTTATAGTGGCAAGTAATACAAAGATATCTACCTTCATGGGATATTAAAAACAATTTGAATGAAGAATAAAAGTTCAAACACGTAGCCGGCAGCAAAGTGCGTGTAACTTTTCTCTGGCTTGCATTATTTAAGATAGACTCCATCATTTTATCAATCTATCGATCTCTCGGCAGAAAGATGAAAATGGAAAAATAATGAGGCCGATGAATGCTGTATAAAGAACATCAATGTGCAAAATTTAATTATCTGCGCTGGAAAGAGCAGGAAAATGTGTCGACTGTTTTCTAAAACAAAAAGAAAGCAGGAAAAAGAGGGAGCAGCTAATATTTTTCCCCCCTCTCTGCATATTTTAATTACCAGATCAATCATAACCTACCTACTGCGGTACTGCAGAGAAAAGAAAATTGCAAGTCTAAATGAAAAACAATAGATTTGCTTTAAAGTCTTCGCCCTTTTGAAGTCTAAATTAAAATTTCAGGTACTTTTACCACAGCCTTCTTTAGAAAGTTATGATATTTAATTAGTGTGTTTAGATTCTGCAGAAATTAAACTTCACAGCCGAGCATCATGTGAAATGAAGACTGGTATTCCCAGGCTGCTGGGTGTGTGGGGGGGATTAAATCAGTTCAGCATGTGAGGGCTGTGTATCCTCTGACAGCAGCTCATGTTCCTTCGCCTCACGCTGCCACCGGCCTGATCGGAGGCTGGCTCACCGTGTTCAGCGGAGCAGAGGAACAGCTTTACTCTCTGAAGCCGTTTCTCTGATCCGCTTCGGTTCCACGTCTGAAATCAGAGAATCATGCCGTGGAATTGCCGAGCCCCCCCGTTCCGCCTCTTCTTCCTCACACAAGCTCTTCCTGGTTGAGCGAGGGCTGATGTTTATTTCTCCTGGCATATCCTCGCCGGCACCGAGCCACCGATTTCACACGTTTTTATTGGCTAATTTGACTGTGCTCTTGCCAGCAGCTCAGTCTGAGCCAGGGCCTGGAGGATCCCAGAGACGCTGCTGCTGTGATGCTGCTCTCAGACTCAGCCAGGTCTGAAAACAGGAGGCATACATGCAGTCGGGGCAGGGCAGGTCCACCGTCCTCCAACATGGCTAACATTTGCACAGCAGCAGCAGCAGCAGTCAGGCGTGATGTCTGTGGGTTTGTGTTGTCAGGGCGGCAGAAATTAAACCTGGCACTGCAGAGCACAATGTGCTGAAACTCATCAATTCCACATGGCTAGAGAGCCAAGTGCCTATTTATAACCCCCCCCCCCCCTTTACCTGGCGAGCATCCTGGCTCTAAACACGCATCCGTAATGATGGATACACCCAGGCGGGACGTTAAGACAGGGCATCAGTCAGGACAGGAAAACAAACACGCACAGCGCAGGAGGGATAAGACCGGCACGGAGACGGCTGACGGAAGGGTTGAGGCGTCTCACCATAAAAGTAGCGGCAGGATCGTAGCCATCAGTCACTTGGCAGGAAACAAACAGGAGCAGTCAGATAGATTCAGCTCGTACAAAAGGGCCCAACACGGAGCTGAAATATGGAGCCCCGCTGGTAACGCACTGCCACCCATCTTCTGAGTTTGTTTACGCTGTCGTTTACTGAATTTATGGCATTTTATTTTTCACCAGGAGAGCTTTCATAAAACAGACTGATGGCTTTTTTTACAGAAATTCTCAAGCTGTGTTTTTTGTGTGTTTTAGTTTGGATTTAAAACAGCATTAAAAGTGGAGTTTTTTTTATTCAAGCCCTGTTAAAATGAATGAATGAATAAATGGATTATTGTCATCTCCACATAACCACCATCCACCGTCTAACTGTCAGTTTATAGAAAATGCAAGCAGGTGTAAATATGCTGTGGTTTGAACAGTGGGCCAGAACCGAACTCTGCTCTGCAGAAAGGGAAGAAGTTGAGCTCCTAAAGACTAAAACTGAACCAAAGAATGAGTCAGTGGGCTCGACTATAAGCAGCTCTGGGTTCTTGCTGTGGATGCATTCAGTGAAGTGGCTATAATTTGCTTTACCAGTTACAGCCTTTTTCCCATGTACAGCTTTTACTACTCAATCTTAGGTCCATGCAGGTTATTTGGAGGATCTTTGGGATTTTTGTAGTGAGCATCAATTGAATCATCGTTCGTTTCTTCAACAGAGTCACGTATGGAGCGGGTTCACCATTACCTTCTCAAACATAGAAAGTATGCCTGGATCACTGCTTCTATACTCCTTTTATGCACTCGTTTCTAATCCATCTAGATGATTGGACTGAACTGTGTCTGTAAAGAGCCTTGAGATGACATGTTGTGAATTTGAATAAATAAACACAATTAAGTCCAATTTTTTAAATCTCATTTTCACGAATGAAATCCATGGAAAACTGTTGACGAAGCAGCTAGAAATATCTGAATACATGGGAACAGAGGAGACTACCATCAACTTTCAGCTGGAGCAACAGCTGGTTACCAAGGCAACTCTAGACAATGTAAAAATTAAAATATAAGTAAGTCAGAGTCTCTTGAAATTAGCAAATTTTGCATTGATTTGAGCAGGTGAGTAAGAAAATCTATGAAACACGTTATATCTAATGATCTTATTTTGAAAGGTCCATTGGCGGCTCAAATTAAGAGCAAATATAATTACCTGAAGTAATGTACTTATTTTTCTCTGTGTGTTTTTTAAAGGTGTTCAGTGAAGCGAAATGGGCGACTCATCAGCAACCCCCCCCCCGCCCCGATAACATCACCCCAAAATAAGAAATTAAATGTCTATAAAACAACAAGACCTTTAAGTCTTTAACCTTTTGCTTTTTTGAAAGTATTTATTGTTACCATGGAAACAGAAACAAGCAAGTCTAAAATAATAGAGAGTACTGTATAACTTCCTCTGGTGTGTATTTCCTATTATTTCTAACATTGATTAATTGATTTTAATGAACAAAACATAAACTTGGATGTTTTTAAAATGCTTTAAGTGTGAAGCTATGCTGCTCAGAAGTGAAGGAAGGTAAACACATTCCTGTGAGCCCCCCCGCCTCCCACCGCCGCTCTCTGCTCTCAGTATGAAGAGGACACAAGTGATAAACCAGGAGCAGAGAGCCAGCGGTTTACATGGCCCCAGAGCCCATTATGTTCCCACAATAGGCTGGAGGCCTGGACGTGCTGTGAATGGCTAATGGCCTGGAGATCCTGGCCCGGCCCGCTGCTCAATGAGCCCGACAGCAGAGCAGCAGACAGACATTAGAGGAACCTCGACAGCCCAGCAGTCTGGTCAGACCTGGGGGGGGTTAGTATGGACGGTGTCGTAAATGCTCCTTACATAAGGTGGGGTATAAATAATGACAGAGCCAGCTGAGAGTGGGCATCTAGTTTACTGGCACAGAATTATGACTCTATAATATATGATATACAGAGAAATCAAGACGAGTTAAAACTGTATCAGACTGTATGAACGTGCTGCTCACTCATTCTGACACCACCTTCCCAAGTTAGCCATCCGCTCAGGCAATCTGTACCTAATAAGCCCAAGGTTTAGCCCGTGATGAAGATCTGTCTTCATTGAGCTGGAAAAGCTGTAGTGCCGCCAAGCATTTTCTCCTAACAGTGCAGTCCCTCATCTATGAAAGTGCCATAGAGTCCCTCAGACAATTAGGCAGGGAAAAGCTTTATGACCGTTAGACTCACTCAGCGAGCGGCGCTCTCACCGCCAGCGCTGCCAGGAGCGCTGGATCGTGCAAAAAGGTAATTACGAAGCCTCTCATAATGACACGGAGGAAGCTTGCGTCATAACACCCAGAGCCTTTTATCACAGCGCTGTAATTAATTATCATCCTTGACTCTTTGATTCATTCCACTATTCATAACATATTCATACATTCAAGAGAAATTATCATTTCCTTCAGGAATTAATCAAAAAGGAGGAAGAGCTGTTCGCCTCTCGATGGATCATCAAAGATGGAGTTTGTCTACCTCTTTGGACGAAGAGTAAGTCAGTGTGGAAAAGATCTCCACCACCACAGCAAATCCTCTCCATGAAGGTTCTCTGAACTTTCTGGTTATGTACACGGCAAAAAAAGCTGTGGAAACTCTGGGCGCAGCGCGGCCTAAATGGATGTTTGTAAAAGTAGAAGTTTCCACCAGAAACAGCAGCGTTTGCTCCACAGCTGCATGTTTCTGAGCTCCATCTGATCATTCAAAGAACCTTCACCTCTACCATGGCAAGTTATTAAATTACCAGAAATATATTGCATGTTTTAAATCACCTACAATCTGATTCACTGTCTGATCGGAAGCTGGGTGTAGTTTTCCTGTCAAACTGGAGCCTATATCTGAAATTTAGTAAAACTAGATCTGGGTGCAGAGTTACTTAAATAAATGACCCTGGTGTAAATCGACTGTTAAAAAGAGAAAGCTGTCTGATCACATGTGTTACCAAGCTAAAGGATGCACAGATGCTGCTTGGCTGCTCTGAGGTGCAGTAAAGCATCTTAACAACATATAACCAGAGATGCACAATGAGATCAGCTGACAAACAAAACAGGAGGAGTTTTGGCTCGATTAACTAACCGGCGATGCATCTGCTGAAAGAAATCCAATGAGTACCAGGCTGGAGGGACGACAGCAACCTGTGGAGTGGAGATCAGTTCTGCAGGAAGGTCTAATGTCGATTGTTTTAATAACATTGAATTGTTCTGAACAATAAAAAAGTTCAAACTCCATCTGCTGCAGGATTTAAACTTGTCTCCGTTAACGATGCACGGATGCACATTTTCTTCAACATTAGAGCTCTGTTTGCTTTAAAGTTTTCATCATTTCAGTTGATTTTTGAAGAGGCTCTTAAAAACTCCTCTATACAAGCAGCAATGATCTGTATGAATGTAGACATGCATATGAAAACAATGAAACTTCAGATTCGCAAAAGGTCAGGAAAAGTAGACAGAAGAGCATTCGATCGTGTTAACCCTGCAACACACTGAAGTGTAAGGAAATCAATTTTTCTCGCAATAGTGTATTTACCCCTTATTGAGCAGGTTATTAAGACAATTAGCAGAATAAATAAGATACATTTAAAATAATAAAAAAAACCTCTGTCTTATTTCAGGTGCTTCATATCAAATTATCTTAGTTTACAATAGAAAAATTCATTCTATTTGCAGATAATCTTATTGCTGAAAGTAATTGTAAGAAGTTCCATCCATCATCCATCCATCATCCGTCCGTCCGTCTGTCCGTCCGTCCATCCACCCATCGTCGTGGTTGGGCCGGTGCCTATCTCCGGCAGACTACACGCGTGAGGCGGGGTCCACCCAGGACAGGACGCCAGTCTGTCGCAGGGCAACACACAGACACACAGGGACTAACAACCATGCACACACACACTCACACGTAGGGACAATTGAGAGATGCTAATTAACCTAACATTCATGTTTTTGGAGTGTGGGAGGAAGCTGGAGTACCCGGAGAGAACATGCAAACTCCATGCAGAAAGACCCCAGGCCGGGATCGAACCCAGAACCTTCTTGCTGCAAGGCAACAGCGGAAAAAGAACAGATTCCACGCTAAAAACGACCGTCAGGGTTCGAACTGACTGGATTTAATCAGTTAATTAACCTGTTAGCATTCAGAGCAAATATAGCATTGCTAACCATAAACAGTGCTAATATTTCTAAGCAGAGCATGCCCCACAGAAGATGCAGATTAAAAGCTCTGAGGGATAAAGACCAACTCTGATCAAACTTTCTCTCTGCTGAGGTCACCTGTGGGTTAATACAGGAGCCTCCATCAGTTCAACTCAGAGAGACCAAGGTAGAGACCAGAAATACACTGATCCCATGTTAATATCTGTATCAGTCCAGGCATTTAAGAAACTTCTAGATCGGATATCTGTGAAAATGGAACAGATCCATCAGGACTTTTCTGTTCAGTCTATTTCTATAGTTGTTTTAAGTTAGGCATAAATGTTTACCCCTTTAAAACACGATGCTACAGAGCACTGGGGTTAAACTGTAAACTGCCTTTCTTTAAAGTTCTTTAAAAGCTTATGTTTTTACAGCTCTTCTATTTCAAACAGACAGTTTGATGTCGCTTCTGCTCCCAGTATTAATATAAATAATGCTGTGAACTAAAACATCAGGTGCTGATGTTAAACTGCTCCTTAGGACTGGTGGTTGTTCAAGGTGCATCTCAATACCTTTAGAGATCTAAACATGGTAAAGTTGACCTGCTGGACAAACCTGCACATCAGGGCTGTGAAACAAGCTTTGAATGTGTTTTTACTGTTGGAGCTTCCTTCCCCAAACACCCTGCGTCATTTAGACGTCGGCTTTAAGGCTAAACCTGGTCGGTCCGTCGTAGTCTTGATTTAGCCCAGAAATAGATGCTGAAAATCGGTCTGTGTTTGGCCAGTCTGACTTTGTTCCATTTTAGTCCATTAACAGACGTTTAAATAAAATTCTTAAAATTACGGCTTTACACCTTTCACTTTTTAACTAAATGTAGACGTCATTCAAGTCGTCTTTTCAATGTCTTTTCACCCTCTTTTTGCTCGGTGGGTGGATTCATTTACAGACCAATTCCCAGATTTACAGCGAATGATCTGAGACATAAAAAACATCTATCAAGTGAGCAGAAACGCTGGAACAAAAAGACCAGTCCACATCCGAGGACAATAGACACTCTGACTCAAGATGACTGAAGGTCAACAGTAGCTGGAATAAACTAGATAAATGTGCTCCAAGCAAAGTATTTGGAATATCGCCCTGAATTCACAGATGGTCCTTGAAGCAGACGACTTAAAGCAACAGAAGATGATTTAGAAAACTGAAGCTAAGCTGTCTGGATGAAACATCTGGATAATAACATCTGCATGAAACATCTAGATGATTGGAATCAGAGTTTGACATGAGCAACATTTCAGGCTACTGCTGGAGCATCACTGTGGGATTTCTTTTCTCTGTATACCTTGGACCTTCAGTACCATCTATGTTTTATTTAAAGCTCTGATATCCTGACTTTCCAAGCCTCTCTTTGAGCCTTTTTTAAGTTAAATATAGGCACATACACCATAAAATAATGTCTTAAACTCTACAGATGATTCATTTGTTATGAAATTTTGGCTGTTTCCTTCCGCTTACGAAGAAAAAACAGTACCTTCAAAGAGAAGCTGCCTCTCCTGTCTGGATGATGTACATTTCACAACTTCACCATATCCCACTACACCTGAAGGCAGAACAAAGGTCAGAGCCCTCAAGGCACCGAAAAATGCAAAAAATCATATCAGACAACTTAGCTAAAAAAAGAGAAGTAGCTGGCCTGTGCAGATTAGCTGCTGAAAGGGCCACATGGTGTCAACCTTGAGCAGAAATTATGGCGCTCTGCCTCACATTTGTTTAGAGTGCAGGCGCAGCACTGTCAATGCAGGTGCTTCCTGGAGGAGTGGGTCAACACTGTCCAATGTAGGAATGGGAATATAAGAATTAAAACTCCCAAAATTATGATTTTTTAGGACAAGGACCTTTAAACAATAAAGTCTCACTATCTTAAGGCAATTTCCAGCAGGAAAATGAACCAAGTTACGAAACTCAAATGATCTTCAGATTTCATGAACATGTTCATAAGATCACTGCTGTCCATTGGCTTCCAGTCGAACTTCATCTCAGTGACCCCATGAAAAGTCCTCAAATGAAAGATTAGCATCATGAACGTGCAACAGAAGGTCTACTTCTGGTTGAGTCTAAGCCACAGGGCCTAGCATACCTAATAAAGTGGCCGTTAGTGTGAAGCCTTGAAGGAGAAAACCAATCCTGTTAAGATCCCTTTGAAATATGCAGGTTTTTTAAAGAGGCGTGAAACACAGATGAAACTCTGGAGCCGTTTTCCAAGAGGCGATTTAGTTTTGAAGAGCAAAGTAAAAAGCTGCTGTGTTTTCAAAAACACGTCTCAGAAGCTTGTGGAAAAAACAAAACAACATAAAAACAGCATCTAACCTCACACCATCCCTGCTCCACCTCAGGGGAAGGAATGGCACAGTTAGACTCATAAACAGGTGTCCACCGGCCCCCGGTCCGCCGTGCTTTAATAGCCGTTTGATGTTTTTGATGTCTAGTCAGCTCGATCCTACCTTGCTGCTTGATAATGAGGCCCAATAATGATTCCTGAGCTTGAGGGGTTAATGGTATGTAACCGGCAGAGCTGCTAATTACACGTTACAAACTATTTATCAGAATCTCCATCTGCGCAAGCACCACAGCTCTCATTGTGCACGCTAAATTACTCCACGGATTATCATTGTAAAGCAAGTTTCAGTAATTAGGGAACCATACTGCTGTTTTCTTATTCTGAGAGCACCAAACGACATCAAGAGGAGAGCAGAAAAATAGACTGACTTGTTAATTTGGGCCCGATGCTCCGGATGTGAGGAGGAATCTGCCTCGCTGAAAGAAGCATAAAAGAAATCCGTCACCGTTCTTTCTTTTGCTTCCCTCTGCCTCACAAAGGTTCCTCCTGAGGGGAGTTTACACGCTAAAGTGAGAGGGAGGTGAAAATTGCATGGAGACTGTTTAGCGTACGTTCAGAGGGCAGAGAGAAAAGTCTGAGGGAAAAGTTCTGCCAAGGTCCAATGGGCCCGGCTCTCCTGCGATCGGTTATTTGAGAAATAACTGTCATATTGTTGAGCCCCCAAAGGTGTGCCCAGGACCACAGAGACCTGCACCATCTCTACTTTCTCTCCGTAAATTTTTATTAAAATTACCTTCATTATAAGACGGTGTTCATTATAAAACCAAAAACGTTGGTCTCTCAGGGGCCCTGTGGATTAATAAGGACAGCGGTGTATTTTAAGCCGTAAACTCAGCTCCTCACTGTCCTTAATCTCCTTCCTACTTCACAAGGCCAAATTAACACCTCTCCTCAGCTCTGACGGGACCTCATTAGCAAACTTCCAGCAAAAGAAAAGAGGAGAGCGGAACGAAAAAGAGGAGAAGAAGGAGGGAAGCGACCAATGACAGCCACCAGCTCTGGGATTAACCCTTTCTCCTCCTCCAGCTCGGCAGGAAAACTAGGTCGGCAACGTGTTTCTAATCAGTCGCCTGGTTAGTGATAATTACAAGGCGAGATTGAACGGGAGAAGAGAGAGAAAGTGGGTGGGGAACGCTGTAATGAAAAAAGGAAAGAAAGGGAACCTGTCATGTTGCAAACACTTCAAAGGAGCCGACTTCTCCTTTAGAAGTGGCACAACGAGGGTCCAAATACCAGCAGGCGCTCCTCTGGGCCCCCGAACCGAGGTTCAGGGGAGGGGCTACCGGGGAAGCAAGGACCCAGTTTGTTCTCACACGTTTGTTTCCACACACACAGGACCTCTGCGCGGTTCGCCACCTGAACGGCACAGCTGCAGGGGAGCGTTGGCCTACTCCGAACCACACAACCTGTCCAACTCCAGCCCCCCCCCGCAGCAGGTCGAGGTCCCCCAGCTCACGCTGAGCTTGTGCCGACTACGGCTGGGTAAAGTTCACAAGCCTCTGCAAGCTGTTTGACATTCCCAGTAAGGTCAGAGTGGATCAGAAAGCAGCGGAGGATTACAGCGCTGCGGCGCCGAGCGGCGTGATTCCCCTCAACAACCAACAACCGAACCCACACCATGTCAGCGACGCGTTTCCATACTCATCATGGACACAAACATCATCACATCTGCAAAATCACCTGATTTGTTTACATCTTATCATAATCAATAATATATAACAACTTATATTTACTAGAACTGAAAGAACTTAACATACAAGCTTAAATATATTCAGAAAGATTTTCATAGCTGTGATGAAAGTGCTGCTCCGGTTCTGGTTGGATTTATGTTCACTGATACCCTGATGACTAAATCTAAATGTTTCCTAGAGCTACCAGTAGCTGTCAGGTATGGTGGTAGTAGCTTCAAGCTAAGGTTCTGTTTCACTGCTGATCCATAGCAGATTAACACCCATTAGAAACAACAGGATCATTAGCTCACCGCCGTTTCAGAATGCAGCCCCCCAACATAATCCATTACATCTGAGGGCTGGAACGTCTCGGACGACGTATGATGGTGAAACATACAGACAACAAAGTTATTTCACTACAGCTTTTTAGAGGCCTTCAAACATAAATGGGGGATTATGATGCTGCATTTAATCTCAGGCAAATGATTCTTATATTTAACCTAAACAACTGCTTGATTTAGGGCTGAAATGATTCATTGGATTATTGATTCTTAAAATAAAAAGGTACAATAACTGATTTGATAATTGAGTCAAGTGGACGACACAGACCCAGAAACAGTTTACCCAAAGAACAGCCCACTAAGAGGAAATACGCTCTACCTACAACTCTCCTTAGATTCACCTCCTTCAAGCCTTCAAGTTCAGCAAAAAAACAGTCCTATTGAGAACCTTTTACCAGCAGATTATCAATCTGTTAATCATAAAAGTCATTAAATTAGCAAAAGGAATTCAGATTTGTGTGTGCATATATATACGTATGCATACATACATATACACACATATATGGCTTGTTTACAGTTTATTAAAGCCCTCTCGTTCATTAAACTTTAACTTTAAAATGTTTGTTTATAGATAATATCTTGGAGAATCTTTTAAAAAAATAATGAACAGACGAATCAATTTCTGAAATGCAGGTTTGAAAAACCAAAATAAATAATTTTGGTCTGTTTGCTTATCATAGAGGAACTTCTCCTCTGCACCGTCTGTTAGATGTTTCCTCAGCCAGAAACAACACTTATCAAGTTACACAAGAGAGACCAAGAGGTACCCAGAGAGGCCTGTAGCTAAAAAGGAAGAGAAAGGAAAAAACATGAAAAATCATCGCTCATTATCAGCCATCTATTTTATCTACTATAAGGCATCTCTTAAATCCCAGTTGTCAGACATCAGTGGTGTTTAAATTAATCCTTTGGGTTCCTGTATGAACAATAAAGATATGGACGGGTGATTCACATATTTCTGCAACTTAACAGCTGCAGTAATTGAATTAGGACAGAAATCAGCCACAGAGGCGAGGAGAGCGAGGCACGTAGGCCCGATGGCCCCTGCTAGGGAACGCGGCTGCTTGGGCATAGTCAATTAGAAAGCATTAAAAAGGAGCTGCCAATAATCACTTCCAAGAGATCTGAACAATCCATGCTGAGTGTTCTCATGTTTACAGATGATTGGGCTTTCAGGTTCGCACTGAGCCCGAGTTTGAAGGGGGGGACGAGACTGGAAACATATTTGCGGTATCATTTCCATAAGCCTCTGCCTTGCGGACCATAACGCAGCTCACAAATGTGATTTATGACCTTGGTTTAATGGCTGGAGCAGAGTCTTTGTAGGTATCAGATGACTTTTTCAATATGGCGACGTCAGAGGGGGCACAGCGAATGCACCATCTCAACAGGAAATGAGGGCTTGTCTCAGCCAAGAAAATATGAGAAGCCAGATATCTGATCATCTAATGGCAGATAGATGCTACTTCACTTTGACAGAAAAGGCATCAGTCAATAAGCACTAGATGAGCAGCAACACCAAAAGTACGCCATGGATTTCTCCCTCTATCTATCAAATCATTCAGTCGAGGAGCTGTTCTGGTCAATGTTCATACAGCATTCAACAGGAGAGTCTCTTTGAGTTTTATTTATGGAGCAAATGTAGGAAACCATCGATAGATGCTGCTCAGTGCTGTCATCTAAAACATGCGACTCACCTGCGCCTGGAAACTCTTGAGAACAGGTGCCACCATCTCCCGGACCTCCTATGCAAACACAAAAAAAGCAAACTCTGTCTCAGCAAACTTTATCGTGCAAAGGCTCCATCTGTTCGGGGATCAGTTCGGCCCCTAGGGGCCAGAAACGGCTCCGTAGGAAAGTCGACAAACACCTCTGAGGTTCCAGGGATGTCTGTTAAACTGGAAGCTCAGAAATCCTGACTTGTTTAAGCTCTGGCAGCGGCAGGTAAGGGGATGATGCTGCTGGCGGTGACGGCCTGATCCCGTCTTAAACTCCTGTATGATCCTGACAAGATCCAACAGAGCAGACTTCAGCCCAGACAGAGCGACAATATTCACTAGATGATCATTTGAAAGAAAATGACACAGAAAGGAAAAGTCATCTCCGTTGCCTTACAAAGATTTAGCTTTTGCTAAACTAAGTTGGGACAAATTGACAGTGATTCAATGTGAGGCGGAAGAAAACGATAAGTTGATGCACAGCGAAGCACAGATGGCGTCCCAGCAGGTATAAGCACTGTATGCTAAAATAATAATGACATTTCAGCTTCCCCTATCCAAACTGGAACCACACTGACTTTAGCTGGAAGTTAAGCTGCCTAGTTCCATTACCAGTGTCGGATAACATCCAAAACGACTGTTTATTGTCAAACAAATCATTTACATGGAGGTTTGGATTCAAAAGGAAAACATGAGGCGGCAATAAACATTCATTTTCAGCATGAATGTGGGACAGATGAAGGAACATGGGTTTGAAATGCCTTTAGAGCATCAGTTCAGACACAGTTTGGTGCTCGATGGGAGTGAAAGGTATTAACCATTGATGGTTTGACCACAAGATGTTAATAAATGCTGCATAGCTTTGATCTGAGAATCAAATAAAGGTGACAGGAGATCTGGTGTGGACTGAGAATCCTAAAACTATAAAATACAGTTTATTTATGCAGCAGATCTGAAACTCCTTAAGTAAAGTGATTAGGAGCAGACGCTGTATGTGGGACCATAGATTATTAACACCAAATGTCTGCTCATATTAGCCTCAATACGATGCTTTTTGAGATTTCTACAGAAAGTGAAGTTACATTTACAGCCTCTGTTATGAGCAAAACTAATTTTTAGCTAAAACCTCTAACCTAACATATAAAAACAAGTCCTGATTTTTTATCCAGGATCTGACCAGAGTCCTCAGACTGACTGAAAACATACTTGGCTATCTATCTATCTGTTCCTGCAGAAGGGCAGTCGGCCTCATCATTCAAAGCACTCAGCACAGTTCATTTTAACACTGCCTTTCAAAGCAGGCTCACAATCAGGATCACTTTAAAATCACCACCAGTTCAAACGGAAACTTCCCCAAAAACTGAGGCTCATCAGTCTAAACCAGAAGAAAACACAAAGCTGAATAACTCAGCTTCTGCAGAGCAGTTTTCCAGGACTATTCATCAGGTCTCTGTGCTCCTAACAGACCAGCCTTTAATGCAGATTTTCCACAAGAGCTGTGGAGGATTCCCCGGTGATAAGTACATGTGAAGGGAGGGGGGGCCATGCAGGCAGCCACTACCTGCTGAGGTGAAGATGAGGAAAATGACACATACGGCTGAGATAATGGGGGGCGGGTGCCAGACTCACCTCAGGGACATTTCTCTTGAACTCCCTGCTCAGCTCTAGCAGGTGCTTGTGGGAATGTTCGCTCTCCTCCTGCCGACCGGCCAGCTCAGACGCCACAGAGTTTAGCTCCCTCTGCAAAAACACACAAACCGGAGAAGGAGAGAGAAAAGCATTAAAGGAAAGGAGAGACGCCACTGTTTTTGTCTTTTTTCTGTTGTTCCTTTTGCCAAAGCTCACCTAGCATGGCTTAGAGTGAACATAAATAAAAATACACTGCTGAATATTAACAATGTAATCCTTCATGATCTCACAGCAGTAATACTTACAGCTCGCTCTGGTCCATAAATAATTAAGCCAAAATAAATCCAATGCCTACAGTAGCAGAAGGCCTTTTAGATAATCAGTATTTGAAATAATCGATATGCTTGCAACGGTTATAGAGCGCCAGTGAGCAAGTGGGACGAGGGGGAGGGGGCAGAGACACGGAGAGAGTGAGGGAGAGGAGGAAGGGAGGACGAGTCACGTGCAGGGACCCGATAACCTGACAAACACACTGCTTCCCTCTGAGGCGCTTCGGAAGCTCGGCCTGGGATCCAAAGGCCAGGCTTGCAAACCACCGCAGCTCCGATCCATTTTCAGCCCCGCTCCCTCCAGCCTGAACCAATCCTTATATTGATCCTGCATCGATTTCAGACGCCTGCATAGATTTAACCAAATGACCCTCCTGCTGCAACAGCAGCCCCCGATCGCTATTCCATTAATGCTTCTGCACATTGCTTGTTTACATCTCTGGGTTCCACCGAATCAGAGCTCCACCCCGCCGACGTGTCTGATCCACTATTCAAAGCTGCAGCAGGGCCTTCATCAGAACCTTGCATTCATGCTGGACTCTGCTTCTCCGCACGCCATCCGCAAATCCAATACTATCGACCCGTCGTCTGATTCCCGGCCCTTTCAGCAAACAGAAAAAAAGGAAAACAGATTCCAGCTCTTCATCTGTGAGCTGAGCAGGACCAGCATGGACAGCTGCATATCAGGACCCGCTCTGCTCTCACTATGATTAGCAGTAATTGATGAGGAGCCTCTTTTCTAACAACTTGGTTAAAGTAAAAAAATGGAGTTGGGGATTCAATTACCACTGCAAATTCATATATGACGCCTGAAAATTAAATTGACTGTATTTTAATTAATCCACAGTCTTAGTTAAAGGCAGTTTAATAAATCAGCTCACAAAGTAAAAGAATAAAGGGAAGTGGAGGGATGAAACTTCAGCGGGGGCAGCCTCGTGGGAAGGTGGAAGACGGCCGGTCAGAGAAGCAGCTGCTAATTGAAGGGCTGCCAGTTCAAGTCCCTGGACAGGCGCCACAGTCGACGACTTAAAGTGGAGACGAGTGTAGAGGCTGAAGAAGAGATGCTTCAAAAATATTCTCCACATTTCCTGAGATTTTTATTAATAGTCGATGTTTATGAGCCGTTTGTGTTTAACAACACTTGTAAGACTTCAGTTCGGTTGTTGCCTTTGTTTGGTTGGGTTAAAGCATAAACAGAAGGTGGTTGGTTGGATGTCCTTCAAATCAAGGCAAACAAAGATGAGCTATTTTATATTAACTGGCTCAACAGACCAAATAATTGACAGCAAACAGTTCCTCTTATCTTTGTTTACCATCAATCCTCAGCAGGTCTTGACCTGCAGCCCAAACATAGAACCAGAGCTGCATGTTTAAAATGATCTGAACCGGACTCTGGATCCCTGTCTGTTCTCCCCAGATATTTAAGGTAGAATTCAGGTTTAAAGTCATAGTTTGTTTTCCCTCTCTTTCAAAATGATCAATGTTATATTTATGTCCACATAGAGATAAATATTTAAACAGTTTGAGAAGTAGAAATAAAAATATATACATATAGAGACAGACAGAAAATTCACCAATACAGGTTAACAATTTTAAAAATCTGCTTAGAGGCATTTCAAAAGTTTTGGATGTTCTTGAAAAGATGTTCCTGGGATAAAACAACGAGACAGACGAGGAAGGTACTTAGAGGATCAGTCAGCTATGGATCTGGATCCATTAGTGAACTTTACTGACTTAGAAAAAGGCCCGACGCCACTACCTGATTTATCCCCCCAAAAACAGATAAAATCACTTATGTTAAAACATCTTTGAACAATGCAGTGCATTATGCCGATCTGCCATAAAACTATTAAAAGTGTGAATAAAATATTGCTGATAACGGAACTACAGTGTGTAAGAACTGAAAGGACAGACAGGAGATGTTATCAGACTCTACAGATGCAAGTAAAACAACCTCTAATCATCTCATGGCAGCCATCAAATACTCATCATTTTATTCCCTTAACCCCAAAAGTCCAGATTCACAAACAACTAACTGGAGACCAATACTGTATCACACTACTGTAGCCAGTGGAGGGGTCTGGTCTGGGGACCAGCGAATCTCGGTTTGGTCCGCGTTTCTGCCAATGAACCTGTTCCCGGTGTATGCTGGACTCAGGATTTCATGGCACAACTGAGGCCCAGAAGGGCTCTGGTTTGGGGGGGGCAGTGGATCTCGTCCCTGTTCTTTGCAGATGACCTGGTGCTGCTGGCTTCCTCCTGCCAACACCTACAGCAGCACTGGTGCCGTTCACAGCAGAGTGTGAAGCGGCCGGGATGAGAATCAGTTCCTCTAAGTCCGAGGCCCTGGTTCTGGTTCTGAACTAGAAAAAGGGTGGCTTGTCCCCGTCAGGTTGGAGGAGAGTTCCTGTCTCGAGTGGAGGAGTTCAAGTATCCTGGGGTCCTGTTCATCACAGAGGGGAAAATGGAGCAGGAGATCAACCAACCGAGAGAGCTGAGTGAAAAGGCTATGCTCTGATTTAGCGGTCAGTCTACGTTCCTGCTCTCATCTATGGTTATGAAATCTGGATCATGGCAAAAAGAACGACATCCCTGGACACAGACGGCTGAAATGAGCTTCCTCTGCAGGGTGGCTGGGCTCCCCCTTAAAGTTAAGGTGAGGAGATCAGTCATTTGGGAGAGGCTCAGGGTAGAGCCTTTTCTCCTTCACAGAGGAGTCAGCAGAGGTGGACATCTTTTTCAGAGGCCCTCTGGACGCTTCCCTCTGGAGGTGTTCCAGGCACGTCCCACTGGAAGGAGTCCCAGGGGACGACCTAGAACACTCTGGAGGGACTATGTCGCTCAGTTGAGGGGAGCGCCTCAGGCTTCCCCCAGCAGAGCTGGATGAGGAGTCTGGGAGTCTCTGCAGCCCGTGTGACACGGTCCCGGATAAAGAGGAAGACAACGAGAACGACAACGAGTACTACTGTACATGTCTCCTTGATTTTAATGGTGCAGAGAGATAAGCTGCGATAAGCTTAGCTGATGCTGGCGTATCTGCGAGGTCGGCATAGCGACAGAAGGCCAAATCACATTCCTTTTAATATCCTAAATTTTATTAAAAGTACAAAAAGGGAAATTTTGTAACTACGTAAACGGGTCAGCCTGGAAAAAAAACTGAGTGAGGCATCGTAATTCACTGAGCGTTGATATTCAATAACTGAGCTCTATCTGTTGAACTCCTCGCTGCAAAGACAAGGACCTGTGAAGTATCTTGTTATTTCTATTTCTTTTATCGTTGTTTTTTAGTTTGTCTTTTATTAAGCTAAATTTTGGAACTTCTGATATTTTACAAATGTTATGGACGTCTTTGGTTTGGCCAATAAATGTCACGTACTACTCACTGATGACACCGTGGCCTTGAAAATGGGAGAAACCACTGTGTTTTCTTCTTTTACATGTGGCTTGGTGTTGTTAGAAGCACTCTGTGCTCTACACTGCCCCCTAGAGTCTACTGGGATATTGTATAAAATTAGTATAAAATGCTGCAAGCACCGATTTGGCATAAACCAAGGTGTAGGTGATAAAAGCTCCAGCCTTCCTCAGCAGTGAATATTGTACAATGAGCGAAACCAGGCTGTGGCAAATATTTAAAACACAATCATCCCCTATATGACACAACAACTTCAATATTGGCCTCATTTAACCTGCTGCTAGGTTTAACAGTCACTATTAGAAACAGCAGTGAATCAAAAGCGACACCAGCTGTACAGGAGGAGGAGTAGGAGGAGCTTTATGTTTCAAAAACACTTCATATCTTCACATAGAGGCATGTTGGAAAATATGACGACCAACATAGGATAGATATCTGTGGGCGAAGTTCAACACTACTAGAACAAAACGCAAAAGACGAAAAGACTAAACTGAACTTAACTTTTTTTGTGCTTTTGAGATGAACCGCTTCCTGAAAAGCTTCAGGTTTCCTCCTCTTTGGAAATGGAAACAGTTGGTTTCTGTCGCCCCGTCTTTAAATTAACTGCTACAGAAGTCTCCAAATCTCTCTGTCCAAATGGGTCCAGTTAGTCTGGCATTCCTTGTCACTGAAAACGGATTTTTACAGCATAGGATAAGACGACAGGACTTTTCTAAGTTGCTGTTAGCCCTTTCATAGTCCATCTTGGATGAGCCTTGCTGGATTAGAGAGGGCTTTAAGGAGTAGTGGGCAACCTCTGCTAGATTCAAATGGCCTCAGACCAGCTAATCTTGCCAAGAGAAAATTCCTCAAGAAATGACGTGACTGAATGAAACTACTTAAGATTTAGCAGTGTGGTGATTCTAAGTCTGCCGGTGATTCTGTGGCCTCTGTGCTGAGCTGCGTTCGCTTTTATTGCAACAGCAATGACAAGAATGCTGGATACTCGTGCAGTATGCAAGCCAAACAGTGCAATCATTGTAGCATGGTTATTTTGAAAGCATCCCCACAGTTTCTAGACCATTATGAGGGAGGGGAGCCTGGGCAAAAGCCCATCAAATGAAACCTCCTGCTTGTCCTTCTGGAAAGAAGCGAGGCAGAACAGACTGTTTGCTACTTTGGTTGTCTTGCTCAGACTGATGATGGGAGGAACTCTGCAATATAGTGCTGCTGAAATAGTAATGCCATCTCAGGAGGCACAAGTACCAAAGAAGATTTTTCCTTTCCTCCTAATCGGATGTGATCCATTTCAACCAACAACTAGGGCACCTTTGAGACTTCTGATAAAACTCACTTATCTGCCTTCATTATCGAGAGCTTCATCTTTCATGTAACAATTTTCATTAATGAGCAGATGCTTTCCTCAACCCCACAATCGAGTTGAGGTGAGTTGCAGCAAGCTGTGCAAAGAGGGGTTTCTCAGAAATCATTTGACAGGTTTTAAGAAGGACGACTGGGACCAAATTTTAAGTGTGTGGCAGTCTGGTCAATACGGAGGCCCTGTCATTAAGCCTCTGCCAGTCAAACATCCAGCCATAATTGATGAGTTTCCTCTGGGGAGGGCGGAGCTGTCACAGGGACTGGAGGGGCAGGAACGAAAGATTACGAGCATAGAACTGGTCCTGTTGAGCTTGAGTCAATATGCCAGGGGAAAAGCAATTTTAGAGACTTCTGACTCGAAAACAAAGACCCAGAAAACAAGAAGATTATTGGTTTTAAGAGGATAGGCAACACTCCAGATAGACCAATAACATGTCAGCAGCAGAGGCAATATGCTGCGACTCCTAAACAAAAGAAACCAAGAAGGAAAAATCAGGCTCTGACATGAACTCTGAGGTCCAACCCTCACATTTCATTAGGGGGGTGGGGGGTTCTGATAGGCTGAACCAGGAGCCCCGACTGGGCTTCAGCCAGGAAATCACAGGACGCTCAGACAGGTGAGGTCAGGCTAAATGTTCCTTTCTGAGAAGATGAGAAAGATCCCAAACAAAATAAGCTTTCTTAGTGCAGAGATATGGAGCAGTGCAGCCCCTCCCCCACCTGTTGGCAGACAGTTATTAGTTGGAGATCCTGTTCTAGTGTTTGACTCAGATTTTCATGTAAAACTGTCAAATATTCCTGGAGTTTTACCAATTGATTCAACTGAGGTGGATAATTAAACTTACAGAAACGGTCCTTCATTTACATCCATTGTGTTTAATAAGGACAACATATAAACAGTTTTCAATTTCTGTGATAACACAGGCTAACTATTAGCCATCAGTGAAGCTAAAGCCATTCTGGAAGTTTCTGATGGGACTGAACTTAAAGGCCATCTTAATGCATTCGATCACCTTCAGCTAAGATCTAAAGCATCTAAAGTGGTTAAACTGGAACTGGGTTATCCTCCACTGAACTTTCTAAAGCTTTGGTTTGAGAGAAAAAGAAAAAGAAACCGTTATTAAATTTAAAGATTAAAATTAAACTAAAAAAAGGGCATTTTTGACGTGTTTTGGAATTAGAATCATAACTGATTCACAAGTGTAAACACTGATGAATAAAACCAGAACTGAGACACTAATCCTCACATCCAGACTATTTTCAAAATGCAGAGTTCCTTATTCTTAGATCTTTGCCTTCCTTTTAACCACAAAAATAAGGTTAAAATCTCATTGTGAGAAACAATTTTCCACACTGAACACAGAACTGATTAGATTCCAGCATCAAAACTTAAGCACTGCTTTATATCACCAAGAAAATGACATAAGATGGTTAAAATATTGAAGTTACATGTTACTTAAGAAACATTTTATTTTACTAAAAGCAGCATAAACAGACATCCTGTAACAATCTGTTCGTTTCCTAACGCCTAGGATACAGTGCTCACCGTATAGTCTGAGTAGTTTTGACATTGATTCATTAAACCCACCGCATCTTGATTACATCTGTACTCGTAAGCTATTTTCTGGCCTTTCTCAAAGACAAACCATAGAGGAACATGTTGACAACTGGAGAGGTGAAAAAAAAACTTTCAAGGTATTGCAAAAACGAGGGAGAGTGTCTCTTTTGTGTGGAATAGGCATGGACAGCACAAATTAAAAGAGAAGAAAAAAACACACAGGGAAGAGGAGAGAGGGGAAAATGCAGATGGGGTATTATTTTTCTTTTTGTATCCAATTTAATTGCAATCATAAGCAGATGTCTGAAAGTGTGACAGCATCAGCAGAATTGCTGCTGAGAGCACAAAATCTTTGTCTAAAAATAATCAGACATTCTGCGCGCTGCTGTTTGTTATAATGGTAATCGATGCTGGAGGCTTTGAATTCCATCAATTTATAGATCCACTCTGTTCTGCCTGGTGACTGTACTGCCCCCCCTCTCTCTCACACACACACACATGCACACACACACACCAATTCATCAGCACACACTCTTGTAGGCAAGGTCTCGCAACAAAAGAGCGCTTCGGTACACATGTGCTCTGACATCTGTACGCTAGGGGTCTGCAGCAAGGCGGAGCGGGGACTGCTCTGTGATTAAGATAAGTGTAGTTTCCTTTCATACTGTGTTTACGGCCTCCTGTTCGCTATGAGCCACAGGATTGTCTATAGCTGCCACAGATTAGCCCCACATCTCAGGCGCCACATTTGAGAGGCTGCGCTGATCAATAAATCAAATCTCCACAATCAATAGTCCCAATCACTGCAGTCTAGTCTGGCCTCAACATTATTACTGGAACCCCCCCCCCCGCCCCTATTTGCAGGGGGGAGGAGGCAGCAGGAGAGAGTGGGGGAGAGAAGGGAAGGCATATATTGGCGTCTGTCCATAGTAAAGATCCAAAATGGATTCCTATCTGGCCTCTTTCGACTCAGCAGCAGTTCAAGGCACAACAAACAGACTATTTCTATGCATGTTGTTGTGAGTCTCTGCACACACTCACACACACACAGATGTGTGCTTTAGACCGTCAAGGCAGAAGAGGGCAGGGGGGCCTTTGACCTCGGTGACCCAGCACTTTGAATGCAATCGGACCAAGCAGCTTCTGACAGGAAAACCATCGGGGGGGGGGGCTGCAGTCACCTGGCATCTCCCTCCATCTGTTGAGGAAAAAGTGCTACAACTCCACTCTGCATCAGATGAGCGGAAGCTGTTCCAGCTCACAACAGCAGCATCACAGTAATGTCGGACCACACGCAGGTCGGACCCTGAGCGCCATTTATCCCAAGATTACGGCTGCAACCCTCAAAAAACAGGAGCTCAACTGGAGATGCTGTTAAACAAAGAACACTGAGGAAAGAAGAATGACAGAAATGTCTGAAAACTACAGCAGTGCCTCAACATGCTTTCACATAAACAATAAAGCACGTATGCATTATGATCGTTCCCTGGAAACGAACCGACATGTTCAGCATTTTCATCAAACCCTCAATAAATTAGACAAAGTGCAGATTTGATCATTATGATATAAAATAATCTTTGTCTAATGATCGATTAAGTTATAAAGTACCACAGCAGACCGGCTGACTCAAAATTTAAAATCCAATGTTTTGATGAAGGATTAATGCATCACCAGTAACCAACGGCGACCGCAGCAATGTTCAAAGCAGAGTCACTGGATGGGGAAACTTCAAACTTGTGTTTATTTTTTGTTAAAGTTATGTATTCAATAATAAATATTATTAGACATAGATATACAAGAAGCTTTTTCAAAGTGTGAGCAAGAGAGAGAGCAAGACTTTGCAGTAGGAAGGCTGACAGTGGCAAAGTTTGCCAAGTCTAAAATGATCAAGATCCTACTCTCTGTACGCCATGAGATATGCTGGTTTTGGAAATGCTGAGAACCTTTAGGAAATCTCAGAGTTAAGGTGAGGATCTCACAGACACTGACCATTGTTATTGCTAGCTGGGCTTATCGCCTATGTGAGAAGCTAAGCCATGTTTAAAGTGTAAACGTGCAAATGCACTGCAATGTATGTCCAGTAAGTACAACAAGTAATGAAAACACAAGAATGGGATATTTAAACATGCAAATGAAAAACACTGCAAAACAGAAAGTACATCGATTGCAGAAAAAAAGAGAGCAGAAAAGAGTAAAACTGCTGCAACACATGAATGGTGCTAACACAGAAATGAGAAGAAAAACATGTTGCAAGAAGCAAAAACTACAAATGAACAAAAGCTGAAAACTAACTTTATATAACAGAAGTACTCCAGGCCACAAGGGGGAGACAATCACCTGCTCATAACGGGCCAGACTCTTAGCAAATCAATCTATTTACATTTATTTATAGTAATGTGTAGGATTTTGTCCTCTATGGGTTGGCGATCGTCTCCCCCTTGTGGTCTGGAGTACTTTTGTTATTCTGAGCTGAATTTTTAGCTTTTCTCAACTTTAAGTTGATTTTGTGACTCGCAGCATTTTTCCTTTGACTGTGTTTTATGCATTTTTTCTTCACTGTTTTTGCATTTGCTGCACATTTATGTGGTTGTGGTGTATTTTCAACCCGCAGGTACCAAAGAATCCCTTTTTTTCACATTCACATTTTTTAAATCACAACAGGATTATTTTTCGTTCTTTGAGGAACAGTTACGGATCCACCAATTTAATCAGAAATTACTAAACAGGAAAAAGAAAATTAGGCAAGGAGAAAAAACCATTCAAAGACTGTTGTACATTTCTTAATATTTTTCATCCCTGGTCTTCAGAATCTGCACCTATCCACTCCATGGGGGTTACTACTGGCTGCATTATGCCAAAACATCTAGGTACCATGTAGGCCGTCAGGAATTACTTACAAGGCTGAAAAGAAACAAATCGCATTTCATTTTGACACATTTCACAACTCTGGACTGGAAAGTCTGATAAATCACCCAAAATAATTAATCCCTAGTCAGCTGGGCTGTCTTCAAACCGCATGCTAAATCTTACAAAAGGAAGGAGAAGCACATGAGCGTTAAAAATCATCAGCGAAAGGTGTGACTGGTGTTGTCAGCCATTATTCGTCATACCCTGCTTCATTCAGAGAGTTTTTAGCGTCTGATGCACTGGAGCACAGCCTACTTGTCAACAGTTCTCCCTCTTTAATTCTAACATGAACACTTTAACACACAGATGCTTTTTTCCTCTTCTTCTCACCAATGTAACGCTAACAGATCTTGGTATCATCAGGAAGGATCTAATTTCATTTATTTCCAAGTCTTTTTCAAATAGTATCAGGAGATCTCAGAAGCGCATCTTATTACGACACTTTTAAACAATCCTGCATCCGTGCTGAATCCCATGAATAACTTTAATGTCCCCCCCATTAAAATCTTCAAATTACAACCTATGACTGAATGCTCCAAACGAAGGCCAATTACAGCACCTTACATCATCATTAAGTCCCACCATTGTTCTGCTGCTTTCAAACTGTGGTTACAATCAGGGTGTCTATTGTCACTGCGTGGAACATGCAGGGTGACTAATTACACAGTCCTGTGATTCATTAGCAGACTGGTGGGTTAGAACCAGGGAGAGGATACAGTTACTTTAGTTAAGCAGACGAGGGAAGGTGATACACATTTAACTTTCCAACGGGATTTTCTTTTTTTTTTTTTTTAAAGGGACACATTAAAAATTGATGCAGCAGCAATCTTGTCAAGATGCACAAATAATAAATTGGGGACAGGGTTTGTTTTCCTGTTAAACTTTAAGAAACAAACAAAAAAAAACAGGAGAGGTGCACAGGAGGGGGTATTTCTCTGAAGCTCCACCATCGAGGTCAACCAGTGGGAGGAGATGCAGCATCACCTCCATGGCCCACTTTCACCTGGAACCACGAGCTGCAGCTCTGCACACAGCTAACCCGCCATTGTTTATTCTCTCTTAAGAAATGTCAATCTGTTCGCTCTCAGGTGCGCTGCTCTTCCTCTTGTTTTTGTTGCCCCCACCTGATTTCCCCTGTCGATTGCAGCGAGATCAAAGCGACGCTGCTGGAAGAATCTGAATATTTCAGGTGCGGAGAGAGGACTGCATTTCACACCACCTGCGTAGCGCACAAACTGCTCCCTCCTCCAGCTCAGACTCACTTTGGCGGGCCTCTGGGGGCCCGGCGACATAAACCAGGGCCACCTGTCTGAGAGAAAGGAAGCGCTCCTTTACCCTCCCTCCCCTCGGCACATTCTCATTATACAGCATTTGAACCAAAAATAAAAGAATCTAAATGGAGCGCGGAGAGTGGGAATAAAACTGCAGGTTATATTAAAGGGATGGATCAGGGTTTTAGAAGTGAGGCTCTATTAAAAGTTAAAACCTCACCTGCAGTAAATAACGCTCAGGTTTTTCACAGGTGCATCTCAGTGAATTAGAGCATCATTGATAAGTTGATTTGTAACAGAGGAATGTCATGTTTCTGGCCTGAGCTGCTGTGAAGCCCAGAGATGAAGACGACAGTCCACCACACTCTGTTCACAGACGCTGAAAGCTTTTACTTTAACTGAATTATAACATTAACTTCTCTAAAAATCAACCTTATTCTCTCTTCTAAACAAGTTTATGTGAAGCCTCCTGACTCTTCCACCATGAGGGTCAAAGGTTAAAAGGGCTGAAACCTTTAGATGATTTTCATCACCAGCAGGAGTCTTGAAGAGGTTATTTAAGTCGTGTGATTCAGATGCTTGACTGGGATGTTTCCAAAGGTTACAGGACAGCATCCCTCCAGGACTGGAAACAATCATTCATTCATTCATTTTTCAATTTAAAACCAACCAGAACAAACTGTTTTTCATTTCTTATTGCCATACTAAATTAAATATATTAAACGGATGAAGCATATGCATTTCTTTTATTTTCTTTTGTGCTGCTATAGCGTCTCATCTTTATGAGCATCTATCATAAATACCTCAGCCGGTTGAACACTAGACACATGAAATAAACAAATTCCTGCTGTTCAGCTGCAGGATCTGCTCTTCAGTCCACCGGTTTGTGACGCCCTGCTATCCAACATGCACGTGGCTGATGATGCTGATGATGGTTCTTTTCTTGCAGGGCAGCTGCAGCCCAGCTCTGAACCTGTGGAGCCTTTCTGCTTTCAGTTTCTGTGGTTCAATATTCCACATAAATCTCATCTTGGATAAATTACGTAGTTTTATACATCCTCGTTTTTACATTACACAAAAGAATACATAATACAAAATAAATCATGATATTTTTCCCGACAGTTGAAGACATCAAAGACTGATAACATTACATACATTAGACAACTTTTATTTTTCCGTTTTCTATTTATTGGCTTCCACTATAACCGTTATTGGTATGATTTCTAAATTGATAGAAGATATTTCTCTAAAAAAATAAACTTTCCAAGCTGCTGATTGATGTTCTTTAATTGAACATCTTTGTGATTCTCCAGTCTTCTCTTACCACTAATCCTGTATTGTATGAAACAGGTTGAAATTCAAACACTAAGGTTGCATGAAAAGTTTTATTCAAAATGGTTTTTGGTCTGTTTTGTATGGGTTTACAATGTGACCTTGGATCAGTTTGTTCTGTGATAACACTTGTTGACTGAATTAGGCACTCTGAAAATCCTGAAGTAAAAATCCTTCAAGTTACTGAGTTTAAAGTGCCATTAATACACTTGAAGATGCAGGAGATGAACTCCAACACCAGAGAAAACAAAGCAGCTAATGAAGGATCAGTTTCTACATAAATCTTGTTCTAATCTGTCCTGTTGTCCCATAGATGTAATGTGAGTCCAGTCAAGAGGATCAGCAGAATCATGTCTTGCTCATGTTGCTGTGTAGGTCTATGAGATGCTTCTCATCACATCATCAGGGCGCCCATTTCTGACCCAAAGCAAATAAAAACTTTCCCTGATGTCTGCACAAGCCTCACCAGCTTGATGCAGTCACTCTCCTGAGAGGGCCGTGTTCCCTGACATGTGTGCATGTGTAAGCATTTGTGACAGTTCCTGTGTGTATGTGCATTTGTGCAAACGTAGGACAGAGGAGGGGGGGTCTGGTCGGGGGCGTGGAGTGAGTTCCACGCTACCAGTTTCCAGCCGTGTCTCTCAGAAGGGCCGTAAAGTCCTTACAGCAAATTCCTTACATTCATCTGTGTCAGAGCGCTCGGCACACATTAGGCGTTTACACGGGAGGAAACACAATCTATTTGATGCTACACTGCCCACACGTCCTGAGCCCTCCTCCTCCTCACGCTGGAGATTCACAGTGTTTAACTTCCATTTCATATTCTGAACAGGCAAGCAGACAGGCAGGCAGCAGAGAGCGGCAAACGCACTCCATCTTGATGTAAATCACAACTTCAATATTCGACCAGATGTAATCCAAAGATCCCTGCTACCTTATTTATTCCAGATCACCTAATTGATTTTTGTAGTTTCCCTGTATGCAAACTGAAGAGTGACAGAAGTCAAGGTTTAGTTTTACTATTGTCTTACATGGCTTCTTATCTCGGGGCACTGAAGAGAACAAGTGGAGGTTAATCTGGCAAGCGGGTCAGGGCCCAACAAGGCTGGCTGTACCTAGACAGTTGTGTGATTTGGAGTTGCCCCCCCCACTCTACAGAGCCATCCCATCTCACAAACCTGTATTAATCAATCGATGTATCGCCATAAATAAGGCCAGGCTTTGATTATATCAGCAAGTCGCACAATCAATCAATTAACCGCGGCCTAGCCGCCCAATTTGCCCAAAGAAAGATGAATGCCTCCTCACATCATCCATTCAGCTGTCCGTTTACCCATCAAACACCACTCCTGTGGACTCCCCAAGCCCAACGTCCATCCTCCTATTGATTCCTGCAGATTAAACTTGCAAAAGAATCAAAGGACAGTTATCAGCCGGGAGAATTCCAGCGTCGGTTTGTAGGGGAGTATCGTCTTATCCGCCTCATGATGCCGTCGCCTCATTCCATCAAAAACAACAAAGCACAAACACTGCAATCCTGAAGCAAAAGCTACTGAAGCCAACACTCGCGAGCCGCAACACCCACTTCAAGGAAAATGGGGTAGAATGGGACGTATTACGGCCCATTACAAGGTTTCCTAGCAATGTTTTCATGGCCCAGAAAGAGGGAGGAAACAGCTGGGTGAACAAACTGTAGAAAACATATGTGTAATGACATATTTGTTTCATATTCTTTCCCAGCAGTGAATTCTAATCCACTTTGTGACACCAACTGCTTCGGTCCAATGGCTCCCATCTGCAACTCCGTGTCAGGATGTCTCACAGGACAGCCTGGAAAACTTTGGGGACGACAGGAAGCGACAGCAGCAAGTGGAGCACAACAGAGTGGGCTGCTCGGAGGCTCGGCATGCGTCTTCCACGGCGGCGGGCTGGGAGGCTGTCGTGAAGGGGGGGGGGGAGATCCCTGGGGATAAAATCTGTGCTGGGATTAGAAGCCCCAACAGAGCCGGTTCTGCTTCACACCATCAGACCCTGCTGTGATGCAGCCAAGGGGCCTCAGAGATGGGCCTCACCATGTAATTAGTGGCAAAGACAGAGGGCTCGGCTGCTCAACCTCAATTCCTCCAGTTTCACACAAGGCTGCCCACCCACAGACCCCAGAGGAAACCCCCAATATGGCCACCACTCCGACACCTGTTCTAACCAACTCGGTCCACCACCAACTGAACACAGCATAGAGTCAAACACTTGATTGACTGGAGCTCAAATAATGAAGAGTCCTGGAGCTGCGACGCCCCCATCCACAGTGACTGTGCTTCTAACAACGTTTTCCTCCATTATTGGCATTGTAGCGGCTGGATTTGTAGAAATTCTCAGGTATACAATAAGTGGGTAAATAAGTAATTTTTCTTCATTTATAAAAGCTTCATCCACGCAAAGACAAAAAAAATATTAGAGGATATGGTGGAGGAGGAACTCTCGACTATATTCAAGAAACACAAAATTATACTACAGAGGGATCCATTATTCATCTCAGATACATTTTTCATTTAAGAGTGGGCTGGATATGAGCAATGATGAATGCATCGCCCAGGATGCAATTTGTATGTAAAATAACAGAAGATTACAGAATATGTTTTAAGTGCAAATGCAGTTTGTTGCCACCTAAGTAGAAAATGCATTCCCACAAAAAGGAATGAGACCTGGGCCCCCATGATGCAGCTTCATAAAAATCACTTAGCCCAAAGCTAGGTCCTTCCTCGGTCCTCAGAACAGGTCGCAATGAGAGGCTCAAATGATGAATGAGCCCACAGGAGGAGAGCACCATTCATATCATGGAAGCTAGCTACTTCTGGGAATGCTGTTTGGACATTTGGAACGAGAAAACTAAATAACTGAAGTTAATACAATTCTCATCCAGCTCTTCCTCCTCAAACATGAGGACACACACTGATGAAACAAACCGTTACCCTCAGGAAGACACGAGCCGTTCCTAGGATCCTCTCAAGTTTTAGCTTGATTGGCCCTGATTGTTGTCCTGTGTGTCAGCAACTCTAAAATCTAATCAGTGCACAATCAGTAGCGGGTCCTACAGACACACCAGAAAGTTCTTAGAGAGTGAAAAAACACACAAAGGATGATGAAGGCCAAAGAAAGGAGGCTACGCCATCGACTGTGGCCGAGAGAAAGAGCGCAAGACTTTAAGTAGGCAACAGGAAGGCTTGTTGTGTTTATAGTTTTCAGACTCTGTCTCTAATAAAAAATATTGATGTTTTAGTGACGCTGGCAGCTGCTTTACAGGAAGACAGAGACTGCAGCTGATGCTGGCAGTCAGATAGTTAGCTAGTACTGCTAGCCACATTGTTTACAAATATGAAAAGCTAAAGACACTTAATAGAAATAAAATAATAGAAACTCCTTTGTGTTCATCTTACGATTTTTTAAACCTGGTTTTACAGACAGTGCACCTCACAAATACCACAAGCAGGGGATTTATTTTTAATTATCAACAAAGATTTTAGTATATCTATTTACATATCCGCTATACTTTGATCTGTGCTTATCACAAATTAATATGGTAAATATAATAAACGTATTTGTTTAAATTTAATACCCTACAAAATGTGCTTTTAAAGAGCAGTTTGAGTGCACACAGGCATAGGAGAGTGTTTCAGTGCCTGCCAGGCATCCTCATGTTTCTCTCAGGACTCACTCTCCTCATCAGCCTCACTCGCTGCACACCGTTTCAACCGAGTGCATCTGAAAGAAACACAAAGAGCCTTCCTCTGCACTCACGGTACAAAGATTGAATGCAGCCCCTCTAACGCAAGACATGCCCACCACAGAGCATGTAATACAGCTCATTACTGGGCACACAGGGTGTAGAGGGCCGTGATGGGAGAGAGACAAGACCAGCAGCGAGAGAACGAGGGGGAGGGAGGCCCTTTAAGCCAACGTCTCCATCTTTCCTCACAAGTAACAGTGCTCTAAAACCAACTTCAATAACTAAAGCAATCCCCATTGATTTTGTGGGCAGTAAGGGTTATAATGGTGGTGGAAAAGAGAGGAAAAGCAAAAGTTCTGTTTTTGGGTAAAACTATTCCAGAGGCAACAAAAACCTGGACATCTCTAACCTGACAGACAGAACCTGGAGCTTAGTCTGACTCTGGCTTCTCTGGCCTATAACCTTCAGTCCAGCCTCTCCCACAAACTCCGTCTGATTGCACAAGGGGGGGGGGGGTTACAATATCAGGAAAATTTCACACTGAGCTCAGCCCCTAACCTGCATGGTTGATGATCATGTTCCGAGCCAATAAGAGCTCTTTCAGGTAGATGGCGGCAACTGGAGCTTAAAGTAAAAGGAGGCCGGCGAGTCAGCTAATCCTGCCCCCCACCCCCCACCCCGGCCTCACGAAACTTCCTTAACCCCAAGCCAATCCTTTCCTTTGACCTGCGGCAAAGCATTACCACATTAAAAACACATGAACTTGTAAAGCATCGGAGTTTCATGCAATCAATGGGGCCACAGGTGCAAACATTTTCTGCACCATCAGTGAAGGGGGGAGGTTGCTTGTTTCTGAGTGTTTTCAGGTTAATGTCAGCAATAATGAAGACCTGCAGCAGATGAAACGTGGAAAAGGAAAGTGAGCTGAAGCAGAAGACTTTTTTTTAAAGTAGGCAGGAAGAGAAGAGTATCAGCTTCTCCCTGTTTTCACTCGCTTCAGACCGAGAGGAGCAAATGGGCCTAATTCACAGGGGCTATGAGGGGGTGTCTGCTGCTGTCTAGCAGTGTGAGCAGGAATTAGATCCATGGTTTGTAGCCCTTCATCCCTTCCCAGACAGACTTGTTCCGGCTCACAGGCGCTGCCTAATCCGCACCTCTCTCCCGCTTGCACTCCCGGAAAATGACTTCACACAGCTGCCTCAGCCGCCCAACGCAGCAATTCTCGTCTGACTGAACTCCCCCTTCAGAAAAAAAAAGAAAAGGAATCAGACCTCCCATAGCTCATTTAACAACACCCACCCCCCACCCCTTAGAAAGGAGATGAAAACAGGGAAAACAACAGCCGTCCCGTTTGATTCAAGGAAGCTTTTTCTCCAGAGAGTTTTCAAAACCAGAACCACAGTGATGGTTTTCATGGCCATCCACAGATGTGGATAAATCTGATCTCAAAAATATCTTTTGGGTCAATATATACGTCAATAAAAACCATTAAACTCTATCTATATGCCGACCAGAAATGTTTTTAACATCCAAGCTGGATCCAAGGTTTTTAACATCCAAGCTGATCTAATGATCATAATGATCCTTGTTACGGTTCTACCATTCAGAAGAAGAGCCGAGCTGTTGAAAAAAAATGGTTCTAGTGAATCATTGACCAGATGCCAAGAATGGTCATTTTCTTTTATTTTAATTTAATGTTCTTATATTAACGGTTGGATTTTATACATCCTCTGCAACAACAGATCCTTTTATCTTTCAGGCAGTAGAAGCTAACAGTGGTTGCATCACCTGTGGCCCTCTGCAGGGCCCCATACACACAGACCAACAACTAGCCTTTGACGTTCCCTCCATGGGAGGACGAGACGTGAATCAGGCTGAAGGGTTATTCATGGTGAGGACTCTGGGAACACAAAGCTCTGCACGTTCTCACATGAAGACAAACAGGTTTTGGCCAGGTGGTTTCCTCTCTCACACAATCCTCCTGCACAGGCCGGGCAGAGCAGCGCTTCTCCCAGGCACGGCGCCCACTTGGGTCAGTCTGGATAATGGCGGAGCCACTCAGACAAACACTCCAGCCTTGAGGACAGGAAACACTGAGGGTCCTTCTTCTAACCCAGACTGCACCTCACGTCTTTCATCGGTTTTTATGAACAGCCCACCTACCAGTCTCCACTCTGACCTCCTGAGCTGCAGAGTTATTCAGAAGCTCATGTCCTTTGGCATAAAAACGTCCTGCTACTCTTACTCAAAATAAGATGATTTGTTAATTTTAGACCTGGAATATTATATTTAGGTTAAAGACCCTAAAGAGGGTTTTTGCTCTACAGATTCTCAGTTTTTGAGTTTTTTGCATTGAATTTATTTTAATATCAGTCAAAAACTCAAAAACTGAGAATCTGTAGAGCAAAAACACTCTTTAGGGTCTTTAACCCTAACCTGTTAAAAAAAATACAACCAAAAGAACCAATGGTATGATACTGATTTCATGCGATTTAAAAAAACAAAAAAAAAACAAACCCAGCTGATTCTGTGCTAAAAATCCACAGAACTGCTGGTGGGCCCACAAGATGGTAAAAGTCTTTTTGTGGCTCTTAAATTCATCCTGTTTGATGTCATTTGGCAGCATTTCAGTTTGATTGATGACATTAACTGGGCTGATCCAGGATCTGCAGCCTTAACTTTGGTTCCAAAAAGATGGTTGGACCTTCTCCCTCAGGGGACATTCATGGTTCCACCAATCACTGGCTCTGTTTGTTATCAGGATCAGGACAGACCATCACCACCATGCTTTCCTGCTCACCAACCCGAATGCTGAGAACATGATCCGATTAGGTGGTTTCATGTGTGTCAACTTGTAGATAAACATAACATGACATGTTTATCATTTCATGGGTCAAATGTCCAATGGGTCTTTGAGGTACCGTTTAGCTCTGCAGCGGTTTTTCTACTTTGTCATTTCTGACCCTTCGCTTCGTTATGGTTGAACCATGAACTCTGATCTAAACTAAAACAGAGGATGCTTCACCTCGCTGTGGATTCTTCTGTGACCTCCTGGGTGACTTTCTAATATGTTTTGTGTATTTCTGGTAGACCGGCCCCCTCTATGGAGCTTCACTGGTTCAAGGGTTTCCCTGTAGAACATTGATTCCTGCAGTTTGGATCGTGACCCAACGACTGGCCCTTGATCAACCTGCTAGGGTCTTGAGATTCACTAGATGTAAAGCAAACAAATAAAAAAACTATGTGTAAAGTGCTCAAAGATTTAAAGGCATTAATTAAAATTGGTTTGTTGTTTATTTAGAGGGTTAGGGTTCTGGCCCTAGGTTTGGGCTTTATGGTTAATCCTCCAGATTAACCACAAACTGTTTGTGTTCAGGGTTTCATTACTAATATCCTTGTCAACAGTCCATCATTGTGGGCCTTTGTTACTGTGTAGAAAAAGTCTTATTTTTACTCACAAACATGGATCTGCATGCTGGCTGTGTGGCAGCAAACCACCTTTAAAAGTGTAACTCCCGAAAACAGGGCTGGACTGAGGCTCTCGTTTAATATAAGGCTGCCAAGTGCCTCTGTCATTATGAAACTGTACTTTTTAAAACTGCCATCATATTTTAAATGCAGTTAATTTTAAAGCCTGTTGTTTATTAAGCTCTTAAAGCCTACTTCATGTTGTCAGAACTGTTCTTCTCTCTTGATTTTATAGATCTAGTTTTATCAAGTCCTCGATATGGATAAAGAAAGGAAATTCATCTTTTCCATGTTAATAAAAATTGATAGCCAAAAGAAACAGAAGCTACCACTTAGTAAAGTAAGTTGTCTAATTGACTCCTGTTTATATTTTCTAATAATTCTGGACAGTTTCACAAAAACAAACAAAAAAAAAAGATTGTGACAAAAGAGGTGTTTAGAGGCAGGTTTTTTCTATTCCATTTCCTGGAATCTGGTCAAAGTAGCAGCAAATAAGTGTCTTTTCTGATTAAATGAAATGCTTTATAAGCAGGCAGCTGAAGCAGTGAGAAGCAAAGTCCTGGAGAGCTTCTAGAAGAGAAAACAGTTGATGCTTCAAGTAAAAGGAGAAAGATTAGAGCCTAATAAGGAATAGTAGAGAGGAGAGAGAGGTGATTTATTCCTTCATGGCCTTTTGACACTAAATTAAACTGTTAAGTCCATTCCCCGGTGCCAGCTAGTTATCTTTCCAGGCTAATTTAACACTATAATTTACATTCCACATAAAATACATCCTGATGTGCTGCTGTCAAGACCGTACATCATTTGCAGAGAGTGCTCCAGTTTCAGTGAAAAGGACAGAATTAGATCATATTCATGATGCAATTAAACACTTCAGTGGGAATCGATGTAAAACCGATGAGCCCTGAAAACAATGCATATGGCTGAGAACATTAGAACACATTACCTACCCTCGGATCCCTCGCTCCACAGGCGCAATTTAAAATCCTCCACTACTCCACTCTCCATCTCTCCAGATTCATAACGCGCAGCGATAATAAATGAATTTTTCACAAAATTATTCAACTACTAAATTGCCCATGGTAACTGAGTATCAGATGAAAGTGATGTGAATTATTAAGCAGGGAAACTGTTTGTTCTCGCCATGGGTGTAATAAGCGGCCAAATGAGGAAGAGAAGGGCGAAAGCAGGCCAGGTTGGGAGTAGAAGTAGACTTCATAATAAACATTGGCGTTGATGTAAAAAAATGGGGAAAACTGTGTCTGACGCCGCGGCCTCCAGCTGTGATGATGGTATCGACCCATTTCCCTGAGGCTGCAGCCTGGGTTTACCTACGGGTGCAGGGGGGAGGCAGACAGAGAGCAGATTAGCAGGCCTGGCGACGGGCCGGTCTGGAGACGGCAAACTTCAGCCAGAGTCACCCCAGCTCTGTCAGACAGACAGACACCAGCACCAAAGATCCATCTGATGTTTCTGACGCTCCAAAGAAACCCACCATCACCTGAGTCTAGGCATGAAGAAGTCAAGTTCTGGTTTCAGCATTACTGAACAGGACGCTGTCCTAACCTTAGCTGTAGCTACACGCTGCTAGTCTGCAAAAAACAGCTTTCTATTATTTACTCTAGGTTACAAGCAACAGCAAGTTTTAGAAATAGTTCTTAGCTTAAGAAACCCAAACATACCTTATATATATATGAACACAGGTTACAATGCTACAACTACGAATCTACAAACCACAAAGCTGTTCCACTCCTTACCAGCTGGTGGCAGAGATGCACTTAAAGGCTGTACGTCAACCGCCATTACACAAGAAGAGGAGAAGACAAAACTATGAAAATGTTGCATTAAACGTCTGAGCTTCAATGTTTCTGCTTTCTTCTTTTTCATCTACAGGCAGTATGTGAAAGTGCATTAGCACCACCAACTGGTAAGGAGGGAACCGCTTCATTAAGGGTTGTAGATTCATATTAGTACAGTTGTGATCAAATTAGCATAGAGTTGTCAGAAAGCGATAAATTTTATTTTGTATTCATAACTTCTAAACTTGCAGCATTTACATATTTAACTAACTACGCATACATTTTTCCATTGACAGTTATCTCACCACTTATTTCATATTTCTGCCTCAACTTCTGTAACAAAATCAAAAAATGTTTAACAGCTCAGTCAGTATTTTATTTTGACAGCTGGCAGGATAATTGTTTTTTCTCTGGTGGATAAATAGATGTTTTTTTAACGATCCAGGCCCAATCGACTAATGATGACAAAATAAGAGAAAGAAAACTTCTGAAACCAAACAAAAAAAAAAAAAAAAATCCAAACACTATTTGAATTCTGATTTGCATTTCTGACCGCTTTGTCTTTTTAATGCTCCTCCTAACAAAAACACTTTCCCATTTTCAAAGCCCTCACTAGTTGGTAACGAGAAAGTGGACATTCAAAGTGAAATTGTGAATTCAACAGAGGGCAGAGGTGCAGCAGCTCGTAACCATTTCAGACGGGATGAGTCGGCCTCTTCAACTGAAACAGTAATTATGTTTAATGGCCCTTTAATCTGTCCATCAGGCGGGAGGTGAGCAGCCGGGTCAGCCTGAAGTGCTCCAGGCGTCACAGCGTGTCAGGTACAGTCAGCGAGGGCCGAGGTGCTCCACGAGGAGTGCCAGGACCGCTCGCTTCAGCACACCGCACAGAGATGCGGGCCTCCCCCCGGCATGCATATTAGTCAACACATCATCCACCTACTGACCTCCTCCTGCAGAAAAACGCTTACAGCTAGGCTGCACGGCAGGGGCACGTAGAGAGCGAGCAGATGAGAGAAAAACAGTGTGGGCACCTGACAAGTTTGATCTAATTTGGCTAAATCCTAATAACACAGGAAAGGATGGCTGGTGTCAAACTCTGCGCTCCATAGAGGAATCAGAACATTGCGTCCAGCTGCTGCTCCGTCTCTCTGCCAGAACTTTTATCTAGAGATGTGCAGAGTGACGAGCTTCTGAAGCTAGTAGCCTTACATTGTGCTGCGCTAACAATGTTTGGCTGACCTGAAGAGCGGAGTGGAGAGATCGACACCAGGTCAGTCCCACAGAAAGTTGCCTGTGTGGTTACCCAGCCAGAGACAGTAAAGCTGACAGACTCTTCAGTCGTCTCATAAACACCTTGATTACACACAGAGGATTTAGGAGAAGATATATTTAGCTTAAAATGTGATTTAGAGCTGCTATAAGTTCATCACCAAAAGAGTCTGCAAAGTAAGGGAGTGATCGACTCCAACTGGAATCATACTTAGAATCTGAAAACATTTATGGTTCTTCTTACATTTGTTAACATTTTACTGAAACCAGAAAAAACATCATGTCTTTGTTCCTGCAGTAACAGCTTCCATAGATTAAAGCTGTACTTATTTCCTGGAAAAAGGAGAGTTTTTGAATTTCTCACCCGGCTGGTGTCAGGAGTCAGTCAGGAGTCTTTCTCCGTCTTTATTCTGACAGCTGTTCATCGTTCACTCCTCACTAAAAATTAAAACAGCTGGTCAGCAATTAAAAATGGGTTTGACGGATTCAAAGGCGCCAAAAACTGTTATGAGCAAAAATAATTTCTGATGCATTTTTTTAACAGAATAAGTCATATTAACCAATGAAAATAGATGAATTCTTGTTTTACCTGCCACAGGTATAGCAGTTCTTTCTCTTACTTTAGATTTTTCCTCCCTAAAGTCAGAACAGAACGAGATCATGTCCACGTCACGCTGTGTCGGCAGACCGAACCACAGACGAGGGAGGTGGCACAAGGTTAATCCCAAACATTAACAGCAGCCAGCGTAAAACAAGGCTGAACAAATGGTACCTTCAGAGCTGCTCTCATTTGTACCCAGCTCAGCCGGCTCATGGCTCCCTTACACCCCCGAGTCCAAGCTATGCATCTGCACTTGTGCTGTATTTGTTATCCTGGACAAGCTTTCTCCAGCCAAATAGAGAGGGGGGAGAAAACGAATCACTCTCAGACCTACTCCTGTTGTTCCCTCAGCTGTCAACACTTCTCACAGCCTTCACCCCCGCCTAGCCGCATCGATACAGAGAAGTGACTGCCGTTTGCTTTATGATTGCCTTGTTTTATTCCGGCGGCCGGGCTGTTTCTCAGCCTTCAGCGCTCTAATCAGACCGCCTCGCCTGGACAACAGAGCCATTGTCTCTTAAAGTGAAAGAGGCAGCGGATCAGTGAATCCCCTTCCATTTCCTCGCTTTATTAGCCCTGCGGCACACTACTGTTTATACTGGTGGGTTTTCTGTTTGCTGAGAACAATTACAGTATGACAAATGATCCATCAATGCCATCTATCAGGCCAGAGCTGACAGGAATCCTATAGACAGGGCAGCAATTCATCCCCTGCTCCCCATCTCTGGGGTCCTATGCTTTAGTATCCATGACAACCAGCAAGCCACTTGCCACGCTTGCCACTTCACAGTGAGAGATGAGCGCCCGTGAGTGGCTTTGAAAATTAGCCTTTACACCCCAACTTCCACCGTGCTCCCGCCCTCCTAGACTGAAGCCCCGCCCCCTTATCTCCTGGGGATCTCCGGGGAGTCCAGAGCTCCAGGAATCAGGATCATGCCAAGGAAAAGAGACAGACACATCTAGGCGCGACTATAAACACACCTCCCTGGGTCTCATGGTGTCAGCTTTATGAAGCTGGAGCGATATGATTCCCAACATTAACCTCGCAGCAGCTTCAGAAGAGCAGCGATGGAGGCAGCAACCGGCAAGCACCCATTAAATCTGCTGAAAATAAAACGAGGGGCAAAAAGTGAGGCAAAGAGGTGCCTGAATGCACTGAAGGAAGGCAACTACCTGAGCTTTAAACCGTATTTCACAGAGAAGTTTCTGCTAAAACTCTACTATATATTTAGTACAAAAGAAAAAGAAGAAAATACTGAGCGCCACTCTAGATGGAGCGAATCGCTAAATGTGAAATTTAAAGTTACCACTGCAGCAAAAACACCAATCAAAGCAATGAAGAAACATCCCTCATTGAAAGATTCACCACTCGTAAATGTTTTCAGATTTCTTTGTGATAAAATCTACAAATCTGGATGAATTTCACCGAAAACATTTTTTTTTCACAAACAGTGAAGGTTTTTGTTTTTTCGCCTAGTATTTCTAAAACCCATCTAGACCCACATTTTAGTCCAAGGGCAGCTGCGGTTTCACTAAAAACAAAGTGGAGAATAGTCTGACAGTATAGCAGAGCGACATACCCTATCTGTTAATGATAGTTCTACATCTGTGTATCTGTTTATCAGATTTCATCCTTCTTTTGTTGTCATTCAGTATCTCAACAGATTCCTGTTTTGCTATATCTTATAACTTTAATAATGTCTAAGAAAAAATATATTATTGGAACAATAAATTATTTCAATATAATGATGTACTTTTTTTCAATACAGCATTTTGTAAGATATATTAATGTTATGAAAGATCCTCTAGATACAAAAGAAAACTGATATTATCGATACATCGATAGTTTGTATCCCTGATATGAATACTTCTACTATATTGTCAGTACATACAGATGACCAATAAGAGGAACTGGTTCCTTGAGTGTTTCTTGGAGGTAAAAAGCCTGCAGACCAACTCAGCACAGGTTGTGAGAGATGATGCAGGCTTACAGAGTCCCAGAGACACCTCGTTAGGGTTACGTTATCGCCATAAACTCCACTTGGCAGGCAAGGATCATGTTACCGCCATGAAAGAAACAAACAAAGCTGTGCAAACGCCGTGCTCTGTCAGATGCAAGGGTTTTACGGCTTGTGATTAATCATATTTGGAGAAACATTAAAGGGAAAGGAGGAAACGGGGCTGCAGCACTAGGAGGTAAGGGTGTCAACCGATATAACCCAGCGCTGACATCAAGCAGAGCCAGCGAGCTCATTGATGTGGCAGCGTCTCATTTTCGCCAGTTTAGAAGCAGACAGTTTTGCAGCGCCTTGCGGTTCTTAATTATCTTCTGACTTTGTCTAATTCAATCAACACAAGTCAGATCTGGCTGTGAAATGGCACTCTCATCCCCTCAAGCTTAGAGTCCAAAAAAAAGAAAAACACTGAATAAGTGGAACAGTCAAACTGACAAAATGGCCTAGCACATGAGACATAGCTGCTACTTTAGCTGTGCTGTGGTCTCAGCCAATCAGATCGTTGTTTTCAGTTTAAAGACAGGAAAGGAGGAAGGCAGGAGGAGAGTGAAGAGGAGGATGAGCTCACTCTGAGGTCACAGGCCAGGAAACTGGCCTGATAACCATCAGCATCACAATAATGAACAGAAGCTCACTGATTTCCCAGACCCTGCGAGTTAAACTCAAACCTGACACAACAGACTGAAGCCAAGCCGAGTTTCTCTTTAACACCTGCAACTAGCAATGTTCAAAAAAAAGATTGTCAGTTCCTCCTGACATGAACAGCCATTCACCGTGTGGCAGATCGACTGGGAGAGAGAAACAAAGAACAAACGTTTAGCACTGAAAATCTTCAGCCCGCTTCAATGTTTAACATAATCAGATGTAAACAGCCGTCTTTGTTTACCCTGAATTTTTGCATGGGCGGTTCTAGACAGGGGCCAGCAGGGGCCAGCAGGAGCCAGCAGGGGCCAGCAGGGGCCAGCAGGGGCCAGCAGGGGCCAGCAGGAGCCAGCAGGGGCCAGCAGGGGCCAGCAGGAACCAGCAGGAGCCAGCAGGGGCCAGCAGGAGCCAGCAGGGGCCAGCAGGGGCCAGCAGGAGCCAGCAGGAGCCAGCAGGGGCCAGCAGAGGCCAGCAGGAGCCAGCAGGAGCCAATGCCCCTACAAACTGTTTACTTTAACAATAATTTTCTTTTAGGTTCATCTGTAGATCAGGGTCTCCAGAGGAGCTGGATAAACGAAATGATGAAATATTGCCCTTTTTTTGTTTTATTCTTTTACTTTTGATATTTTTTTTCATAACAAACACAAAACTTTAAAATCATACATTCAGCCTTCCTGTTATCTGCTGCCATCAGCTGAAGGGGAGCTTCTACCAAGTTCATAAAATGTCACCAAGATAAGCAGGAATTTACATTTATACCCTTGAAAGATAAACAAACTAACCTGTGGTTGCAGCCTAAATAAACAACTGATGTCCTTTATTTTCTCAATCTTTTTTTGGTGTTATACAAACAGCTCATTGATGAAGAAAAACAAACCATCTTTCAACCGTTCAGTAACAACGTCCACAGTGAAGTGTGTTGTTAGAATATCATCTTCCTGAGTTTCTCGCCTGTCACCATCAGGATGAGGTGGAGAGGCACCGCAGTCCTTACAGATCCCTCAGATCTCCCCAGAATTCAGGAACAACCAGCGGCTGGTTTGTTCGGCTACATCTTTAGCCCTTTTATGGGGAATTAAAAAGTTATTATGGATCCAATTATTCCCTTATTTGCATTCTAAAAAGTGGATGACATAATGGGAGGAGGTGGATAAGGCCTAACCCCCCCCCATCCTTCTTCATGTCAACTCTACTGCCAGCCATTTACCTCCCATCTAATTCCAAGGCCACAGCGTTATTAGATTCTGACATTATTAGCTCAAATAGCAGAGAGGCCCTGCTGTCATTATAAAGCCTTTCCTTTCGCACTCGCTGCCAAATCTGTTTTGCACCAGCTACCCGCTGCCAAAGCCCACAATGGCAGATTAGCGCGGCCTTCTCTCGTTGCAGCGGAGGTTAATATAAAGCGACAGGGCTAAGTCCGCTCCGATTAAGTGTGCTGGGAGATATCGCGGCGGTTTGTTACATCAGATTGTTATTGGATTAAACAGTGCACACAACAATGAAGGTTTCATTTTAATTTGGACAGGAATATGAAAAAAAAACAAAGCAGAAAAACAAAAAACAGCAGAATAGAAGAAGAAAGGCAACGTTAGAACAACTGCTGGACTCTGAGGAAAGAAGAAAATGAGGCTAAGTAGGGATGTCAACCTTAAGATTTCACCTTCACCCCTTCAAATGCCTGCATTAGTTATAAGACAGAGGGAAAAAAAGAGAGGCCCACAAACCGAGTTTTAATAAACTAAGTCATTACTGACTGTTAACTCCCTCCATCCTTTGCTTCCTGCTCTGAACGTAGAACAGGCCGATAGGTCCGGTGCACAGAGGTCACTCCACCGGGCTGATAATCTGTTCTTGATCCTCACATTCATCCATTAGGACATCCAATTTTTATGAGCCTGTTCTTTATTAGATCAGCCATCAGCTGTCTATATGTGGCTGAATTATGGACGTCCTCATGTGAGCAGAAACACTTCCTGTTTCCCAGAAGGCAGAGGCATGCCGGGTCAGGTAGAGGGAACCTGAAGCCCGGCCAGATAAGCATGAGGGAGAGGGAGGGCCGGGCCGGGCCTGCCAGTCTCCTGAGGTATTCCCCACTGTCCCGTTACCTCCGATAAATCTCAGTGCTTTACGATTAGGTACATAAAATGAGTCATAGATCTGGCCGGTAAATAAGGGCTTGTCAGTGGGGCTGACGCCAGGGTCCGGCTCCTCCTCCGCCCTCCTCCTCTGCCAGAGAGTCCCTCTGTAGCTCGGCCATCAGACCGCTGCTATTGAGCTGGGGCTAAAAAGCCTCCAATAAATAAGGCTGATATTTCCCACAGGACGTCCACGGTGCCACCCTGAAGCATTCCTGCACACGCTGCACAAACAAAAACGTCCAGCATCAGGGACGGGACTGTCTGGAGGTTGATAATGATTTATTTCATCATGTTCAAAACGCCATTCGCTCCTCGTTTCTAATTACTCCTTCAAATAGAAAAGCCAGGAAGTCAATGGATCAATCCATCTCCAGTTTATTCAAACTCTATGCTGGACTGTGATGCCTCTTAATGGAGCTTCAATCTATACTCACAATTAGCCATGCAAAATCTCCCATTAAGTAACTCCACTTACAGTGTATTTACTCTGGTGCCGTTTGGCTGTTTTTGCACCAAACCGAAGCCACGCTCTCCAAAAGTACTCACACAAAGATGGACACTTCCTGAGCAGCTCCAGCTAATCACTGGTGCCAACTCGTTTACACTGGTCCAAAATGACTCCCCAAACGACCACCTCCGCATATTAAACAGGCAGGCGGGCAACAGGGACTCAGTGTTGGAGGACAAGAGATCAGCTGAACACCAGCCGTGGTGACGGCCTGACGAGCAGAGCACTAATAACACTGAAGATACGGAGAGAATCACCAGGAGCGTCATAAACTGGACTTTAATACAGCTGGTTGAGCTGAGGCTGGTTTTAGATTAGAGCCAAACGACAAGTTGATCAAAGCATAAAGAGAACAAAGCTCCAAAATACATAAAAGGCACCAATAAAATCTACTGCTGCTAAAACATGGTTATATAGATCAATTGAAGCTGCAATTATATCATCTGACATGGAAAGTCCATCTGATTTTGATTCTTAAACTATAACATGAACTTTGAGAAATAATCTGCTGAAGTTTCTGAGTGTTCAAGCTTTCATGATGCAGGATCTCATGTGTTTACCTTTCTGCTCTCTGTGAGCTAAAGGCCTGAAGCTCCTCTGACAGGACGCCATTAGTGCCACTTGTGCTCTATTACTTTTTATCTAACTGGTGGCGGGGGGGTCACTCGACATCGAGCGATTCAGTTGTTTTCAGGCCAATGACGATTATTTTAACGAGTCTGAGCTTTTTTATTTTTTTTGAAGACAATATTAATTTTTTCTTCCTCTGTTTACAGAATAAAATGACGCAATGATAAGAAATGTTACAAGAGCTTTAATTTAGGGGAGTGGAAAGGAAAACCGCTACTGGTTTGTGATGAGTGCAAAGTCTGAAGTTTCAGAGAGGATAATAAGGGGGGGTTGGGGGGGGGGGGGG
>JAUZNJ010000092.1:44905-56846 GCA_034780135.1 Jordanella pulchra
CCCCCCCGGAAATTCTGCTTCTTAAGGCATATCTCCTTCCTGCTGCATACAGCAAAAGCCTGGAGCAATGTTTAGCTAAACCTGCTGTCCTACGTCGGCAACCAGGTTCCCCAGAGGGCTGAACAATCAGACAATTTCAAGATCATGAAGCATTAAACCAATCCCGGCAGGGTACACTAATTAAACAGCCGAGCCCGGCACAGCCAACCAATCCCTACAGAGCAATTAAATCCATCCCCTCTAAAACACTGTGGAACCTGTCTGGGGAAAACCGCTGAGAAGTGAGAGAGAGCCAGAAAAGAGAAAGAGACGCTGTGGGGAGGGGAGAAAAATATCATAAAACTCATGGAGAAAAAGGAAAAAATAAAAGACAGGGGGGGGGGCAGGAGTCTAACAAGGGAAATTGGGAAAGGAAGAAACTCGATCCCATCCATGTTCAACCCCCCCCACCCCTGCTCTCAGCTGAGAAGATGTGACCACATTTCAATTCAGAGATAGTGACCCTGATGTGATCCAAAGCTGCATATTTAATTAGAAATACAAGGTCCAGAAAGCACTCAGGAAAACACAGAACAGCCTCAAGGCCGATATTACACACCAGCAGAGCTGTTAGCGCCGCAGCAAAGCCCATCAATCGACGGGCCGTCCCAGCACACAACGCAACCGGACCCACTGGTTCTGATCCAGAGCTTCACTGGAAAACCTTCAGCCCGACAGATTCCTTCAGTGTTTGTTTGGTGCTAAACTCAAACATATTTTTCATCAAAGATCAGGTCATTAACAGGAGAAAACTTTCATTTCTGATACCGATACCAACCTGATATCAGCACGAATCCAACATGTTGCAGCGTAGCAAATCAGAAAAGGCTTGATCAAGTAAAATTACAATTTGAACAATGATGGGTGAGAACAACTGAACCATTTATTATTAACCAACAAACTGAAGCCCATTGTTTCCATCAGTTTGGTCCTTTATTCATTGTTTTGGTTGATATCTGACAGATTTCTAAAAGCAGAATCAAATATATAGTTTAATATATTGATATAGTGTTTAAATGCTTAATTACTAAGCAGTGTTCAAATTATTTGGATTATTAAAGCTTTCAAAATATGTTTATTTGTAACAAAGTAATAGCATCCCACGTACACTGCACAAAGGTTGGTTTCACTAGCAGACCTGATTACCAGAACACCTGAGGAACCAAGAAACCACCTAATATAGAACCTGTCTGACTGAATGAAGTAGGCTAAAAGATCCCAAAACATGTAAGCTATTCCTCCGGGTCATAAAAATGGCCGCCCTCTAACATCGTTCACCTGGAGGAGGACGGAGTTTGACCTTTGAGTTCTGGGAGAATATTCTGAGGACCGATCAGACAGAGAGGACATTTACGTAAAGTGTGACTTCAGATACATCTGCTGTGGAAAAAAAACCTGGTAACAGAAAAGTGAAGGTCCTGATGCTGATCCTGGATCAGGATCCAAAAGCCTTAAAAACAAAAATTAAAGATCCTACATTGTTAAGCCTATCAAAGTCCTTACAGGCATTTTTATGATGAATTATTGCCTTTTCTCTACAGAACATTCATTCTTAAGAATCGTTGTGTCCTTCTGGGTGCTCCTACATTCACGGTCATTATTCAAGTCATTTGGCTCCTCTTTATGACGGCTGATAATATCCCAGATCCTCACAGCGCAAAAATATATGTTTGCAGCTTAAATGCGATCCTACAAAACAACGGCTGCTGTCACTGAGCAGATCAGCTGCTAAAAGAGCAGAGCGGTGAAAGTAGGCGTGGCGTTTATGAACCAGGGGCGCCACATCCAAGGTAAGTACATCCTGGAGGGGCCGGGAAATGAAAACTTTTCCAGGTCAGGGAGGGGCTGAAATCAGCAGGATGAATCCGACATGCATGGATCAACCACTGTGGACTCGATTCTTGGAAAAGGAACAGCTTTATAACAGTTCAACAAAAGTAGATTTTGCATGATATGGATCCTTTGAGGTTGAAAATAAGACCCTAATGAGAGTCAAAATTCAATTTAGATTCATGTCAAAAAACCTTAAAATGTACAAAGCAGAGAGGAATTGAAAAAACAAAACAAAATTGTGTGAAAAAAACAGTCATTTACATTTTTACAAGATTTGGTTAATGGAAACAGTTAAGAGCTACTTTGTGTCATTCTTCAGGTTCTCTCTGGTACCTGAAACCTCTGGCTGTGACAGAGAATCAGCAGCAGAGGAAATCTGAGAGGGAGCAAATACTTTTCACTGCACTGCATAATTGCTCGCATTAATTTTGGAGCCTGAATAAATAAACAGGCTTTGTTATATAAAACAAGAGGTAAAGTCTTTGCCTTATTTCCCAGGAGGCCTCAGACGACGTGTGTTTCATGGGTTTGAAGTCGAGGAGAGGCCACCAAAAGGCAGGAGGAAGAGTACAAACCAGAGGAGAGGACAGGGAGACAGACCTGCCCCCCCACCCCCCACACACACCATCCGACTGAGGCGGTGTATAAATCACAGGCCTCCACTTCCTGTACCTCTCCATTAAAAATGATAAACTGTACCCCTTGAAGCAGCTCGGTCTGCTCCGAGGGTCCCAGCCTGCATCTTCCTGGTGAAGAAGCAGGATTCTGCCCCCCTCCCTTCACTAGGGATGAATAACAGAGTAATTAAGCGTGTGTGGGGGGGGTGGGGGGTAGCAGCTGCACAAAGACAACAACCCCGATCCATCTACCTTTGCCAGAACCCACCTTTCATTTTATTTTGATAAATAAGAGCATATCTGCTTAGTAATAACAAATGCTATATTAATACTCAAAAGACCACCAGGAGGCCCCGTTTCTGGGGTCTTCCCTCATCCCACTTAAATGAGGACAAATTGTCCTTACAAATCAGCATCGTACACCAGATTGCTTTATTCCTCTACTCTGCTAAACAGTCAGTGCAAAGCAGATAATGAGAGCGGCGGCGCTCCCTGAAGACCACCTGGAGAAGGTTAGTGAAGCATTGATCTGGTGAGCACCCTGCTCTCCGTGGTAACCCCACATGACAAGCAGCCTGCAAACGCCTGGAGCCCCGACAGCCTGGAGGAGAAACTACTGGAGAGGAATAACATCCTGCCATACTTTACTGGATGTCACCGTGAAATCTGTCCGTTTATCCGATGAATCGGCTCGGAGGCGTTTTCTACAAAGACATTTTATGACCTCATTCCTAGACTTTTATTGTGAAGTAAGACAGGAAGTGGGTCTTGTTTTTTTCTTCTTTATATTTAAACAGTATCTCGACCCCCATAAAGAAGTGATGGCCTAACCCTGTGCAGAAAATATGGATTGGATTCTGTTTCGTTGCTGTTGCAAGTAAAGAACATATATGGAAAAGAAATCAAATAAAAAATAAGAAATGTTTAATCGAAAAAACTTTTTTTTTTTTTTTTTTTTTTTTACAGATTTTACATTTTAAAAATGGGGAAAACCTGCAGAGAGACCCAAGAATCAAACCCAGGATCAAGCTGATCCCCTGTGCAGCCCAAGGTTAAATCAATACAAACCAAACTCTAGAAAACTAAACTAAATAAACAGGGTCAGCATAAAACACAGAGAACCATTTCCAGCCTTCAGCACTGACATAAATAACCACGCCTCTTTTCGTCTCTCCCAACTGAACAACTGACTTTAGGACGAGTTTTCTTCCCCATCCTGTAGATCAGGGGTCTCCAAACCTGATCCTGAAGAGCTACTGTCCTGCAGATTTTAACTGCATCCCTGCTTCAACACAGCAAATTCAAATGACTGAATGATTTTGCTGAGATACTCAACTTTTTATGTATTGTTACATTTAAAAAGACATTTTTAATGAAAAATATCTTTAAACTAGTCTTTTTATTTGAGCATTTACGACTAAAACATGGTTTGATGATCAGACTGAAACCTAGTTCAGTGCCGATGCATCTATAAGCCTGTAGCCAATTTCCTGGATTTACTTTGGGTCAGAAGTTCCCGCTCTGTTCGCCGGATGTGACATCAAGCATGTCCTTGCTAACTGGGTCCGACTTAGCAAACAATGAAAACATTATATTCAAGACTGGTTTTATGGATAATAAGAAGCGACCGACATCCAGCTCAATTCACACACCAGTTCTACGTAAGGTGAAAAAGTAAAGGGAAAAAAAAACGAAAAAAAAGGAAAAAGAAACCTTGTCAAGTACAAGTGCAAGAAGAGTGCTGCAGTTTTGTGTTTTAGCCAAAGGTGGCAGCATCATTAGAAAACTCGGTAATGCATCTATAAAAAGAGTAAAACACAAACTTTATCACTCCTGCCCTTTAGGTGGCGGTAAAATGCTTCAATTGATTCATCGCAACACAGAAGGGAAGACAGAGCTGGAGCTAGCGCGCATCGCCGCTACCCGTCAGCTAGGTCGCAACAATTCACTATTAAATCATTTAATTACACTAACAAGTACAGTTAGACACATTCATTATTACAGTATACAAACTATCAAAGCATAAAGAGTATAGAAACTACAACAAATTACTTCATCAAATATTGATAAAGACTTTGCTAAGAGAATGAATGCGATTACATTTTTCTATTATATCGCTTGTGTGATGTCATCGTAGAATACCTTCAGAGGAGTTTTAGTTGTGTATTTATTTAGATTATCCGTCCTAATGATAAGAGATAAAACCAAACGATGGTTTACGAATCCACAGCAGAAAAATATGCTGCCAGAATTACGACATCTCAGATCAGGTACACAAAAGTAACATCACAGATGGAGACGTATTTAATGTTTCAGAACAGTCATTACAAACCCTTTACACTGTGTAGTTTGGTGCTCTTTTTATAATTGGTGAGAGAAATAAGTCCTTTTGGACCTTCTTAATAAAGCAAAGTGGCGACCTGGATGTATATCAGGCTGCAGAAATGTACTGATGGGGTAGTGAGAGCAATGATCCATCTGTGGGAGCTAGAAGCAAGAGCCTTTCCACGCAGCAACATCCTGTCCAGACTGTGGATAAGGGAGCCTTCAAGGCCAAGACCAACTGCTATCCGCTAACAACAGGAGAGCTGACATGTGATGCTGAGCTTCCCACCGACGGTTAAACAATGATAGTCATTATTATTATCTGTATTATCGTTTTATTAGTCTCCAGTGAATTTGATTGTCTGAGGTTGAAAAACTCAAACACTTGAAATAAATGTTTCTACCCTGAAGGGAGATTCAACCACAGCAAGAGTTGTTGAAGCTTTTACTCCATTTAAGAAAAACACGATTAGCACTTAGATTTTTTTTTTTGTATTTTTGTACGATTGAGATCAACTTAGGTGTGCAGGTGGTGCAGTGGTTAGTGCGCACAACCCATGTACGGAGGCCTTAGTCCTCCATGTGGGCAACCCGGGTTCGAATCCGGCTTGTGGTCCTTTCCTGCATGTCTCTCCGACTCTCTCATACTGTATCCCCTTTCCTGTCAGCCTAGTGTCTGAAAAACAAGCCACTAGTGCCGTAAAAACAAGATTAAGACCAACTTAAGGGAACCAAAACTGGACTGAATTTTGACAAAAGACTATTTATGAAATCTTTCCTCCTACTTTATGTTTTTTTAATGTTTTTATGTTGTCTTCATGCTCATAGAGTGAATCTATTTGTAATTCCTTTGTTCTGTGACAAAGATTCACACAAAGAAAATAAATAAATGGAGGATCCTCCTTTTTTTATTTTTTTATAAGTGGCTGAATCATTATGCTCCTAAAAAAATACATCATTTCAATTTAGTTTATTCATAAAGCGTCAATTTATAGCATGTTATCATGGTGTAAGAAAGGAGCTGGGTCTGTATAAAATCCAACCAAGCCTTGTCAGGTGGTGCGACGGAGCCAGAGCGCCATAGGATTCAGAGTCAGTCTAGTAAACCAGCCAAGTAAAAAACGGAGCGTTCAATACATCTGCTGTGGCATCAGACGGTGAAAACAAATAAAGCCAAGGCCGCGGCGGAGAACGCAGTTCAATATGGACTTACTGGGCAGGGGGTGTGGCTGTCAGTGGGGAGAAAGGACACAGCTTTCCACCATTACTTCCCCCTCACGATACTTCCCCCTGCCTTGCTGCCCTGCCGCCGTGGAGCCATCCTCCAGCAAACTAATGTGTCCCTGAAGTTTTGTTAGAGCTGGTTATTTACTCCAGCCATGAGAAGAGGCATAAAGAACAAACTGTTACGATAAATCTGGCGTCTCTTGCTGTGAGGAACTGTCAGGCGTCTTGGGGGGACTGTTAAAACATGGAGAGTGTAGCCCACCACCACCAGAGCAAAGCTACATTAATGAAGGAGCCAGAAAAGTGTCTGAAACTAGACATTTCTGTCCAAAAGAAACATTAATATAAAACACAAGTTAATAAGCATATTTCTGGCAATCATCTGAGATAGTTTAGAGGTAATATCAAGAAGAAACACGTCCAGACTCTGGAAATATTCCAGCTCCTCTTGATTACAAAGGATCCCAGTTTGTTTTCCAGTAAAATAATCATCTGATCCAGATCCATAAAGCAGATATGATAAAGAAAGCTTATCTTCTTCTGTAATTAATGAAAATAAATTCATCCTGAAGGTCTGATCACACCCGGCCAACATGTCGGCACAGCTGCACCCCAGCGTTACAGTTCTCACCACAGCCTCAAGGGGGCGATAATATGCGAAAATCTGGACTTCTAACAGACATCAGTGACGGATGACGGATGACATGCGTCACAAACCGGAGAAGTACAGATCTGCTCTAAAATAGAAAAAGAATTTTTTAAAAATAATCCAACTGACAGCGGTAATTCCAGTTTAGTTAGTTTCTAATCTTTGCCTGGATTCAACAGGAACTAAAGAGTTCCAGGAACGAAATGTCGTCCTTCACCACGAATCCCCCAACCGACAAAACAATGGGTCCTGAAATTTAAAACATCTCATCCTCAAACCAGAACATGTACTCTGATAAAGCCTCTAATTTGTCAAATTAAAATTTACTTTCAGAGAATATTTTTTTCATTAAACCTCTGTATTTGTATTGAAAGGGATTTTCATTCCTGTCATGTAATATCTTAATCCTAAATATCGTGTTTAACACCTTCAAAATGAATCTTAGTTTTTTTCACCACTATGCTTCTAAAGGTTTGAATAACATCTGGTCGCCCGTTCCCAAGTAGGGAAAGGTCGCCAACCATGCCATAAAAACTAAATCACAGTTAGAAGTTAACTGTTGATTCAGTACTGGACACGATTCATCCTTTATTTCTGTAAATGTCCAACTCACATCTGTCAGACTCACATTAACATCGCAGCTAATCAGAATTAACAGGATAAGACGCACAGAAGACAAAGTCTGCTCAAGTTGTAGAGCCTAAGCAGAACCTGACCTTAACCTGAGACTGTAAACAGCTCAGCCAGGTATGTGAATAATCTAATACACACCAATGCTGTTCAAGAGGAAACCGTGATGTTGGAGAGAAGAAATCCTACTAAACAGAAATAAAGGCTCGTAAACATCAGCCTGTGTATTTAATGCATGCAGTGCTTCCCTCCTAGAAGTAAAGGAACTTTTCAGTCATTTTGAAGGTGAACGTACTCCTTCATCTGAAGCTCGGTGGAAATAAAGAGAAGAAAGAGTCCTTGAAAGAAAAGTCGCTCCAGGCCTTTAAGTTAGACGAACCTTTGGTCAAAATGTGCCAGATTTAAACTTTCAGTTAATTTGGACAAAAATCGCTCAAGGCTTTTTTTATGGCTTGATTAGAGTAGAGAGCTGTAACCAATCCAAATACATGAAACCACATTTTAGTTTCTATCATCTCTGCTTTAGAATAACAGTGAAAATTGACCGATCTTTATTTTAATCCATAAATGAAAAGGTCCTAAACCAGAGTGGTTATGGTCGGGATGTTTTTTTTTTTTTAAGTCTAACCCCAGGAAAACAAACTGAAGTCGTTTTGAACCAAATCAGCTCCAAAAATGCCAAAAAAAAGCAGGAGAAAGTTGCGATTACATTTCCAACGTTGGACCGACCGTCTCCGACCTAAACCGTAGCTCCATCTTATCCTGCCTTACCAAACTGCCGCTAAATGATTGGATAGGTATGGAAATCTAGTTGAAGGAAGGTCAAAGTGATTAAGCTGACATTAATGACAGGCCTAGTCTTCCTGCGAGAATGCTCACCGTGGCTGTCTCTAAACCCATTTGTCATTCTGCTTCCAACACCAAAGCGTGTGCTTTGAAGTCTCTACCACTAATGCTACACTGAGAGGTTAAACAGCTTAATGCTTCACTCTGTTTCACTCCTCTCACTCTCTAATGTTCTCTCCGTTTCATGCATCCGTGTTACGGCTCCTGGATTTCACGTCTCAATTTGCCCCAGCTAGTGCAGGAAGAGCTTCCTTCTTCCTGATATGTCAACAATAGAAGGACTAATGAAAAACATGCACTTGTATTCCTGGGGGCTCCCACCTCCTCCTCCCTGATTACAACAATAACAGATAATTTTCACAAATTAAAAATGAAATAGAACGAGAGCAGACATTGCAAACAGATAAGGCTCAGAAATTGTTATGTAGTGGTGGCAGCATAGTGATGTGGGGATATAAAGTCAGATTTATGCCACAGGGGGGCACTGCTTTCTTCCTGGTTTTCATTAGCAACGTTAGAAAAGCCTTTAAAAATTGGTTCAGTTTGTTCAACAGTAATGAATGTCTCCTGACAAATGTTCTAAAATGATGATTAATGCTAAGTTTGGGGCTTCGTATGAACTAAGCTAAAGTTAGCTTCTCTGTTTATATCTAGGAAAGTGAGGCTTGAATGAACTCTTGTTTTTTGTTGAACAAAGACATTTACATTCCTAATCAGTTTTCAGCTACTGTTACACTATTTTTCTTTAGTGTCAGTGGATGACAGAGATGTTGGATATGAAGCCAAAATTTAAGCCTAAAGATGTTTCGCTCACGGAAAACGTTACCGTCTAAAAAAAAGGCAGGATTTCCTAAAAGTTTCCATCACTGGCTGTTTATTTTCTCAGGCTGGTTGAACCTTCAGAGTGACAAACGTTGACACGGTCGCAGAAACAGATCCGAGGAAAGTACCTACTCCACCAATAGGTCCCCATGGATTCTATCGGGAGCCTCCTGGTATTGAATCTGCACATATAAATGTTCAAAATGTGCACAGAGAGTAGTTTATGTCTGCAGATGCGTTTTAAATAAAACTGATTGAATGAGTATTTGTCACAGAATCCTGACTTCATATCAAACATGGATGTGTCGCTCCAAGTATGATAATAAGGTAGCCTCTGTTACAAACTTGCAAAGCTGGTAGAAGTAGCTGCATGTCACATATTTTCCATTTATAATCATTTCCCCGTTCAAATGTACATTTGCTTTGGGAAGCAAGCATCACCTGATCTGTCAGATCTAAACCACCTGACAGACGTCTGAAAGGGGGTCATTTCTAAAGCTGCTCTATAATCCATCGCCTTATATAAATTAAATGACAGTAATTCTAAATAATAAAAGCAGATCTGAGACACAGGAGACCCCTTTACTTTTCAGCAGAATGAGATTAGACTGATGCATGTGACATTAACAATATCAGCAAACAAATATATGAAAGCATGAATGAAAGGGAAACAGAAAGCGATTTTCACAGCCAATTTGAGATTGTGGTGTGTGTGTGTGTGTGTGTGTGTGTGTGTGTGTGTGTGTGTGTGTGTGTGTGTGTGTGTGTGTGTGTGTGTGTGTGGTGTGTGTGTGTGTGTGTGTGTGTGTGTGTGTGTGTGTGTGTGTGTGTGTGTGTGTGTGTGTGTGTGTGTAGGAGATTCTGGCAAACAGCACACAGGCTGGCAGCGGAGGCAGCGAGGCTCACAGGCTGCAAAGCAATTTCACTGTTTGGCAATAGTGTTGTCTCTGTGTGTGGATTAGAGCTGACACCAGAGCAACTGAGTCATGCTAAATGTAGTACAATCACAAGCTTTTGTTCCTGATCTAAAAATCCCACTCTGCCTTTGAGATTCATGAAAGAGAGGCTGCATACCGGGCGCAGAAGATGGTAGCAAACAAGTGGAGCATTATTTCGCCATATGAGCGAGGCGCTGCGACATGGACAAAAACAAAGGAGGGATTAACAGGAACTAGCGGTATGGGAACCAAGCCACAGCTTTAGCGGGGAGAATTCAGCTGTCCTTGAAAACCCGGATTTTTGTGACTTTATAAAAGGTTGAATTCGTGTAATCTGCACTTTACTAGCGCTCTTCATCATGACCTCACAGTCCAAAGTCTTCCTGCAGTTCTAACCTCTCTCCAGGTACATCACTGGTCTGTGAGTTGTCTCTGGGCCAGGCAGGACCTGGCAGAACAGACCCTGACCCGTCCTTTTCACACTCGCCCGTGGAAATGCCATCTGGCTGGTGTGAATGATTACCACGGCAACGGCCGGGCGACCTGCAGCCAGCGGGAACCAAGGTCACTCTACCTCAGCGCTTCGCACTTTCCCTGCCCTCTTTTCATCAGCCTGCAGGTGAATTATTCATCCTGTGAAACTCAGGGGCACAGATCCTCTGCACAAACACTAAAAGAAAGAAAGTGCACACTCAGTTTGCTGAAATAATAACTTGTAATGAGAAAATAAATGCTCCAGTGTGAACTGAAGAATAAACAGCAGAAGAGACCGGCGCTCTCCAGGAGCAGGGAGGGTGAAACAGCTGTGGTGACAACTGGCTCCGACCATGAAGGAATGAGAAATAAGCGCTTTCGCTGATTTTTTGACACATGAAGCAGAAGGTGTCACATTGAAGCTACAGGCACCCTCACAACCAGAAGCCTGCAGCTTCACTTCTTACAGAGCAGCAGTCAGTCAGATTTAAACCATCAAATTGCTGCAACTTTCAGCTGCCAGCTATCAAACTCCAGGCCTCCAGGGCCGTCCTGCAACTTTCAGATGCTGCTCTGCTTGACTACACTTGAATCCTGAAGGTTAGTGATGAGCAGGGCTCTGCAGAATCTGAGTAATCCGGGGGTTTTGGACTTGGAGCAAATCTAAAAGCTGTAGAACTGGAGTCCTGCTGGACCTGACCAAGACAGCAGGAGCGAGTAGTTTAAAGCACGCAGTCACACCGGAGATTTCACCATGGCTTTGAATATATTCAGGGATACTGGTGTCTGCAGATGGTGTTCAGGTTGTTTCAGGAATCATGCCAAATATAAACCCAACTAACTTTCTTCATTTCCAGATCACTTCTGACCCTCAGAACTGTTTTCAAAATCTTTGCTAAACTGAATCATTTCCTGGTTTCCAAACCAAAGCAACAAAAAGGTAAAATCCTATACAACCCAGGTTTGTCCATTCATAGCATCTGACCAGTGGCCCATTCCTCATGTTAAACTTAGACGGAAATGATAAATTATCTAGCCCAAAAAGACAACAATTAACAATTGGATCTCCTCTACAGAAAACCTCAACAGTTTATTTTTGATGGAACTTTACAAATTTAGTGTAATGCTGAGTAGATGGAAATAAAAATGCTCAGGAGATTCATTTTTAAAGTAGAAACAAAATTTCTACTTTAAAAAATTTAGGGAAAACTCTTTAATCAGGAACTACAGGTGTGTGGTACCTTTCTTTTTATCCAGCTACTCATAAAGCTTTCCAGGAACTGTGGATAGGTTTTGCTCCAGGGCTGCAGAGACAGATTTCATATGAACATCTAGAACCATCAAGCAGCCCTGAAGGGTGAAACTGGCATCACAACCAATACAGACAACATTACACTATAAAAAGGAACAGCAAAGGGTTTTAAATATCAGTCTTTATGCCACAGGTGTCAAGCTGGTTCCATTAAGGGCCGTGTGGCTGCTGGTTTTCTTTCCACCCAAGCAGTAGCACACCAGACTCCATTCATCTCATCAAGTGAGTC
>JAUZNJ010000092.1:56946-68412 GCA_034780135.1 Jordanella pulchra
AAAATATAAATGGCGATAAAAATGAAATATTAAAAAAACTGAAGAATGTTATAGCTTGAAAAAATAAAGTATAAAGAAACAGCAAGGTTACTTAAAAAAACTTTTCTGAATAAAAATTAATTCAAAATATCATTTCTGGATTGCTTTTGTTTTCCTCAAGGTTCCATTTACATATGTGTTCTTTTCCACAATAATGGGGGACCATCCCTCAACAATGGGACCTCCATCAGTTGAAACATAACTAAAAAAACCATTGACCATTATTTCATAAATCCCCTTTGCCATCCATCTATAAAAAACAGTGCAAGAAAAAGAGGAAGGGCTCATTTTCCGTGAAGGATTCTTTAATGAGCCACTGGGCTCCGTCTCACTCTAACCATATGAAGCTTTGTGTCTCGAGGCAGTGATGTCAAGCTGTTCAGCTGCTATAGAAATGAGCACACACTGAGGATGCCCACACTTCCTGACACTTTCTCTTCAAACTGGTCCACAGGGTCATCCAAGCCTGTTTAAGCAGCTTAAAACATGGCTGTCCACTGGCTGCTACAGAGGAAAAAAACATATATATATTTTTTTCGTTAAACTTCATAGAACTTCATACTCCAAACAAACAGTTAATTTTCCCACTCGATGCTGCACACAACAATACTCGCGGCAAATTTCTCTACGAGTCTCTTTTCACCATCACCCAATACAATGCGCTGTACACACACATATTCACTCCGTCTCCTCCGCCCCCTTTACGTCGCCGTGACAGCTTTGTCACAAAGATGAATTCATCGTCAGCACAGCAGCCAAAACAAGTAATTTGATTGCCCCAACCACAAATTAAGTTAGTGTGATTCAATTTTCGATTTGGGCTTCTCCTGCAGCCATACATCAAGGGAGACATATTTCATTACACAGCAAAACCACCGGGAGGGAGGCCGCGGTGGCCCGCTCCCTCCATAAGAAGACATCATGGCAGCATTATGGCATTTACTCGATACCACTGCAGGTCCAGTCAGGAAGGTGACGGCTTTGGTGCCAGTCGTCGGTCTTGTTATCCACAGGGCAACCCTGCCATGCAGAAAACAGCAGACATGTGCTGATAGTTTCGAAAGTGGAGTGCAGAGTGTGACAATGTGCAGGAAGGAAGCCCTGGCTGCACCAGAACTTACATCAAAGTGATGCAGCTCCGTATGAGTTAAAAACCATGACAAATGATGCACAGTATCTTTCAAACTATTCAGACACCTTCAACTTTTAGAGTTTTTAAGCACACACTTGAATGTATCTTATTCAATTTTTTTAGGATGAATCTTCAAAGGGTGCTCCATAAATGTAAAGTGGAGTTAACCTTGGTGTATTTTTGTATTTTTCATCTATCTGTTTAAACCTCACTGTTCAACCTTTTATTTGCTTGGCCTTATTGCCTTTTTTTTGTTTTGTTTTGTTTTTTTGGTTGAGGCCTTTACACAACAGCTGGATTTATTGGAAGATTTTTTAAGTGCAATCAATTCCACTGTAAAGAAAAAATATTGTAAACCACAGGCAAAGCGCGTAGGAGCACTACTTGGATGTCAAAAACTTATTTGTGGTGGTTTCCTTTTGGTGCTCTTCAGTGAAAAGGGATCATGATTGTTTTTATTCAAAAAATTATATGAAAACAAACCAAACATATATGGATATATATTTACATGTTCACATATGCAGCAGTTAAAATATAAAGTAACAGTAATAACATAAAACATCAAACAAAAGATTTTGTAAAAAAATATCAAGATGTTCGAAAGGGAGCAGAAAAAAGCTAATCCAGTCCTTTCCCTATATCAATATACAGGTTCTTAATCTAAACTAGTTAAATTACAACCTATTCTTTTATCTCAACCATGTGTCACTTTGTGCTGCTCTATCACAAAAATCCGAGGGGTATGTATACTTAAATATTTTTCATGTTTAAATACTAATTTTAAGTACCTGTGAGCTCATTAGGACTCTAAAACATTTATAAGGTCTTCCAGTGTCTTACCTTCCGACTAAATTCTTTGCTTTGCCTCCACCGTAAGCTTCCTCCTCGGGCTCTTGACTACTAAATGGGTTTGAAGCCAGAGCGCTCAATCAGTGCCCACCACCACCGCCTTCTCCCTCCATTTCCCCACAATAGAGCCAGGACTTTCTAATTAAACCACCGGCTGTTCTTCTGAGAAACTGCAGTTTGAAAGCTGTGAAGTGAATATCCAGCACTTGGCCATTAATTCAAATGAATATCACAGATGTGGTAATGAAATGTGCCTCCAGTTTGGCTTTCTTTTCTCCCCTTTTTTATTCACAATAGACTTTGTTCATGTTTGGATCGTTTTTCTTTACAAGTTAGATTGCTGTTGTTTTTAAGAGGTACAAAAAAAAATGTTAAACTAATGAGCCAGCATCAGAAGCTCTGACAAAATCAGGGCTGAAAGCAAGTCCAACGTGGTATCCAACATCGTAATGTGTTGTGAGACAGTCTGTTTTTGGGGGTGTGAGTGGGTGGGTGGGTGGGGGGGTTGTAAAGTAGAAACTTTTTTTGGCACACATCCTCCTTTTATAGTGAACCTCAGACTCCTTGGATTTCTCTTCCAACTCGGAGCTTTGGGAAAGAACAGAGACTGATTTTGTTTTTCTGCTTCGTCGCAGCAGTGCGGCTGGCAAGTCAGTCTTGCAAAACCTTGCACAGCATTTGAAATGCAAATGATTGACACTTTTTTGTTTTCGTCGAAGCCGGGGTGCTTCTGATAAAACTGAAGTTCTGCTCTGTAGTTTCCTGAGAGTAAAGGTGCAGTTTTAAAGTGACAGCTTTGTGCACATGAGAACTGGAAAACACCCATATTCTTGACCTTTGGATTAAATCACTGCTTTTTGCTGATGATGAAGTTCTTTGGTCTCGATAAACTGTGACCTGATCAGCAACTTAAACTCTACAGATGTGACCAACTGTCTGGAAAAACTGCCTGCACATTTTTTTTTCAATTTGAAACTTAGAAATCTCTCAAGGTCTGGATGAAAGTTGCTTGCCACAAAGTGCTTCCAATTTCACTCGTCAACAAAACTTAAGCTGCGTACATTAATTTGGACCATTCCCACCAGGAGCTATATAAATTGATGGTAAACAAAGTTCACTTTTGCCAGATTGGAATCTGCCAGCTGAATCAATCCAGCTTGACGATCAATCATAAGTTACCAGTAGTATTTCCTAAACACAGCAACAAAACTTCAGTTCGGCTGAATTCTGTAACGAAGGGACTGAAGTAATTTAACTTTTTAAAGTTTTCAGTGCTTCACCTTCATTCTAAACTCCTTTTCGCTAATTTTCTTTTGTTTAGAAAACAACAACAACCTTTACAAAGTAGGAAATAAAATCCTAGGTCCTGGTTATATCTATTAAAATAGAGTTGCATCTTCAGATGGAAATGTTTTAAATGGATAAAATATGCTAAAGACAAAGCCTCTGTTTGACTGGGTGTTTGTATTCCAAAGGATCTAAGGATGTCTGCGCTTTTCTATGAAACACCACCTAAATAATCCACATTAAATCCCTTCAAAGTTTTGGATCTGATCTCCTTCTCTGTGACAGCAGAGACACATCTGTGGTGACAATAACATTGATAAATGTCAAGAAAAAGATAGAGAAAACAGTAATTTCTGTTTTTTGTTGACTTATTGCCTCAATAACTCTGACTGCCTGTCAGTGCAGAGTCGTAGGGGGCCCGGGGCCCTTGAAAGATCACTAGTCCATCACGGGGCAGCAAAGAGACTAACTGCAGGAGTGGCACCAACATCTCCTGTTGGAAACACATACATTGATCATTTCTTCAATTGTTCAACTGTAAAACATTGGGCAACACTAAATCGGTCTGTGTTTTGCATTTAGAGACAGTATTAAACGGAGACTTTAAAGAATAACTCACCCTGATTTAAAATAAAAAAACATTAGGTTGAGTTACAACCCTGCTCCTGGACAAATTTAGATGAATACCACTAAATGTTTTGGTACAAAGCGACCCTGGGGGTCAGGGCTATGTGTGTGAATGAGTGATCAGAGTTCAGCACGGATGTGACCAGAGTGGCAGCTAGTTTAACTTAACCTTATTGAAGCGTGGGCATGTAGCAGAGGAAGGATTATAGTGATTCCACAGACAGATATTGGGAGGGTGAGTTTTCATGGAGCTTATTGGGCCAGAGTCTCATCAGTTGCATGCAGGGCTATGATGAAAAAGCATGTACAGTTTAAACGAATATGAAAATCAAACCATTCAACCCTACGAGGGCAGAACTAAAAAGGTTTTAAGACAAACTAAACTTGTTCACTTAAAATATTACCCATTAACAGTTAATGACACTTTCTAGGGCCCAGTTAAACAGTTTAAATGCAAAGTGGCATTGATTTCCTTATTTTTGTGAGTGTTTGCCCTTTGAAATGAATTGTAATTACAAATACTGAGATTAGATGAGACTAGCAAAGAAGTGTTTGGTTTATAATAAAAGTCTGCTTCTGGGAATCTGAAGGTGGTTCAGTATAAAACCTCTTTTAGAATGCATTTTGGGAATTTACACTTGGGAAAACATACTTGTGCACACTGGAGAAGCACACATCCCATCTGACTTAGAAACCCCTCCAGGGGTCCTGGTAATGGTCTCGGTTCGTGAATATGAATGAAGTCGGTTTTCGTGAAGCTACATGTCATCAACAGACAGAGTTCATTAGCCAATTAAATTCATAAATACATGGTCACTAAATGGTTTTTTTATCTCCCCTGGGGTTCTAGAGTTACCCTGTGGGAAATTAAGGTGAAAAATGAATTGTCTCCGAGGTCTCTGTCTCTCTCTGCCTTGCTTTCTCTCTCCCTGCTCAAATGCAGCTGCTAAATCTGGGGCCCATGGAAACAGCTCTCTTTGGGCCCTGAAATAGTGTATATCCATAATCCCTCGCCAGCCCATCCATATACAGGACCACTGAAAAATGGGAAAATATCCCATGTGGGTATTTGCTGGTTAGATAGATGTGAAGATTTAGTATTGTTGGATAATAGAAATCCAAAATAGAACTGCGCTTAGAAAAGGAAGCAAAATGGGTTCTGTTTGTCTTATGAGTTCTTTAATTCATTCAATTTTCCACTGTCCCTAAAATGATCCCTCACACACGAATGTTCAAGGCTCACTGCTCAGGTACAGCAGAGATATGCTGCCTGTCTTATGACGCAGGTTTCATTTGTTCTCCGAACAAGATGAAGAAGCACTCTAGAGGCAGAGCAGGCAGAGGAAGAGGAGGAGTGACGGAATAGCCCACAGAGCGTGGAACATTTCTGGCAAACAAGTATCTGTTGTAGCTCCCTCTTCATCCAGATGCCAGGGCTGTGGGATTCCAAATTATGGCTGTAAATTTTGTGCAGCTGTCTCATGCTTGATTACCCTTGATCTGAGTTTTCGCTCTGCCTTTTACATTGCTGCAAATTCTGCCTCTTTTCATTTTATTTGTTTTGCTTTATTTATCACTTTCGATTCCGGCTGCTTATGCTCATTTCACCATTTCCCTCAATGTGTTTCTTTTTTTCAACATCCATTTTCTCTTTAATTTTTCCAAGCATGTAATCTCATAACAAATCTCAGAACACATCTTTTCACTGACAAAACAAAAAGCTAGAATCAATATACCTCTCTGAACAATTTGCATAGATTTTATTTCAACAGATTTTGAAGAAATGTAGTGAGTTTACCATCTATTTAAAGAGATTTATTCAACTTCCAATCCTTGTTCAAAATTGCACTTAGTCAACTAACTTAGTGAGATTCTAATGAAATTTTCTCCTTACAACTGAGACATTGCTTCAAAAGCAAGCATGCTCTTTCTACAAATAGTTGTTTTCCATAAAATAAATTGACTTATTTTTAAAAAAGGCATTATTTTAATAGATAAAACCTTTAAAGTAGCATTAAATAATCCTTGCATCCCTCTCTCTGTGACATCATAGAAGGTACTACAAAGTACATCTAAGATAGTCTGTTTTTATTCACTCTTCACCTCCATGGTGGCATTAAAACTCAAATGTGAAAAAGCAATAAAGATTTCCAAATAATTCGTCAACAAAAACATGTATAAAAGTGGTTCATGAGGAGGAGTAAGTTGGGATACATGGGCCATCTTTAAATCTTCAAGTATCGACTTTATTCCCTGCAGGGACCTGCAAAGCCATCATACTGTCTGTCAGGTCACCAAGCCGGTCTAGTTAGCCCAAAGCAGCAATACGGTCTATATCTTTTTTTAAGCCAACACCAGTGAGAACACTAAGCAGCAAGTACGGTCCCAGACACATTAATTATACATAAAGAGAGAGGTGTTTTGTAACGAGTGAACAAGGAAACATTTAGAAAGCAGGAACCAGATTCATTAAAGCACTGGGCACACAATTAAGTACTCGGCTTGTGTGTTGTTTATGGAACAATGTTTTTTTTTTATTTTATATCTGCTGTGCTGGAATTTCACAAACCTGATGGTGATATTAGTAAAGACAGATTTTAACAGTGGTTATCACATGTGCAAAGCAATCAATTTAAACTTTTTTATTTAGGAATAATAAATATTTACTCTCCAGTATAGATTTTGGAGATAATCTTAACATTTGAAGTGCTAGTGGCCTTCACCAAAGCATACAGACAGGAAACTGGCAGAGAGAGAGGGAAAATATCAGATATACTGTTATCACGTCCTTTCTTGCATAGGACTTTAGCATTTCATTTAGCCTCTTAGCTCCAGGTTCTATAGCTTCCTATGCTAAAGAAACTATGATAGGAAGCACACAGGCTCCTTTTCCTACCTCCTTTCAGCCGATACGGTAACAATGCATGATACAGGAAAGCAACACTGGTCTTGCGGCACGCTGTTTAAACCGCCTGCTTCTCTGCTTTTTTTTTTTTTTGAGCTTTTTACGGCACTAGTGGCTCGTTTTTCTGACAGTAGGCTGACAGGAAAGGGGGTATGAGAGAGGGGGAGAGACATGCAGGAAAGGACCACAAGCCGGATTCGAACCTGGGTCGCCCGCGTCGAGGACTAAGGCATGGGTCGTGCGCGCTAACCACTGCGCCACCTGCACGCCCCTGCCTCTCTGCTTTGATGGCGTTCTCATCTGAGGAGGGTGACAAGAGCTAAAGTGACGGGGGAGAGTTTCTGGAGACAGAATTGCTAACCTTGAGATCCAAACTCTGACCGCCATTCTTCCTGTGAGCTCTTCCCAATGTTGAATACTCAAACAGCACAATCATTTTGACTCTGTAGCCTCGTCAGATTGTTAAGTAAAGGTGTCATGATTTGTTGTGGCAAAGGACTGAAACAGAAACACAAAGTTGGGAGGCGCATGATGGGGAAGGATGATTTCATGAAGCAACCAGGATCAGAGAGAGGCATGAACCGGACAACAAAAGTAAAAGAACTATAAGGAAGCAGTGGCAACCAGAAAAAAAGTACAACAAAAAAGCACTGGGTGCTTTATCCTAGTTCTTTTAAGCTAATGGGAATTAGTGCCTCTTTGGTTTTTGTTCTTGTTCTTCTTATTTACTTGACATTTCTTTGGTACTGCAAGCAAACCGTATATCATTGCTCATTTCTTGACTATTTTATTGTATGCCTGTTAAACTTCCTTCTGCTTTTTAAGCCGTTTTTCTTGTGAAAGACCAACCTATAGGTTTATATTTTTTTCAGTATTTAAAAACTCCATTTGTTACGGCACCTTTTCATTTTATAGCTGATGTATGTACAAGGTTTACCCCACCGTAGCTCGAATGCTCCCTCTGTCTAAGTTGTATGTCTAGAATTCAGTTCTTCAGAGGTAATATAATTAAGGACCATGAATTACTAAATTAGACAGGATTAGGGACGATTATATCCGCCTGCACCTAAGTTCTCTGATATTTGCAAGCTGATAAAAATACAATGCTACTGTTAAAAGTTTATGTAAACTTTTGGTTAATGATAAACAGGTCAGTTTGTCTCATACCTATTGTTGTTGATTATTGTTTTCTGTTTGAGTAATATCACTTGATCGGACCTTTTTGAACATTCTGCATCTCAAAGTATCAATAGTATGTATTGTTCATAGTGATATCGTATCATGTCAATATCAGTATCAGTTCTTGAAGCTGCAATATCAGTATCGTATGGCAAATTAAAAAGTTGTATCGGCACATCCCTGACTCGATTTATAAATATAATTGTCTATTTATTAATTTATTATTTAGCGAGGCTTTTCAGAAAATCAAGTTTACCTTTATTGAATTATTTGGATAATAGGAATATTGGGCTTCTTTATTTTCTTATCAGTCCAGTGCAATCTGTGTAACTAGACTCTGAATTCGATTGAAGATCTACAAAAAGTCAAATTGGCTTAAATTCTAGTGAGATTTTGCGAAATACTAAATACCAAGTGAACTGCATGTTACTAAATTAAAGGTTCTGAGTTTGAGCCCAACTTAATCCACTCTTGGCAAACATAGTGGGGCTAACAGATGAGAAATAAACTAATTTAGACTGCCAAAACATTTTTAGACCACACAGAGTCCATACAAATTTTAGCCTGGAAGTCTGTTGTATGTTCAAATGTTGTTTAGAAGAATTTCTGACAAAGGAATCTCACTTACTTTTCTTGGCTATTATCTAAAAAAAAAACATCAAAATATTTTATTATAGTATGTGGTGTTCAGAGGCTTATCTTTTCCTGCCTGTGGGGAAAGAAAGCCAGACTTTTTTCTAAAACTCTGGCAGGATCTTGTAGTGTACCTCCTCATCTAATCTTAATGCTTTAATATTTCATGCAGTTCAAGGCCTCCTTTGTAATCTGCCGCCGCAGCACTTTTCTGGACAGTATTTGAATTATGTGCCTGCTAGCCATTCTCTGATTCAGGCAGGATGCAGTCGTCCCCATGAAAAGAAATGGGGGTCACTTGTCATAATGGTGGAACACTTCTCTGCTAAATGGATGCTAAGATTAGCTCTTCAGAGAAAAGGATGAGTCATTATAATCTCCATGCAAAGTAAAGGAAGCGGCCATTCGACATTTAAGTGGACAGCACTGTGATTCCAGCAACAATGCAGCACAAGCTCCAAAGGGGGGTGAAAGGAACGTGAATGGCAAATGTCACTAAGGCAAGATTTTTTCACTGCATATTCTAATTGGATTTTTCTTTCTTATTTTCCTCCTCTAAGATGCATTAACTCCTCCATGAAATGTTAATTGTGTTGCTGTGAGTAAGAGAACATGATAGGAAGCAGCGGAGACATGGCTGCTGTTTCAGGAACGTTGAATCACTTTTCTTGGGAAGTGGCTCGATGAGCGAACACAAACTTCCTGCTGTGGCTGTATGCTTGGCTGGCCGCCATTCTGCAATATAACTCTACCTAAAAAATGAATAATCCCAGTAGGCATCTCTGAAGAAGGATGGATATACTGATGGCACGAGCCGCATGCATTTACTTTACATGAAACACCATACAATCACTTAGACTGGTGATTGCTCACCAGATGACAAAGTTGTGTTTAATTAAGTTATGCGAAGCTGGAACTTCTTCCCCCATCCACAGACAGAGGAGTCACATGAAAGCTTTATATCGTTTTTGCAGTAATTATTTTCGACAGCCAGCTTGTTTCTTTCCTAGGGCTTCTGTTTTGAAGCACAGAGAATTAATAAAAAAACGTAACTCTCTAATTCTGAAATGTATTTAGATTAATTCAGCCTCCTTCCAAAGCCCCAAATCATGCATGTTAGAGTAATGGAAGATGTTAATTTGCCCTCAGATGTTAGTGTGTAGATAGTTGTTATGCTTGTATGTCTTTGTCTTGCCCTATAAAGAACTCGCAACTCATCTTAAGTGTTTTCTGTTTCTGGCGTATTAAACTCTGAAGATGGTTGGGTTTCTACACACTTTAATTTCAAAGTTGCCAACTTTTCTAGTCTCAAATGCCCAGATTTTTTTTCTAAACAGACAAAGTTGGTGCAAAATAGTTTACTCATCTCTGTTTAAATTCAATAATCTGCAGCACAATTAAGTTTAAATGCAATTAAAAATGCTTTATTAATTCTGGTTAATAAAAGTAAATTTTGTTGTAAACCTAAATATACTTTAAGGTTGGCAGGTAGGATCTCTGTTACACTTACAATTCAACTAAAAACCATACAACTCTGTTATATTGGAAATGGAAAAGAAAACTTCACAAACCCGGTTGCATAGATGTGAGTTTAAATGCTTAAAAAGATCTGTCGTAGAAAGTTCTGTCATTATCCTGTGGCGTTAGAATGAGTTTTTCATTTGTGTTTTTAAGGATATACTTGTTTATGTTCTAACAGGACTTTGAAGCAGCAGAGGTGACCAGAATGTGATTTTGATGACAAAGAAAGAAAGAAATGCCAAAAATCAGATGGAATCAGGGGCAGCTGTGGCAGAGGCAGGGCGTAGAGCAGCTAAAAGAACCAGGCTAATATGTAGAGATCAAACAGAGGAACTCAAAGTACAAATAACAGACAATCAGAACAGGAAGATGAAATGCAAAAAAATATGCAAACATGGAAAACACCTAGCAAATACGAGTAAAGAGAAAAAAATATGGCAAAACCTAAATGGCAAAAAGAACAAGACTGCTGTATAAGTCTCTTTATGCACTTTAGTCAAATTTCCTGTGCATTACACCTTTTGATTCAGTTTCCATATTGACTCTTGTTTGGTACACACCGAAGGTTTTAGACTTTTGCATTGACCTGAACTAAGCTTAAACATTTGTATCTTTTAGTTAAAGCCATACGTTTAAAAGAGGCTGTAGTAAATCAAAAGTATCAGTCAGATAAAAACAAAAACATAGGGTTTTGCTGTAGCTATATATACGAGCTATTGAACATATGGATTTCATTCTAGGAATATTCTTTTAGTAGGTCATGAAACCATTTTATTGAAATAAATGCTAAAAACAACAAGTGGCACATCACTATAAAAATGTCAATGTCTTAATAGCTGAGTGTTTATTTTAAGTTACCCACAATATCGTATGTTGCTGCAGAGCAGAGGCATGGCAATCCACTTTTCTTGAAGGGATGTCCTCAGGTCATTTAGGTTCAACGGTTTAAGTTTATGTGTTTACAACCCTCCAATCTACAGGATGGCTTAGTTTATCCCACAAGAATTATCTGCCATTCAGGTGTGAAGAAAATGCAGCAAGGCAGTCTTATTTGAGGCGGGCAGCCTCCAGCAGCTTCCTTTGATGATGCAACCCTGATGAGCTCAGACAGAGTGATCCATAAAAAGGAAATCAGGCCTCCGCTGTTTATGCAGCACAATAACTTTATTCATGATGGTATCGGCTTGTCAATGTAGTATTTATAAGTATAGTGCCTTTTAGGGGTTGAATCAATTAGTCGACTAGTCGACTAGTCGACTCTAGGACGTCTCGCGACTTTTTACATTTCATGTCG
>JAUZNJ010000092.1:77018-95298 GCA_034780135.1 Jordanella pulchra
TTTTAAATCTCTCAAACGGGTATTTTTGTGATATTCTTTCATTGAGAAGAGATGCAGCAGCAGTTTGAAGGGACATGTAATCAACTTAAACTTGATATTTTCTAGCCCTGTTAAAAAAGCCAAACTGTCATTTCCTTACATTTGACTGAGCAGTAATTCCCTCAGCTATGTGACAAAGGGGACTAAACCTGCATAACACCTGCTCAGCGGTGAGACTGTTGTCAGTACCGTGACTTGGCCTTTTGTCTTTTGTTCCCTGTAATCCCTGCATGTGTAAGTGGATCCACTAAGAACAGGATAACCCCCTTTAAGCGGTTTTAGACACTACAGGAGGGATCCAAATCCAGTAACTTCTCCTTTTCTCCTGCATATGATTCCTAAGTGCAGAAGCTTTCATAAGGTCTGAGTCTTCAGTGGAAACTTCGAGTTTTATATTCCGATAAAGATGGAATAACTACGATAAAGGTAGTTTCTTCGGTGGAGATTGAAGAAGATGCATCCGAGAGATGGAGCTAGAGGTGGACCCGGAGGAGCCCTGCTAGCTTTGAGCAGGGGAAACGATACTACGAATGGGGGGGGGAGTAGTGAATGAGTCAGTGGTGGCAGCTCAGGGACGGGGAGGGTCACACACAAGCACACTCTTTGTGCGCCTCTAATCCCCCCAGCCAACACAGCTTTAGCCAGGTTTCATCATGAAAGTGCCATGAAATAACTACTTTTTTCTCTCCTCGGAGTAAATCTCCCCTAATCCTGGGGGCTGCGGAGACAAAGGCCTCGGGGACCTAATCCTGAAGCTTTTAGTGGAGCTGAGGGGCTGGCCGATCGAGCCTCTTCTAAATGACTTATTTCTATCGGACACTAATACAGCTTGACAGCCGGGAAGGGTGAAAGCAGGAGGAAAAAGGCCGGGGGGAAGAAAGAGCACAAACATTTTCACATATCTTGGAAGTCTGAACAGTTGATTGTGTTTGAATGTGAACAGAGGAGCTGAGCCATAATTGCTGTTCCAACTACATCTGGGAATCTTCATCCAGACATGATCTTTTTCTCTGCAGGAATGTAGCTGTTGCATTTAATGGCAGAGCTGCCCTTTTAGTAAACTTGTTAAACTTGTAACCTAAATATTATTTATTTTCTTCACTCATGGCCTCCTTCTTGTCTCTTTTTTATAAATGTCGGACCACAGTAGCTCAGCCAGAGTCTCCTCAGGCCTCTTGTTAGATGCTCTCAGGTTAATGATCTTCTTGCCTAGCCTGTCACCAACACATATTGGTGGGTTGGCCGCTAACCTACCTCTTTTTTCCCCATTAGCTTTCCATTTTCAGATTGTGAACCTAACTAAGCTTTCTCTTTCTCCCTTTCGTGTCTACTGTGTCCCAGGTTTTTTATGGTAGTTTTTTTTTATGCTCTCTAACAAACCTATATGGGCCGTCAGAAAGAGGCTAAGTTTAAAAAGGGATTAAATTACAAGCAGGTGGACTTTATTCATTTAGCAGGACAAACAAATGCAGTTTTTAGATTTTTATTTTTGAACAAAATATGTAGAACATATTTTAAGTGATGGGTTGTTATTTGGACTCCAAATATACATCATTCACCATAATAAAGCTCCTTAGATTTGATCATCTTTCAGATTTTTATAAGCTTTGATAAAGATTCTGAAGAGCTGTTGGCAAAAGACTTAAATATGGGGTCAAAATGTAGATCTGCATTTATAACAGCCGTACAGGTCATTTTATTCTGTAAACAAACTTCTATACAAAAGTATAAAAACGAACACCCCCAAAATTAGCTGAAGCTCTCCCTTAACATGAGACACACGATTCAAAAGGAATAACGCTTCATATTTCTCTTATAATCCGCTGTTTTGGTTTTGGATTTGCTTCTTGAGAACACTTTATTTATTTCAGTAGGATTTTAAGTAATTGTTCTCACTAGGCAGGGCTCGGATTAACTTCTCATTGTGACAGTTCATAGGCAAAATATGGTGGTGGTTAGCAAAACAAACCCCCCATCAGGGAGGAGCAGTGGTCGGGGGGCTGTCAGCAGACTGAGAAGGAGAGGACAATCAAAGGCTGTTATTTTAATCTGTCCTGCCTCGGAGATTAGCCCACCACATTGTTTTAATTGTTTTAACTGGGGAGGGAATGAAGCGCTCTCTTATTGGGTGATCCCTGGCATAAATCTCTCAAGTTCAATAGTTTCCCAAAACTTGAGCTCCTAGCTGCCCCCCTCTCCTCCCTCATCCCACCTAATCCCAGCTTATACCTTCCCTCCCATTGGCTAATGGCTGAGGGGAGCCTGGGTAAAGGCATCTTAAATAGTCCATGGTGAGAATGGTTTCAGGAAAGCAAGTCCACAAAATTACAGGACAAGGAGCTGCGGGGTGAGGATTAATTAACGCCTTAATTGGACTAAAGTTTCTGAAGCAGCTAACTTCTTCTTTGGGAAACTCACCTGATCTGCACACAGTCTGGATCTCAGGTAATGGGTCAGATGAAAGGTGATACAGTTATCAGGTTAACTGTGATGTAGCCATCAGTCAAATCATTGTTTTTATCAGATTTTATTCTGTCCTTTATGTGACAATAAGTCTGATAAAAGTATCAGTGTTGGAACAAGTACAACAATTTGAAGCAATAATATCTATGTTATTTTTAGTTATGTTTTGAGATTTTAAAAAAGTCTCAGGGCAGGAATGTTTAGTTACATTTTTTAAATATTTATTATAATTCAAAATATGTATTATACTTAAAAGGTGAAAAAGCTACATTTTTGGGGGGGCAAACATTACATAGTTTCTTGTTTTTTACTCAACAAACACGCCTTTATGTGATAACTGAGAAAAAAAAAACTTTAACTCAAAGTACATAACTTCCATGTGTTTCTTTTATTGGTGGAACCAATTTCTTTTAGTTGTTTCTTTGTGTTTTTCTCATTAGCATCTACTACCTACTGTAAACTTAAAAAAACAACATTTTTGTGTCTTTAAAATTCAGATAAATAAGGTCTGGAGGATGTCAGAAAATATTAACTTGTAATACAGTTGATGAAAAAAGACAGAGACTTGTGGAATATAAGTAAGCCACATTTCTTCTTTACAACAACAAAACATCTCTCCTCTTTGTGATTTCAGCATTTCAGTCACTAAATATGTACACCAGCTTTGGTCATTTTGAGGAAATTAGAGTAATTAGCCAGATACCCTATTATCAAATCCAGTCTTCAGCTGCACATTAATGAATGCATGACACTTGAAATATGATATTTTGAATCTTCTCCATATTTTCTGCAGCATACTGAAGTATTTGGACAAGTTACCTCAATATTTTAAAAATTAATGTATTATTAATACTTTTATTATTTGTTGGAAATCTGTTTATAAATAACATTTTAGAATATTTTGTTAGAACTTTTTAAGATTGTCTCATATTTGGTGTCCTGTGTTTTTCTTTTCTTTTTTTATACACCATATCAGGCAGTAACTGCTTATTTATTCATTAACATCTGGGTTATTTTTCCCCGTCGAAAATGATTTAATGATTTCAGTCAAAGTTAACTAAGCACATAAAAGTTTTTCCTTCCTGAAACCTTTCCTTTCATGGATTTGATGCTCCTGCTAAAAAACTAACAAATACTTTCGATAGATTGATGTGTTTTAACATTTATTTTCCTTTTTCAAGGTGTTTTACGAGTTTATATCTGCAGTAAAGTTAGAATATCACCAAACCCGTGATGAACTCACCGAGTTTCTATGGGACCACGGGCAGCGCCGTGTACCCTCTCCACGGTGTGACCTCGGTGCTATGCGACCTCCGCCACCAGGTGGCGCAGCAGTACCAGGCTTACTCTGCGGCTGCTGCTCCAGCTGCGCAAACCCTCTCTGTTGCTGGGAGGCTTGCAGGTGTGTCATCATGCACTAACAAAAACACATATTTCAGCATCTGAAAAGGGTTCACTGAAAGTTTAAAGAAGCTTCCTGTTTTAATTAAAGTATTTAATCATAATTTTAAGTCTGATGTTTGAACTTACTTATGATTGTCTGGTAATGATGCATTTTATGCTTTTTTTAATGTGAAATTAAATCAGAAATATTTAAATGGGTACTTTTTTTTTTCATTACAAGTGTACCATTTCAAGCACACATAAAAAAAAACAACACTGTTAAAAAATGAAAGTCGGCGTAAATTGTAGATTAGTGATATTTATAACAAAAATATTAAACATTAATATCTCAAAACCTATCATAATTACACTCATGGAGTTGATGAGATGTTGATTGACGGTATGTTCCTTTGCTCTCCTGTTTGTCCTGTCAGAGCTGATCCTGGAGGCTCGCTATGGGAACCAACAGAAGCAGCGACGCAGCCGCACTGCTTTTACAGTGTCGCAGCTGCAGGCTCTGGAAAAGGCCTTCCAGCAAACACAGTACCCAGATGTTAGCATGAGGGAGAGGCTGGCCATGTGTATCAACCTGCCTGAGGCTCGCATTCAGGTGGCACCACCCTCCAATCGTTGCATGACTCATACTTAGACAATGTGCAAAAGTCCTGATTCATTTCTTGATATTTCGAGTCTAAGAAGTTGTACTTTACTGTCATTTTTGATCCTCGGTTTATCAGGCCCTCTGGAAGTCCTTCTTCATTAAGCACCTGTATTTTTATATCAGTGTTTTTTTTATTTTTGTTTGACCATTAACTTTGGGCTATAAATCATCCATGTGCAAAAGTCCCCAAGAAATGTTGTCATTGGAGAAAACAAAGAACTAAACCAATAACCAAACTGAAATGACGTCAAAGGACAGCTACAAGTAGCCTTATTATAGACACACCTTACTTCATTATACTGTTTTTTTTACAGCAAGACATATTTTCAGAATTATGAATTTGTCCTTTTCATTAGAAAGATGAAAGTAAAACAGCCTTTTTTAAATGTGTTTGTGTTTTTTAAAACAATCTCCTTTGACTTGATGCTACCTTCAATCCAATACATAAATACGACTGATGCTGATTTTGAATCACTTTAAAATATTGTCACTGGTTCTAAAATCATCTTAAATATTCCCTCTTTGACATTTTCTTGCGCAGGTGTGGTTCAAAAACCGAAGAGCAAAGTTTCGAAAAGGTCAGAGAAGCTCCTCTCTTCCAAGAGAGGCATGTTTAGAGGAAGTTGTGCAGAACAGTAGGATGGGACCAGAACAAATGAAGACAGAAGACAAACGGGACAAAATTACATCCCACACTGAAAGCAAGGTCTCTCCACGCTGCGGTCCATCTTTCACTCCCTGTGTGGAAAAAAACAAGGACTCAAACTCTGAAGTGTCTCGGTTTATACCTTCACTCCCCTCCCCTCCAGTTTTCTCCTTTGTGGCTGCACAGCATTTCTGTCCCCCACCTCACCAGCCGCTTCTGTCCACAGAGCTCATACCTCCTCCGTTGTTTTGGCCACTCATACAACAGCACATCTTTACCTCAGGGGATTCTTTATCTGCTACCAAAAATGGTAGCTTCTCACTTGAGACTACAAGCTCCGGTAAAGTGTTGGGTCACCCTGACCTAGGCCTGTAACTGACTTCCATCTGAACCTTCAGTCCTGAACTATGAAAGAGACACTTTGGAGTTATTATCATTATCTTCTAATAATGGAATAGTGGGATTTTTTAGGATGATATATTTCCTGATATTTCGGTTGCAAGGATTTTATTCTAGGATGTGTCTATCAGCTTTACACATCTAGAGAATGAAATCTTTTCATGCTGTTCTTCATCAGAATCGGTCAGATTGCACGGAGAGCATCTCTTAACATCAGCTGTAACACACGCACAAAAAAAAATAAAAATAAAAAAAAACAAACAATTGCAAAGAATAAACATTTTTATACTGCAAATTTTAACTGACTGCTTTTCTGTCTGAGGGTCTGCCAAAGTAAACCTGCTGTTGTGTCAAAACTCATTTTCTTTACGATGATTTGGATTAACAGGAGCATTTTTGGGGCTGAGACATTTCTATGGCTGCTGTATAGATGCTAATAATGTTATCTTATTCTAGACTGCAGATAGTAAGATGTTTTCAATATACATCCTTATATATGATACAGTACTGCAGTATGACATTAAAGGCATATATTTTCTTCAACTTTGAAAGCCTTAAAGGTACTGACAGTAAAACTGGGACCAGCCTGCTAAAATATAGCTTTCTGTTGGTTTGAAAAAAATAGCTATTGATATTAAATGTTTGTCATTTGTACATATATATTTTTTTACTTGCATGATTTCTATAAGTTTATTTCGGAGCTTGTGATCTCTTCTCCCTTCAGCTGTTGGGTTAGCATCATTAGCGCAGTTGACTTAAAACAGCTCAACAAGCTAATAAAAAGGTTAAATCTGTCTGTCAAATGCAGAGATGGAGGCTGAGGTGGTTTCTTGCAGATTTATTCATTAGAGTGATGGTAACAGAAGCATAAATCCTGAAATAACTAACCAGGGAACACAGGAAGCAGAACGAAGGCTTTGGGGGGAGAGGAGGAGAATCCAGCAAGGAATTGACTGCAGAGGATGAGTTAATATGCCAAACTGAACAATGAGGGGAGTAATCAACTACATGGGAGCAGGTGTGGACAGAAGTAACAAGCAGGGAGCTAAGGGGAAATGAGAGGGGCACTAGGGGGCAACAGAGAGTAAACAGGGAATACATCAAGGATTCAATAAAACCAGAAAAGAACTTAAGTTACACTAAATGGAAATGAAACTAATGACTTGGAAAACACAAAATGACATTAATCAAAGTACAACTGAAAACCCAAAGTGGATATTAAATGGAACAAAAAATCCAAATCAGGAGATGATGACAAGATCTTCAATGGAAACTCCTCCATGACGTCTGCAGATGATTTTATAGAGAACAAATCCTCATAAAATGTAAAACATTTCTGAGCATTCTCTGCTTGAGGCTGTCGTACATTAAGGGACAATCTTTAGTCAGAGGCTCATCCAGATACTGTGTAAGATAGACCACTACATAGATCTTTCCTGTCTATAACTATTAACATCTACTTTAAGAAGCCACCATAAGGGTTTCAACGACGTTTAATTTGCCTAAAAAATAATAACATATTTTTGAATGTGAATGAATTTCCTTATATAGGTATAAACTGATTATTGCTGTAATAATATAACAAAATAATCACATATATTATCCAGATATCACAGTAAAACTTTAAATCAGGGGGTAAGCAACATTGGTCCTCGAGTGCCACTTTCCTGCAGCTTTTGTATGCATCCCTGCTCCAACATATGCGGAAGAAAAATGCAACATAACTTATTTAAATATAGCTAACCAGTATTGAAATAACATAATTCATAACTGAGTAACTGTAAACGTGTTGTTATGAACAAAAAATGTACTGGGATACGGGCCTCAGGACTAAAAATACATCTTGTACTTACTGCTCCCTCATGTGTTATTTTATAAAAGTGTGGGAATTTTTTATTTCTTCTGCATTAATAAATGCAATTAATTACATGATATTGCATTATTCCAAAAAGTACACCACTGAAATCAAAGTGTACTGTTAAAAAAAAAAACCCGCTTTCATTCGTACCTGGCTTTTTCATACGTTGTTTTATAAGTGCTTATTTGCAACTTTACTCAACCGGTTTATAGCAGCCTCTGCGCATTCTGGTGTTTGGTTGTATTCACCAAAACATTTACGTTAGAATTCTTGCCTAACATCGTGCCGAGTCGAAAAGCGTGACGCTGCGCAGCTGAGGGACGCTTAAAGAGACCACAGTACGAACAGACCGAGGCTGAAGTTAGCATCCGATTGAGCTTTAGAGTCAGCACGGGCCTAAAGGGCTATTTCAACACTTTTCAGAGCATTGGATTACTTTTATAAACTCAATTTTCAAAACTGAAACTGTTTGGGATCATTGGGCATGGATTTTTCATTGTGTACAGAAACTTAAAAAGTGTTTAAGACTTTTGAAACATTTAATCTACTCAGAGGGGAAAAAAACAAACACAAACCTTTTATTAATATTATTTGTGTCACTCTTAAATGAGGTTTGATTGAAAATGCTTTCCCATAGACAAGTAGCTACTAAAAGATAAAAATCCTAAAATGTGTAATTCTTTATTATATCTGAAACATTGCAAGAGAACAGTAAAAACTCTGAATTATCTCAAAACATCTGCCTCTTGGTTTATTATAACACCATTAATCATTAAATTAAATCACTTACAAGCCAGATAGAGATATATTGCATGCCATAACCATGACATAAGAAATGCTCTTTGTATTTTCAAAGAAACTGGTTGTTTTTTTCAATTTAGCCATTATTAAGGAATTGTATTCAAATTTAACCTAAATAAAAAACGTCAATGCTTTACTCTGTGTGAATTTGGGTATATTTTGTATTCTAATTAAATCACTAAGGTACATTATATTTTCACTGATATTATAATTTTCAAACATACATCAATAAATCTTCAGATATATTTTACCAATCTACCTAACTGGACATTCTTCTTCTCAGCTCTTATGTTTTAGTGTTGGAAAACGTTGATGAAATCCACATGTTCTCAGTACATCTAGCTGTATAGATTGTAACCAATTAGATTACAGGCAGGGGCAGTTCCAGACTGAATTTACAAGGGGGGGCAGAGTGGGGCCATGATGGCACAAAACAAAAGAATAACAAACACACACAAAAAAACTAACAAACAGGGCAATGGTGCATCATTTAGTATATTACATAGAGGACAAACACACAGTTGCAGACTCCTGATCTAATAGATGAAAACTTAATATGACTGAAGTTTAAAGCTGACTTCAGTTTCTAAACAACTGGTACAGTAGACTCTACAGGAAACATAATAAACGGTCCTCAGCAGCGTAATCATTGTAAGAAGTTGATTTAGTATTAGTATTAGTAAACTGATCTAACAGGTACATTTTCTTAAATAAGTATATTTGTCCTTAATTTGAGCAGGTAACTAAGATGAATTGTAAAAGGAATGATCATTTATGCTCTAAAAAGATAAGCTTTTATTTCTTATTTTAAATGTAAATCACGATCACTGTTAAAACACATTTGATTTGACTTTAATAATACAAAAAATGTAAAACAAAATAAAAATAAGAGTACATATTATTTTAAGATTTACAATAAATAATAACAAAAAGAAAATCTATCAAATTTGACATAAACAAAATCGAAAGTAATTTGGGTGCTTTGTAGAAACCTCCATCTGATTAGCTTTAAAATGTTTGCATTAGCCCTTTAACAGTATGCCGAATTAGAACCTAAGAATCAGACACCAACTTCATCGCTTTGAATCATAGCAACTTGGGGACAAGAGGAGCGATACGGGAAAGAAGCCAACGATCGAAGAACCATGACTTCGACTGGGTTTCGATAGCTCAACATTGCAAGGTAACGCGCTGTATTTTAACGACTAAAGTTGATTCATTAAAGTGGGGCAGTTTGTGACACAGTGTTTCTGTTTTCAAGCGTTTCGGTTCGGCGTTTGGTGAGCTAGTTTGCTAAATGTGTCTGTGAGATCCAGGCTGCGCCGCTCGATGAGCAGTTTCGGCTGGCTGGATTAAGGAGTTGCCCGGTAGTGCTTAGGGTAAGAACCGTAACCGAAGTTTGAACTGTAACACGACATATTTAGATGATTCGGTTATATTTATTTGTATTTATCAAGTGTCACTCAAGTTGATGGTACGTGTCGCCGCGTCGTTTGGGACGTCTTTTATTTTAGTTATAAAGCATTAACGAACTAGCTTGGTAGCATTAGGTATATCAGTCAATGAATATTTTATGCTCCCTATTGCTTTTACGTGTTCAGTTTGGTTACTAACCATTAGGTTACCTGCTCCGTATTTTCAAGTTTTTAACTGCGTGGCTAACGAAAAATGTCGCCCTTTTTATTTTTTATCAGATATTTGGGCCAAAATTGACGGTGTTTGTTGGTGCTAGCTGTCTTAGCCTAAACATATTGTTGTAAATTATATAAAAGCTGGGAATAAATCATATTATCAAGGTAACCATGAACTGTTTTTGAAGATTTACGCCGAAGGTATAATTTCGTACTGAGAAATTAGCAGCGACAGAGCGATTCTTGAGCTAACTATTTAGCATCGTACTATCTGGCCTTGTCCGTGGTTAAGGGTAGCTTGTCGTTTCCCACTTCTTTGGTTGCTTTGCTTACATTTTCAGATCCATTTCTGTTATAACCGAGTTTAAAAACGGAGTTGTGACGCGTTTAAATGCAGGGGTTGGGGTTATTTTAAGATAACTCTTAATGACAGCTGTTAAAAAACGCTTCGGAAGCCTGTTAGCCATTAGCTTCTATCTACATACGCTTGAAGGCCAGCAGGTATGATAGTAAAATGTAAAGGTTTGTATGACAAAACAAATAATGTCGTTTGACAGATCATTGGAAGGCCTTCCCTTTATACCAAAGTGTCGTAACTAGGTAGAATATTTGGGTATGTCGTGAAATTCTAGGGTATTTTACTTTCTATAATTTATATTAAAACACTTTAACAGAAGTTTTGCTTTTTAAAATCATTTTCCTTTTGATCATAGACGCAAGCCTTCCAGTAAAAGTTATTTAAGTGCTCTAGTTACTATGTAGTCTAGAACAATATGTAATTTGATTTGAGAATTCCGTTTATCCATTCATTAATTTAATGTTTTAGACTGTACAAATGGCAGAAACCGTAATAAATAAACAGTTAGCTTTTGTTTTTATACCTACTTTAAGTTAGAAGTGACTCTGGATGAACATTATAAATATAACTCTGGAATGTGAAGATACAAGAAATTACAAGATCATCCTGTAATGATCTAACCTAACCAACTTTTAATATTTATACATTCAGCCATAAAGTAATGTTGGGTTATTTTTGAAACTTGAAATCTTACCTTTTTCTTTTTAATCAAATTTGAGACTGAAACTGTTTTTTTTTTTAATCAGTTGATATGACCGTATTGAAGGATTTGAAAATATTATCTTGTAAACTCATCTTCTTTCCAGCTTTTTAAACATCATGCTATTGTTTGCTTTGGTAATAAAGCTGTGTGATCGTGCGTCAAACAGCTATTTTAGTGTACAGATACTTTTTAAACAGTTACTTGTGCTCTATATTTTTATTTTCATTTTGTCTTTTTTTGTCACCAATGGTTTTAACCTTGTGGCCTGTGGATTTAAAACAAGTTGAAATTGAAGTGGGCTTCCTTTGTACTATCTATAGAGATTCTTGTAACTCCATCTTGCAATTGGAAAGCATTTTTTGAGTGTTTGGCGCAGACAGTAGTATTATTTCCATTCAAGGAACTGAAATTAAATCTGCTGTTGCTAACCCACTGAAAGTAGTATATCCAATACAAGTGCCAATCAAAAGAAAATCTTGGTTTTCTGCTCTGCTCACTACTGTTTGGTAAAAACTAGTTCCTTTCTGCTTGTATTCAGACTAATACTACATTTTTTGGCAATTTTTTTTAAAACAACCATACATCAGAAAAAAATGGTAAATGTGAATGATCATTAAAATAAATGTCAAAGAATGAAATATAGGTTTAAAACTAAAGGCAGCTGCTGCATTTTCAAGTACATTAAAATGTAGAAATTCTTCAAAAAAACCCATCATTTTCTTAATTCGAATCCATTTTCCCCAAAGAAGCTAATGTCAGTTTGGAGAGATCTTAATAATGCATTTCTGCTTCAGTTGCAGAAAAAAAGACACATTTTAAGACACCAGAGTACTTTAAAACATTCTGTAGCTTTAGGTTGAACTTGTACAGTTCCAATAGCTGGAATGAACTCGCTGTAAAAGTACTTTATTCAGTTAGATTAACTAGATTTAAATGCTGCAAACAGAGAAAAAAAACAATCAAAGGCATAAAACGGTTCAAAAGAAAGATGTTTTGGTGATTTTAGAAAAACAAACAAACACTGAACTCAATGCAGAAACTAGAAACGCTGCTCACTAAAAACAGGTACGATAGTTTTATATATCTATTTTCCTTTAGTTACTGAAAACAAATAAGTTGCAGCTAATTTTTAAAAATAACTTGGTGTCAGATCCATATGATTACCTAAAAAATCAACAACAAACAAATCATGCTGTGTCTGTAATCCCTTTACACATCTTTAGGAATTAATTTGCTTTATTTTATTTTATTTTTTTAGCTGTAAGTTCTTTACAGAAAAAATGAAATGCAGGAATAGCTTCCTTGTTGGCTCTAAGCAGTTGCTGTGCTGATTGGAATCCATTAGTATCTTAAAGTGCGAGTTTATTCATTTTTATATCTAAAACTTGGAACAGTTTTGTCTGGTGTACATAACAGTTTACATTCCCCTTATTCGTGCATCTATGCAGACAGATATAAGCTATTTCTGCTAATACACTAGTCCTTTACATGAGAAACATAAATGAGAAGCAGTGGTGTAAATGACCTTCTTCTTTTCAGGTTATTTCTGTACTTATGGAGGAAACTGGGGGAGGGGGGGGAAGGAAAGCTGTCCTGATGTTTAAACATATAAATATAAAAATGCTGCGTATTGTTTTAAAAAGCTATTCTAATGCAGCTAACCTAGAAGGCTTCTTCATGGTTCTCTCTGAGGTTCACCATGGTGCACACATTCATTTATTTTCAATTTGGTCAGTCAAATTAATTTAACATTTAATGCTCCATTTTTCATTTTAAGCAAATTCCATTGCTTTCATGTTGTCACAAGCAATTTATTCATTCATTTATAAAATCCCCCAATACAAGTTATGTCCTGAATGAAATGATAAATGTGAGATTTTTCTATTTTTTTTTGCAGTGGTTACTCTCATTTAAGACTTGCAAAATGATTATTTGCAGGATTTGTTCCCATCAACTAATTTAATCACATTTTCATGTCGTATATAATGTATATGTGTTTTTGTTTTATCCTGTTATCAATAATATTGTGAGCAGTTCAGGTATTTTTCTTATTTCCTTCTGCAATCATTGGTCATGTGTTGCACAACAAGGAAGACCTAGATTAATAACTGATGGCCTGCAAGTTTTTATTTTTTCTGTTACCCAGGTGTGCAACCTGCAGCAGTAAAGAACTGTTGACCTTTACACGTTCAGGTTTGCCTTGGATGGATTTTAATGGCTGTGTTCACTTATAGAAATATTAAAAGATTTCATGCTTCAGGAGCCATGGTAATTATAATAATGTCTTGTTCTTGTATTAAATGGATAAAAAATAAATCCAACATAAGGTCTCACATCTGATTCATGGAAAGTGTTCCCTGATCTTATGACAATATTTTTTTGTTGTTTGCTGAAGGGCTTACTTTTATCTGCTACATGTAACCGAGTTATCCATAGACTAGACGGTATCCGAATACATCCAGTAGGATGCTTTCCAATGATGCAAATTATGTTGAAATTACGCATTACAGCAGTCATTGATCTGTGTAAGTGCTTTACTTTAGCGAAGAGTAGCTGGCTGTAGCTGTTGCGTGCATACCTGCTTTCTGTATCATCACAAGCGTCTTGGATCAAGAACCAGGATCTAGTTGATGATGATATTCAGAAGCATCTGGATACTCTTGTTCACAAACATTTTGATAAAGTTTGAGATTAATGGTGATGCTGTGTTTGGTCCATTCTGCTATTTCCTTTCTAATACTTTAGTTCTCTTACAAAAGTTTTCTTTCTTTTTTAAGCTCATCTAGATTTTTTTTATTTTTCTTCCCACAAAGTCATTATAAAAAACTTGGGAGTTTGTAATTTCTCTTATTTTTGTCTTAATCAGAGGATAAACATGCTTCCAAAACCAGCTGGATGAGACAGAAAGTGTTTCTTATCCAAATTTTAGTTTATCATGTGAACATGTAGTTTGTGAGCTTTACACACTGTGAAACTTTGCTGAATAGGTTTTAATTGTCAAATAATTTAGTCTAATCTTTAGTGGAATAACTAGTATTGATTTTTTTTTTCCTCCTTTATTTTTTTTGTATTGAAGTTTCTTTGCACCAGTAAGCACTCAGATCATATTTCAGAGTAGTACAAAGCAGCCATAGTCGGCATATTTCGATATTTGAAGTAAAAGGATTTTTTTTTTCAAAACCAGAAAAAAAAGAAAAAACTCAGTCATATGAGAACTATTCATGATTAACACGTCTCCCAGCTGTTATATTCAATGCAATTCAATTCAAAAATACTTTATTTATCCCAAAGGGAAATTAAATGTTGTAGTAACTCATATTGTAAAAAAGTGGGTTACTTTCTACTTATTTGTCAGTTTGTATTTTAGGTTAAATTATCTTACTGTGTTTTATTTATTTCATTTCTTTTACTTGAACCAAATGTATTTAAATTTGATATGGTAAAGAAAAGATTACACGAATAAGTATTACTGCATATTTAATTTTTTTACAAGGTTAAAATCTGAAAAAAATTAAATAGTGAATTAACAATTACAAAGCATTTATTCCTAAATGGTTTAAACTGTTATAGTAAATGGCTTATAAATAAAACAGAAAAAAAGTTACATAAATAAAAAAAATGCAGTTATTGAAAGCAGAGTTGCACAAATGTTGATACTGTCAAAAATGAAAATTAGATTATTAAATAAAATGTTTCTGTAATTTTAAAGATAAAAGTCAGAATTTAAAAGTAAATTAAAATCATGTAAATCAAATTCACCAGAACCTTTTTGCTCCAGAATCTGGTTGGAGATATTTTCATTATGAACAGTTCAGATTTTGTTTTTTATATATTCTCCATTCTGATTATTTTAAATGAGCTAAGCTAACCACATTTCTGCCTGAATTAAATGTTTTGAATTTCTCTGAATTTTAACGCTATACATCCTTGATTTATCTTCTCATGTTTATTTTCAACCAGTATCTTATTATCAAACAATCATCAAATAAGCTTTAGGTGTAAATGTTATCATCTGTCTTTTCATTGGGTTACTCTTTCTCAAAGGAGCGTTATTTTCTAAGACCTCATAAAAACATATTTACGCATATCCACTGTCTGATGCTGCAGATACTAAAACTGTACGAGCATATTTTATTATTTTCCTTTCCAGATCCTAACTGCAGTGCATTACCATACTATCTGTCAGAGCTGGGGGGGAAAAAAAACAGTGCTAAATCCTGTTGTCTGTGCATAGGGTGTAAAGTATTGATAAATAATCAATCTTAAGTTGCTTGATCTTATCAGTCAGCTAATGATTAATTGATAAACAGCTATTTTTTTTTAAACAATTCTCAGATCTCTCTTCTGTTAAGAGCATCTCTCCATTATCATTATTGTTTTACAATATGCTACTTAAAAAAGTAGTACAGCATTATATTATAAAAAGGCATTATGCAAGATTTAGTGCATACTGACTGAACCAACCAGAAAAAGTTTTCTTACACATTATTAAACTAGATATATTTAGGAGATAAAACAAAGGGGAGCCTTGACATTGACATAAACCATTCCAGGTTTATGTCAAGCCCCCCCACCCCCGTAGCTGAGTTACAGTAAAGTTATGGCAGTCTTAGACGTCCACTGCAAACATGCTCAGTTGTGCGCACACATGTCAGGTTGATTCTTACTTGTTGGTATTTGATGGCTTCTTTTCTCAGTCTGTGGACTGAGCATCAAAAATAGGAAGGAGAAATTAAACTTTGAACGATTCCATTAGCTGGAATGTCAGGCCTAGTTCCAATCGATTCTTGGAGCTCAACCCTATCTAGGAATGCAGGCATGTTGTCTAGGTTCACACTTAGGATTTGTTGTAGTAAATGAAAGGTGGAAAGTTCCATTTTCACCTGCCTGGAAGATGTGTGTCAACGTGTTCTGGATAGATGCAAATGAAACACCCATGCTTTCTCGGTTCATGAAATCTATGTGCAAATGCAATAAATCTTTAAAAGTTTACAACTTTTAGTCTAAAAAACATTGTAGTGACTTGGTTTATGTGTGGCTAATGATTTCTGTTACAGGCTTTTACATAGATTGTCCTCATCTCTAAACTGATTGGTATGTTTTTTATTTTTGCAGATAAAGTGACTTCAATCCGAACTGTTCCCGGTGTTGCTGTTCCTTCAACGTTTGGGTTGCCTCCAGGTGTAGCCCTGCAACATGGAGAGTCTCCATTGTGTGAACGAAGGGTGACCAGAAGGAAGGAGGTGCTCCAAATGACGTTCCCAAGTGGCCTTGTGGAAGCAGTAGCTGCACCTTGGAGGGCTTTTAATGATTAGTGTTGTGTGCATGTCAACGGGAAGAGCGTAGTGAAACCTGCCTTTTTCATCAGGCATGGAAATTCTGCTTTGATACTGGAGTCAAGACACCTATAAGAGGGGAGCCCCTTATAGCAAAACAAAAAGGGACGAGCTGTATGAGTGAGACACAGGCAACTTGACCTGCTGTCTTGGCTCATTTCAGTGTGGCCGGGATTTTTTTTTTTTAACAGCGACGCCTCTCCTCTTTCCTGTGATACTTGTCTCCCTCTCTAAAGTATCCTCCACTGTTGTTATTGGAGTTTCTATGGTTTGCATGGCTGGAAAATAACCGTGGAGAGGCCAGGGTATCACAAGCTTATGGATTTTGATAAGAGAGGGGGCAAAGGAGAGGCTGAGGAAGGAAAAAAGATGTCAAAGACGACGACCAGCAGGACTGGACATGGCGGAAGGGGTACAGGGACCAATTCTGGAGTTCTTATGGTTGGCCCAAACTTCCGTGTGGGCAAAAAAATTGGCTGTGGTAACTTTGGAGAGCTGAGGCTGGGCAAAAACCTCTATACTAATGAATATGTGGCCATCAAATTGGTAAGTGCACAACTTCTGAAACTTTACATCACGCTGCTGCTATCCTATGTGTATAGATTACATCACACCATGAAAAAAAAGGCATCTAAATGTATTTTTATGTTCATAAGTGTTTGATTTTTACATGTGATAGAATTTAACAGAATATCAACAGTATCTTTTCCCACATCTTTTCCCTCAGCAACAGAAAACTGTTGGAAACATAATTACTTTTTAGAGATAATTACAGGTAAATCTTTTGTGGATTGAGTTGTTTTGATAAAACCAACCTTTCGTGTAAAGCTATTTTTCCACACTTATCCAGACCTGAAAACTAATGAATTACATTTCCATACTTTGCCAGACATTTTAAGAACCATGTTTTAAAAGTCTAGATTTTTTTTAGTAAACAACTGTTAAATATTATTATTGTTTATTTGTTAAAAACTCTGTTGAAGCAGCAGCCTTGGTGGAAAAAAACATGAAATGGGCTTAGGCTTGTTTGCTTTCTGGTTGCCCAACTGTTTCCTCAGAACTATTACTTCTCTTAACATACTTTCTGTTACACTTGTAGAGTTTGGATAGCGTATTGATCAGTCATGTATTTTTCTCAGAAATGCTTTGATGTAAGAAACATGTAATTGAAAGTCTGGTTTATTTCAGTATTTCTGCTCTTGGAATGTTATTATTCGTACAGCAACTTCCATGTATGTTTGATCGTCCTTCATGATTCTTTCTCCTACGGATGCCATGATGTGCGTGGGTATTTTAAAGCCTCGTGGTTGGCACACAGCCATAATTGCACTTCTGCTCTCCTGAAATCTTTAATCGACTCACTGCCTCGCTCCCCTTTTTGCTTGGGAACCTTCCATCTGTTGGGTATTTTTACCTCTGTAGTGGCCAACTATATCCGGAACAAGTAGCAGTGTCATCATCATCTGCCACCAGGACCTTGTAGTCCCACCAGCATCTATCTGGATGAATCATAGAGAAACAATGAAGTGTTGGACTCTAGAAAGACCCAATAGAAGCAGGTTCTCTTTGTATTTTTAGTTGTTTTTAAAAGTTGTAAAAAAACAAATAAAAATAGTCTCTTTCTAATTAATTGCACATTCAAAGCTATTTGAACATTTCTGAAATGGTAACATAACTTTATAAGTTATCCAGCTATATTTACCAGCTCGTGTTGTGATGCTCTGGTACCAACTAACTAACTAACTAACCCCTTTTAAATCCTTTTTTACAGTAACTTAGGTTTCAGATTTTCATAACACTTTTGTTTATGAAATGTCTTTAATCTAATGTCATAACGGTAATGTTTTATTTTAATTTTTCTCACATTTTTACCATCAAACACAAGAAATCTCTGTTGTATCTAAAATGACTCTGTGTAGAGAGGACCTTAAAAATGCCTGCTTTTAATAAAAAAGATACTAATTAATTGGTTAAATGAAAAACTGTCCCTTATGTTCTTTAA